>QGDG01000073.1:0-165232 GCA_003268315.1 Stemphylium lycopersici
GGGGGGGGGGGGGGGGGGGGGGGGGGGGGGGGGGGGGGGGGGGGGGGG
This sequence comes from Stemphylium lycopersici, assembly GCA_003268315.1. NCBI lineage: Eukaryota > Fungi > Ascomycota > Dothideomycetes > Pleosporales > Pleosporaceae > Stemphylium > Stemphylium lycopersici. The sequence continues at coordinate 49 of QGDG01000073.1, forward strand.
GGGGGGGCAAAATCGCCCGGGCTGACTCTGGGCGCAGGGACGACGGCAGTGCTGGAATGCGTGATTGGACAAGAAACAGGCTGCGCCTATTTATGGTCCGAGGACTGAGCCACCACGGTCAAAGAGGCTTGTGTCGCAGCACCGAAACTGTCATTACAACTCGATTACATGGATGAACCAATTCTTGTCCATCTGGCTGGTGAGGCCATGGAAGTTTCAAACAATAAACGCCTCCATCTAAATGCAGTTTTGGATATCATGTCCTTCGTTCCTATCGGCCTCTCCCCCATGACGCTGTTCAAGTACGACTCACTTGCAGTAGTTTGCTGGGAAGCTACCCTGCTGTCCATGGACCTCGCCCTGCCACCAATCTTGCGAGCTCTGCGTCTTCTTGACCACCTTGATTCGGTCGCCTTCCTTGAACGACAGATCCCCAGGCGTAAGGCTGTCAAAGTCGTACATGGCCGTCACATATTCCACGCCGAAAGAACCAATCTTCTTCGGGGGCGGGGGCGGAGGCTTCTTCTTTCCAGCTGCAGGGTTGGGCGACGACGGGTGCCCGCTCGGGGTTGATCCATTGGAAGCGATCTTGCTACCAAAGTAGGAGTCCCCGTTGGTCCCATTCGAATAGGAAGAAGCCTGTGATGTGGACGAGAGACGACGACCATACATGTCCTGACCGGCACTGAGATGGGGCGAGCCTCCGATCTTGGGCTTGCTAGCGCTGAGAGAACTGTACGAAGGCTTGTTGGAGAGACTAATGGGGGGGCCGCTTTCTGAGGTCGAAGAAAGGGTTTGCGATGGCCGCGGGGGTCTGCTGCCGCCGCCGGTAATGGTAGGCACACTGTCGTTGCTACTGGTTCTCCGGCCGGGTATGACCTTGTTCCTTATGCCCAGGCCCGTCAGCGTATCTCCCTTGTCCGGCAAGCGCATAGGCATGTGGACCGCTTTGCCCGTCTTGAGCAAACCAAAGCTTGTCTCCATCTCGGTTCGCAATGGTGTAAAGCTCGAGTCCCATAGCGGTATGACCTCCTCGGGCTCCGGTGGTGGATCCGGATAGCCCTGCTCGTGCGAGTACTGGTGTAGTACCGTGTACAGGTTACCAATCAGGTTATTTTGCAGCACGATCTGGTTGGTCAGGAGGTGGGGCAGCAGGGAAAAAGTCGCGGCGTTCAATGGCGGGAGACGGTCGCGGAGGTTCTCATCGGCGAGCTGGTATGCGTGGGTAGAGCGCTCGAGGTCGACTTCGTGCTTGGCCAGAGCGTGGTTTTCGCGCTCCGAGCGTGTCTTCTTGTTCTGGAGGGCTTCACAGCGGCTCTTGTAGCGTTCGTAATCGACCTGTCAAGATGTCAGCAACAGCAGGAATACAGGGCAGACGATGCCGACCTTTGCCTCGTCGCGCTTCTTGACAGCCTTCTCCATGGGCTTCAGGGCATCACGGGCTAGCTTGGCGGGTATGACGAGCTTCTTCTCGATATCCTTGACCTCCTCCATCATGTCCGTCTTGAGTTCGGAGAAGGCTTCATGGAGTCCATGGACGCGCTCGAGGACGGCGGTTGGAGTCTCGGCATGGACATGTGTGCTGGAACCACCCTCGCCGCCGAGAGGCTTGAAGATGGTGTAGAGGCATTCAACCGAGGTGAGCTGGTGGTTGAGGATGTTTGTCCACGCGTCTCTCCATTGCTTTGCTGATGCTTCGAGCTGGACTTTTGTTAGTCACATGGAGCACGGTAAGATGGACAGTGATTTCATTCGGTCAGATGGCAGCAATAATAAAGTCGGGCGATGCAGCTGGTCGACATGCAGAACCATGGCAGGCATTGCGCGTCTGGCAGCAACCCCACATGTTCACCGCCGCCAGCAGTCTGAAGGAACAAGCCACAGTCACCATGGAACGCACCTTCTCCAGCATCGTCTTGGAGTCGTCAAAGTCCTTGAGCATGGCTTCGACGTCGGCCTCATTGGGCGTCCGCGTCATGAAGCGGCCCGTGATTCTCTGCATGCGCTGCATCTTGGGGGGGGGGAGGCCGCAATTGCGAGCGGCAGGATGCGAGAGTAGGAAAGGGTGGAACGATCAAATGGCACAAGTTGCGGGTGATGGGCAGTGAGGAATGCTCGGACGCCCACTAGCGGTGGCTGTGCCCTTAAGGCGAGTGGGAATGGGAGTAAGGGAGAACAGGGGTGAGAGAGGGCCCCGCGCTGGACTGCGTTTCATGAGCTCAGCCAGCAGCAGCAGCAGCAGCAGCAGCAACAGTGGAGCGGACGGCACCATGACGCGAGGCCAGTCAGCGCCAGGCGTCGGGCATCAGGCGTCAGGCGTCAGGCGTCTGAACACGACTGAAGCGGAAAATAGTGAACGGTGCCTACGTAACCCACCCCCCGGGCCTGGTGTGGTTCCCGCCAGAGGCCAGTCCTGCGATGGTCGACGACGCTAAACCACGTGCTCGCGCGGAGAGCAGGAAGACGCGGCCGCTGCCCCGAAACGCGTCACCAGCCGACCATCCTTCACTCTGCCCAGCAACCCCGCCCCCCATGTTGCTCGCATACCGCTCCACGCGTGCCACACAAACCCCGACGCGATGACGGCCCCTCTGCGCAACACACAGCACGCCTCAGCCATCGCCGCCATCGCCGCCTCGCAGAACAGCGCGCCCGTGGCCGAATTCCGCTGTCTGTTCACACAGGACCTCCGACGGAAACAAAAGCGGTGGCAAGATGGCTACCTCAAATTCCACACCTTCAACAACCGGGTCATGGTATACGACCAGGCACGGAACTTTCTCGGCGATACCTACTACAAGCACAGCAACGAGCTACAGGAGGGCGACGAACTCAATCTGAACAACGGTGCGCTGGTTGAGGTTTCCGAGCCCATGGGCATCACGCATACCGATCTGGCCCCCATATTGGACAAGAAAGCAAAGGAACAGCCACCCCGCCCCGGTGCTCCCTCGCAGCCAAAGCCCTTCCAAACACCGTCGGCGGTGGCGCCAGCAAACCCCCAACGAAATGCATCGCAACTACGCCACAAGTCTCTCAACACACTGCTCGGGACGCCCAAGGGGCCAATTGGAAAGGCCCAGCCTATCAAGTCACCGTATGAGGCTCGCAAGGAGAAGGAGAATGAGCTGGCCCCAGGGCGCGCCCCAAAAAGACAAAAGACATGCCCAGCACCCCCAGTCTGGAGAGCATCCAGTCCTGTGCAAGAGGAGAGCCCCATAGCGAAAAAGGATCCGCCGCCAATACCAAAGACTGCAGACACGAAGAATGCCCGCAGACCCGCCAAATTCATACCTCCATCAGCAACCGTCATAACCATAGACTCAGAGCCAGATCCCCACCCAGCCTATCTCTCCGACGTCACACTTCCCAGTACACCTCCTAAAGTTGCCAAGAAGAGGATAGAGCGCGCAGCCAAAACGTCGGCGCCGCAACCTGTTGTACCGCCGCAAGCCCCTGCAAAAACCCCAAAGATACCCAAAGGCAAAGTACCGGTGCCCAGTGTGCGGGCTCTCGAGACCCCGAAGCGACCAGCGCCACCTTCTTCGCCTCCAGTGAGCGCCTCGAACCGTCTTAGCAACATCGAATACGCCTTGCACTCTGCCAATGTGCCACCCAAAGAGCCATCTCCACCACCACCGCCACCGCCACCCGAACCATCCCCGCCTCCGGCTCGCAAAGCCAAATCGCTTCGACTTTCTACCGGAGTAAAACGTGGAAAATTGTTGTGCCAGGCCCTGCCGCAACAGGATGCGAGGACGAATGAGCCAAGGATGACCAATACAAAAGTCAGAGCTCGGACAGTATCACGTGTGGCAAGCAAGGAACCATCGTCAGCCGTTTCTCAGAACAACAATCCCAACACAGCGAAACTGCCGTCAAAAGGCAAACGAAAAGGGGCCGACCCTGATGACGTCGCGCCCAAGAGACCAAGAGTCTCCAAGTCCCCACCTCTACCCTCACCTAGTCTCTTGGAAGACCCGGAAGTCATCCATGGCTTGATGGACCAGCAGCTATTGATACCCTCGCCGCCCATGCAACCCCACTTAGCGTCTTCACCTCCTATTGAAAGTGCCACAAACTCCGAGGCTGCTGTTACGAAGAATGCGACAAATAAAACTCTTCAAACCAATGTGCCAGTAGCAAAGCCACAATATTCGCTACCCAAGACAACAGCTCGCAAAGCTCCAGCGGAAGAGAAGGCGGAAAACCCTAACCCAGCGGCGAAGGTTTCGCCTCCCCCACCTGCATCAATACATGTGTCCCCAGCACATATTGAAGTCTCGGGTATACAGTCGCGAACGGCGTCGACGTCCCCTCGCAAAGTGCCCCTCTCGACAGGCAGATTACCCAAGCAACACACAAAGCGTTCCAAGAAGCAGTCATCCCCAACAAGCCCTAAGCCAGATGTGCCGCCCCCAGCGCCTCACAATGAGTCCGCTCCGCTGCCGCCTCACCCTTTGCGGGCCGACAAGAACGGCGCACTCATGAGCACAACCGAACTAGCAGCGCTGCTCCAAAAGTCAAAGAACCTTGCCAAAGCACTTGCAGATCCCATCGAGGACGAAGGCAATGCAAATACCTCGGGAACATCGCCCACTCGTAGTTTTAGACGTGTGAGAAGCGAGAACGATGCACCGATTCCCAGCGCAGCAGAAGCCTGGGAGAAGCGCAACTTACCAAAACTTTTCAACAATGTCACAGATGTTGCTGAGGAGCCGGCAGCAGCAGTCACGGCTGAGGAAGCGAAGAAGAAGAAAGGCAGCGGGTTGGGCGCGCTCATCAGAAGAACAGATCCCAGGCGGAAGTTCAAGAGAACGCAAAGTCTGCAGGCGGACACAAATGCAGCGCAACCAGTGACGGAAGAAGTTGAACTGCCGAGTCCGATTGTGGATAGAGATATTGGTCCATGGAGCACGGAAGCGAGCGACCTTTTCGATTGGAGGCCGCAGGGTAGGGGTTCAAATATTGAATGACGTCTGCAAAGTTTACACGTCTTGATGCTGGCTTAGCAAATAAATGCTCATCTGACGCCCTGGGTGCTGACACAAGGGTATATTTATAGTTACGATTTCATCATATCAATACCCCACAGTCCGTTGCGCATCATTCTTTTCCGGGCCTGTCGATTGTCAGACGATCTTTTATGGGGAAGAAACCAAATAAAGTTGTCCCGACCAGGACACTGTGTTGATGCTTGTATGGCGCAATGGATGTTTCTCGTCTACTACTCGGGTCCTACCGTCTTACACTCGGTTGAACCGGTCGTCTATGCTTGCGCCACTAACAAAGTTCGACAGCTCGCATAGCATATTCTCAAAGTCGTTGCTTATGCGCTAGTAGTCCAGTGACATTCTACAGCCTTTCAAGATGTACCCCGCAACTGGTGGAATTGAGCGGAGTCAAGCGGAATTCCTTTGCCTCAGAGACCAAATGTTTTTTCCAAAGCAAATCTAACGTAAGCCCCCTTGTGTAGTGATCCCAGCCACTACCAACCCCGGATCGAGGATGCCCATCGAGCAATGAGCAGCGAATCGGGACTCCACGACTAAGCATAATAGGCCCGGCAGATAAGATCAAATTAGATCAGATTATGCTGTGAGGGAGGAACAAAAAAAAAATAGCAACATTGCCATGCCGGCGGTATAGTAATACTGGATAGCTCTTGTGCCTGCATACGGGCCTACGTCTCTCCGGACCGAAATTTCTGCCGGCGCATCCATGGCGATGGCGGTGCTGTTTGGCACCAAGACGGGTGCGGAGTGCTTGCTGGCTTGACTAAATACCCCCGAAAAGGGGACCTTCTTTAGGAGCTGCGTGTAGTACGGGCAACATGGCCCGGGACGAAGTAGGAGAAGGACAGTTACTAATAAGGTTAATATCAAACCTGCCAAACGTCATACTTGAATGACTTTAAGAACAGAGAGCATATCACTATTCGAAAGATGCACAGTACAAGGCCAGTACGCCCTATACGCCGGTGCTTACCCCAGAGTGGAACCAAAAGGTCTTGGCTTCCGCGGTGCTTACTTCGGAGCCTTTCCCGTAATCTTGCTCAGGTACAAGCGGTGTAACTTGATAACATGGTAAAACGAGTCATGGCTCCGTCGGCAGTGTATAAATCGACATTGTACTCTCTGCCATTAAGGACAGGAGACCTTTTTTTTTCAAAAAGAAGACGACGAAGAAGAAGAAACATTCAATTATACCAAGCTCTTCACTCAAGTTCAGAACTCCGACACGACCATCATGCCATCCTACATCCCTTACCTCCTCGCCCTAGGCGCCCTCAGCACCTCTGTCGCCGCCGACAACATCTACACCTACACGCAAGGCGGGTGCTCAGGCCCCGCCTTCATGTTCAAAGACATCGACCACAACATCTGCGCGGTAACCATCACAGCCAACGCAAGCGGCATCGCCGACGCCATTGCACGTGGCATCACAACCGTGCACAGCGCGAAGCTCGAAGTCCAAGAGACGGGGAAGAAGCGCTTCATCGGCTGGGACGAGGGTCCCGATTCCAACGCCGATGGACCCCTCCAGTGCGGCACTATTGTCAAGAACGTACACGTCAAGAAGCGCGAGACGTGCATCCAGGGTAGTTTGCACGGCGTGAGTTGGACGGAGCCTGGCGACAACAGGAAGAGGCAGGCTAGTGATGTTTACACTTGCACGGGCTCGACTGAGCCCAATGCCGTGTTTTGTGAGGGAAAGCATTATGATATGGACAAGGCTACTCCGGAGGACAAGAAGCGGTTGAAGGAGTTGGCACTGAACGGAGGTGCGGTGCCGGCAGACTTGGCCAAGTATGAGTTTGTGCCTAATATGTAGGGGATTTGTCGAGGGGGGAGGGGGGAGGCGCGGTGTTGAGTGCTGTGGATAGTGGGACCATGTGCAAAAAGTCAATGAAATTGCTTTGCGAGCAAACTGGCAATTTACTTGCGTGACTTTCTGTCTGTATGAGTTTTGTGCTCGCATAGTGTACACAATGTACCACCTGAAACTTAGTTACTCACACGTTTCACCAGACTCTTGACCGAACCCGCATCTTCCTTTTCACTCTGCGGTTTGTAACTTGCTGCTTCTTACTTCCTGAACACTAAATACAAGCGCGCGGACAACATCTTCGACCTGGCTCCCTCTGCTCATTCGACGACATGTCAAAGTGGTTGAAGCCTTGACTTGCCGCCCAATGCTCCGCCGTTTCCGTGGGCACCCGACTCCTCCCTTCTTCCCTGTCATCAACATCAACATGGCCGTCAACAAGATCCCTCTTATCCGCCACTAAAACACAACCAAATCTTTTATTCGCACCGACCAATCTATTCGTTTCAGGGTTCTTGGTAAGGACAATATTGCGGCAAGATACCCGTCGACGAGTTCACGGTAGGATGGGGATTGGAAATCCGAGAGATCCACATCCATGAGTGATGGCGACCAGTCGGAGGTGGCGTGGTGGAGTGTGCGGGAGAGGACTGTGTCGAATGTGGAGTACGACTACTTTCAATTGTTCGGCTTTCTTCGGACGCAGCATGATGAGTGTGGCATGGAAGACGAAGATGTGGACTTGGGAGGGATATGACGTAGACTATCAGGGAAACAATACATGTAGAGTACTGCAGTTCAGTATACTCAAGTCACCCCAGATTCTTATTTCCGAGATCTGAGTGAATTTGGATGTTATTCGCGCAGTTTGGACGTCTAGCCACAGCCACGCGCACTTGTCACGAACGCCCTTGCACTAGCGTTCCCAACTTGTGCCAAGCGCCAGGTGCCGGCAGACCGATCGACGCCGGGATGTGCTGGGCAGGCTAGAAGGCCTACGACGACGACGCGACGGCAGGGGCGCGGGCGCCCTACATTGCCTCTCTGCACACATAGTCGAGCCTGCGACGAGGCTCACACGTACCTGGCTCTTTCGATATTCTCATCAATTCCCCACGCCGAGCACGACAGCAAGAACGCCGTTCGGTACCCGCCAGGCGTAAATGGCTATGCGCTCAACGTAAAAAAGAACGACACAGCACGGGCACGACGTTTGCTAATAACATCCATCCCCATAACAAGAGGAGCCTTCCTCGCTCTTTGGGTGACATCTCGACACCGAGAAAAACTTCTAGAAGCCTTTCCAACGGCGCGCGTCACATCTCCCGCATACCACCGGCACGATGACGTACAACGATCACCCCCGTACATACCCACGGCCCCTCATCGAGCAAATCCCAGACTACCGCGACGACCTCGATGTATCCGACGAAGAAGAGGGCTTCTACTCGCGCGACGACGATTTCCTCATCCCGCCCAAGTACCAAGCAGTAATAACGCGCACGACGGACCGAATCCCGCGGAGAATCAGACGCCACAAACTTGCCTGCACAGTTCTCTTGGTCCTGCTCTTGATCAGTTGGTGGACATACCTAGGACCGCGGTACGCCAAGCACAGGGAGGACTTGTATCTCATGGACAACAAGCCGACGATGAGCTACGGCGACAATGTGCGCCCAGACTTCAAGGGCATGATCCAGGTCAGCGATATGGACGAGCAGCACCTGCCTAAGAAGCACAACCGTCTAGTCTTTGTCGGCGATATCCATGGCTGCCGGAAGGAGCTTGAGCATCTCCTCAACAAGATCAACTTCGACCAGAAGCACGACCATCTCGTCATGACAGGCGATATGATTGCAAAAGGCCCCGACTCTCCTGGCGTCATCAAACTCGCCCAGAAGATGGGCGCCTCCTGCGTGCGTGGAAACTGGGAGGATAAACTTCTCCTTTCAATCGCAGAGGCAGAAGACCGCCACGTCCTCCTCCCCGGGCCCGACGGATCTCCAGAAGCGAAGATAGACTTTGTTGGCGAAGCAACACAATCGCACGGCAACGTAAAGCTCCGCAAACTCGCAAAGCAGTTTACAAAGAAGGAGATCGGCTACCTCCAGCAATGCCCAGTCATCCTCCGTGTAGGTACCGTACCCACGCTGGGAAGTCTAGTCGCTGTCCACGCCGGCCTCGTACCCGACACGCCACTCGAGCACCAAGACCCCTTCCATGTCATGAACATGCGCACCATCGACCTCAAGACCCGGATCCCATCGTCAAAGCACGGCGGCACGCCGTGGGAAAGCTTTTGGAACCATGAACAGAAGAAGCTAAAGCATGAGGACAGGATGACGGTGGTGTATGGACACAATAGGAAAAAGGGACTCAATATACACAAGTACTCGTATGGTCTTGATACCGGGTGTGTTAGTGGGGGGAAGCTGACTGCGCTTGTGGTTGATGGACAGGGTAAGACGGAGCTTGTTCATGTCAAGTGTTCCAAGGAGAGCGGATATGCCAGTGATTAGCTGGTGGCTATTTGATTAGGTTGTTTTTTTGTGGCGTTGATCATGTGCGTACCACAAGACGCGTTTATGGGGTTGCATATTCGGCATAGACATTGGGTTGGACCCTATTTACCTTGTTTACCTTGCTTCATTTTACCCGTCGCGACATTATAGACTGAAGGATTATACCCCAATAATAGTTTGATTTGCCTCGCTATCGCTCTATCGCTGCCCTCTCGCACCCCTACTACTACTACTACTACTACTACTACTACTACCACTTGTCTTCCCTCTCATCCCTCCCCACCTCCCTCAACTTAACCATACTCTCCGTCGCATCAGCTTGTGACGCCGGCGCATACCAAGTGCGGTTCCGGCAGCAGGCCTGCACCCGTGCCTTGTATGGTGAGGCAGAAGAGGTCGACGAGGATGAAGAGGAGTGTGCAATAGCGGGGCGGGATGAGTGGGCTGGGGGATGGTGTTGTACTAGACATTTCTATGCAGAAGATGCTTTGTATAAGCAACGTGGAAGAAGGGGTTTTCGAACGCAATCGAATCCATTCATGGAAATCGACGAGGCGGGAAGATGGGAAGAGTGTGGAAAGGTACTCGTACCGCCTGTGACAAAAGGGATCTCGTGTGCCAAGTACGATACTGGTACAATTTGTGGGCGTGGGCCGGTGTCAGCATGCGGAAGCGGACGCTGAATGCGAGGGCCGCAATGAATGCAATCGCGCACGTATTTCCAGTGGTATACGCCCTTTTATGTTTCGAGCTTCGGCATGGCATGTAGGATTGGTAAGTGAGAAGGAGATGGGAGCGGAAAGAGTGGTGGTGGGAATGGGTTGGGACTTTCCATGAGAACAAGAAGAAGAAGACGAGACTGGTGTATCTGAATTGGAAGAGGAAATCTCGCATATCATGATACTATGCCTAGACTTTCTTCGTGTCGTCTGGATAGGAGGCAAGAGCCTCTTTCTTCCCTCCATGCCACGCCGAAACAACACGCGTAATGCGATACACATCCGCATGAACGGAACTTGGTGTCTGACCCAAAGCAAATCATGTTTGCGGGTCTCATACTCTCCCCGCCCGTGCCATATCAATTCTACAACCAACAACGCATCACTTACAACACCTTGATCTTTGTCGTGACCGCCTGCGTGGAAGAAGCAAGACGGAAAGATGACCTTTAAGCTAAAGAAGTCGACATGCGTGTTACGTCAACAGCTAATGGCGCCAACAGTGGGGCCTTGTGCAAGCATTCAGGCCTCCCACTTCCTCCTCCGCCAAGCTGCATCGCCCCGAGTGTCTCAACACGCCTCCTTCGGGGATACTTAATACACGTGTTGACCTAGCGGTCGCCCGGCATGAATCCAAGATGCTACGTCGTAGTCATAGGAAGTCGAGAGGAGGGGGGTTTGGGAATGGTATGTAGGTGCTTCTTTGGTGTTTATTCTTTTCTGGCGATGTGCACGATCAGCCCGTGGATCTCGACAACATGGGGCTCCTTCTACATGCCATGCGCAGCAAGGACATGTTCAGCTTCGCAGTCCGCTTCGAGAAATTCCATCGGAATGGCCTCGCTTTGGGCTTCGAGACGGCACTTCAAACTCCATATCTCATGCATTAAGCCCTGGCATTCTCTCCATGTCATCTAGCTCACCTCACCCCCGAGCGCTCAGCACACTCTGGCGACCAAGCTATAGCATTGCAAACTCGCGCTGTGTCAATCTTCAATGCCACCAGAGTTGAGGTGAACCGGCCCAATCGTGTACTGGTACTGCTTTTCTCTACCATGTTGGGGCAGCATCTCCTTGCCGTTGCTGATGGAATCCAAGCTCGATCCAATCTTGTCCCTGAGCCAGAACTTCACTTCACGAGATCCAAAAAGGGACGATTGTTCACTTGTCATTGAAATGGTGGAGTAGGCGAGAGAAATCAAACCAGGAAAGAAACAGGCATGCCGAACTGGCATTCGCTATCTGAAAGTTGGATTTGATACTTTAAAGACAGCCGATAACGCCGCCATCGGCCGATATCAGATGATTTGCGAATGAATCATGTTGGTTCCGCCAGCTTTCACACAATCTTTGGCCTCCAAGCAGCCGATAGCTTTAATCGTACTAGCCCATTACGGCAAGTACTTGTGGCAAGTCGGGGATGCAGGACAGTATATATTAAAGATTGTAATGACGCATTTGGGGTCGCAATGGAACGCTTGGCTAAAGTATGCACGCGATAGAGGGATGCAGTGATGCTGAGGTACTATGACCCGCAATCGCTGGATTGAGTAGGTATTCGATTATGTATTACTTACTGTATTATTACGTACCCTCACAACCGGTCCACTTTTTTTTTTTACAAACTTGATCCAGCCCTGGATGCGCCAGCAAAGTTGTTCTGGATAGCATCCCATAATGGCTCACCACCCTCGGTCAAATCATCCCATGCAGGGCATGCGAGGCTCAAAAGCGGTGCAGCGAGAGTGTCGGTAACCATCTGGATCGGGACTTCGAGCGTAGACAAGAGCGGGGAGAGCGAGTTGGGCAGGAAGGTCTTGAGAACCTGGAAAATAAAGCAAAGAAGGTTGTTCTCGTCGAGCAGGGTAGTTGTGTTCAGTACACCACCAGTGACGTCGCCGAGATTGAGACCTGTGAAGGAGTTTACAGTGCCAGTATTGCCGCCGATGCTTCAATAGAGAGTTAGTATTCCGGACTTTCAGGCAACAAGAAGGATCAAGCTACGTACCTGCCAAGAACCGGGTGCTTCATGACCCAGCCGACAAGGTCCAAGTTGAGAGGAATAAGGCCATACTCTACTGGCTTGCGGTACCAGTTTTCCGGAATCTTCTCATGGCCCTCGTTGTACTCTAAAGTACCATTCTCATGCTTGCAGACGGCAAAGAAGCTTCGGAATACCTCCTGTGTGAGAATACCGTCGGGATGCTCTTCCGTATGGTTGGCTAGGAGGCGACCAAGGAAGAAATAACCAGCGTTTCGGCTAACCATGCCAGTGATAGGACCGTAGTAGAAATACGGGTTGTGGGCGACACTGTACTCCCAGCGGCGGGCAGCCTGATCAGCGAGTAGGTCGATGGAAAGGACGCCGTTCTCATCCGCGCGGTCGTGGAAGTCGCGGAATAGCGTCATGTTCATTGTCCATGCATTACCGGTGACGTAGAGGTCGTCGCGAGTAAGAGACGAATCCGACTCGATCCAGTTGTGCGAGCCATGGAGCCCCCTAGGCTTACCGAGAAGACCGACCAAGTTACCCAAGAGGTTCTGGGATCCAAGACTGGTTGGCGGGCCTCCAATGGAGAAACCGGGGTCCAGTGCGAGTGGGTTGCCAGTCCAGACAGTTCCCATGATACCAAGGATGAGAGCGAGTTCTGTACCCATGCCCATTACTGGAAATCAGCGGGTTAGTGCGATTTCATCATGGCTTTTCACGGTTGCGGACGAACCTTGGTTGATAGCTGTGACGACCTCTGCGAAGCTGGTGACTCCATCGCGAGAAATGTATCCATGGTTAGCCAAAGCATTGAGTCCAGGACAAGGACCGCGCTGGTCGGTGTTGCTGGGAGCCTGGAAGGCGTGTTCCCCAGTGATGTCGATGGGCTTGGTAACGTCGACAAGGAACCTCTTCGTCTTCTGGTAATCCTTCACGGATCTGATGGCCGCGTTCAGTTGGTCCGGTGTAATGTCATGGAGGTGTCGATGGTTAAGGTTGGAAGGGAAAGCATCAACGAGACCACTTCCCAAAAAGAATGGTAGGATAGCGGAGGAGAGCTTCATAGCGAATGACTAGGATTGGATAGATATTATTCGGACACCTGGGATAGGTTTCAGTGGTGGAGGTGTCAAAAGTAGACCGCTAACATTTGTTCCCAGCCACTGACAGATAAGTAATTAGTGAACACCCATTGGGCTACGAGGGTACCGAGGATACCAGGAATCCCATAGCGCATGTGAGAGCGCAACATGAGTCGATGTACTAGCGGTGAGATGTACGACCTGCGCTGCACATAGCTTGCAACTCCCTTGCGTCGGAGCAGCTGTAGCGATCTGACAAGTGGATTGCCTTGCCAGACTGGGAAATGAGACAACGACAATCCTCATTTAAAAAAATTCCGGAAGAACGTGGGGAGCGTTCAGGGTACCTTGGGCGCACGGGTTACAGATACAACGGTTCTCGGGCCGTTTGTAGTCTGGGCAAGGCTTAAGGGTGAACCGGACCTAGCACGATCAACAGCTAGACAACGGGGCACAATAGAAACGAGGCAAAGATTCGCCAAACCGGCTGTAGTTGCATTCTTACGACAACTTTACCAATTTCTGCCCTTCTTCAATGGAAAGAATAGGCAGATCTACAACAATACCCCAAGTCCCGATACGTCCGAAGTCGACCTTTAACCGGCCCTTTGGCACTAGCGTCTCTCCACAACAACCACATCAGGACCAGCGATTTTTGTTATTATCCGAGCCAATCCCCCCTGGTTCCTACTGAATCCTGCACCTCTACTCTTTTGGGGAGTCTTCTGAAACAGATCGACCCCCCAGATCTCCACAACAAAAGCAACCAGTAGGTATGCAGCGGAAGTCTCCGCCAAGCATGGGAATACGTATACTCTCTTGTCAATCATGTACCTCCGAAACCTTTCGAGCGGAGACACGGACGCAAAAACCGCAGTGGATCTCCGTCAAGATAGGGTAATGTTGAGATTTAGTGATTATCTTTTGCGTTCTTTCTCAACGACGCGCGGAACGGCTGTAAGCATTCGTACCGGCTTTCGAAAGGGGGTATCCCTGCTTACTTGCCATGCCACCCCCTCTCACCTTTGAATCGGCCAGTACAACGTTGAACTGGGCTCATTGCTTGGACCCGCGGGCAAGGAAACCCAAGCGAGGATTTGTACGCCAAATGGGCTGGCTGACAGCTGACGGGTTCCTGAGGCGGGTCAGAAATTCGTCTCCCCGTCCATGGCTCGACAGGGTCCCGCGCCTTGGATGCACTCGGCGCGGACATGCGCTGCCGTGGTTTTGCCAATTTCTGGGTTTGGTTGCGCTGACATCCGCGTTGGGTGCCTTGTAGGCAACTCTATCAGACCCATGATGCCTCCCGTGCTCGAAGTCTGTTTTCACGGGGAGAAGGCTGTTGTGATGCATCTCGAGTATGCGTTGTCCGCTTGCCGAGAAACTTAATCAAAGTCCACATTGTAAAAATAGTTCATAGTTTGAAGTAAATAATGTGTAACATGTACATTGCGAATAAACATCTAAAGCCGCCCTAGGTATATGTGCATGTATCTAAAACCTAAACTCCATCTATTCCCACCCTGAGCGGTTTGCTCGAAAATACAAGCCATGACGGCGTAACTGTAAACATCACACGTGTTCCTTGGCTGTCATCCGCGGGCTGCTCACAGTCCATTCATTTGACGAGCTATGCGCGACGCCATCTCTCATCGAATTGACTTCCACCTCCTGCGTTGTCGTGATCCAATGATCGGATTCCTGGCGAGAATGCGCTTCGTTGGTTAGATGCGCTCGATCGCTGTCGCTCTCAATCTCTTCCAATGGAATGAATTGGTTCTCGTCCCTTCCTTTGGGCTTGATCGACACGCGGACTGACTTTACGGGTTGCGATGAGGAGTTTGTTCCACCGGTGAAGTTGGAGTTCTTGGTGGATGCATTGTTGCTGGACTTGATGGTAGACTTCATCTTCGGCCACAACTTGCCTATCAAGAATCGATGGGCGGGCATGCATCCGCAGATGATGGAGACATCAATCTCAATCAGACTCCAGATACCGGCATCGACGTAGTTCCAGGTGATGTTTTGAGTGTTTGCGAAATGGATCAGGGAGTACAGACGGATGACCGAGACGACGATGACGAAGATTCCGACCGAAAACATAGACATAACCATGAGCTTCTTCTTCAGGCTCATGTTCAGCCCCGCCAAGTGTTTCATCGGAAGTGCCATGACGGCAGCATCGAGGACGATGTTGATGGCGGCCGCGATCCAACCCTGGAGATGGATGTCGTTACATGTGCCTTCGTGCAGCTTGTCCCACTGGTTCCAGGCAAGGCTGATGGGTACACATTGGACGAGAGTTGCGACGAAGAATGCAATGGTGTAGAGTGCACATATACCCATGGTGGTGTATGTCATCATTTTGAACTGCTTGTCCGGGAAGACGCGCAGGTAGAAGAACAGGATGGAGATCTTGGAGATACCAAGGGCGGTCACGTAGAAGATCTCGCCGAGGTAGTAGTAGTAGAGGACGTTGGTAATTTGGTAGTCCTTCAATGTCCAGATGTCTCTACCAAGACCGTTCTGTACCACTGGAAAAGCATGAGCAAGCTACAGTGAGGCTAAAGTGATGGCGTATTCTTACAGTAGGGGGCGAATACAGTGGGTGGGACTGCAAGAGCAACAACGACAGCCATTGTGGCATCATCCCACGACAACTTTCGGCCATTTTTGCCTATACTGGCGGCCATTCGCAGAATAAAGGCCACCACAGCCAGAGCAATGCCAAGGATAGCTGCAGCCATGAATGAGTCGCCGTTGTAGCGATCAGGCACTCCGCAACCTTTGTTGCTGACATTCTTGGTTTCTATCACTGCTGTCAGTCTCTGCGACTACAAAAGTTCGATGCCAGGATCTCTTACGCAGAAGCTCGTACACAGTACATGTCTCCGCCGCACATGCACCCACGGCAGCGTTTAGGGCTTCGTTGGTACACAAGCATTCTGATGTGAGGTCGGTCGCGCATGTAGATGTGGGAATCGCTTCCATAAAACACGCTAACTATGCGTGTGTATCAGGAAAAGTTATTCAGCCTCGGTTGTTGTGGTTGACATACAGAGCAATTTGGCATAGCCTGTGCCAAAGTTTCAAGTGCATTCTGCGCCTGAACTCCGACTGTAAAGGCCGCAAGGAATGCTGCAACCTTTCCGAACCTCATATTGGGATTTTGCGTGCGCCGTGTTAGAATAAGGATTTATGAGAGTAACGAAGTGGGATTGTCTAAAAACAATCAGCGTACTACCAGAGTGTTCGAGTCGTGGAGGTACTAGGTTATGTATCTACGATACGTTTCCAGCACTTGAACCGCACGGCACTCTGGTAGACTTGGTTTGGCACGGCATTCGCCCATGTTCAGCAGGGCCAAGAGGTAATTCTCCGGCATCGTGGATCCGCAGAAAATGTTGGCAGGCCGGGGGTGCGAGAAACCCCGAGCGATGGGGCGCTCTGGGAGTGTCGCATTGAGACCAACTTCTGTCATTACCGTGGATTCGCCTGTGCGCATGCGACAGAACCAGGGTCTGCGGATACTACACCTTTCCCCATGCGACAAGCTCATGGACAATGTGTTCATTGGATGCTCTGATGAAGATTGACAGCCCCTGGAGATCACACACGGTGCAAACAGAGCTTCTCAACGGCTGTCGCTTTGGGAAGAATTACTGAGATGGATCTAGCGTCAGGCTTGTGGATGGCCTGGTAGCGGATGGTCCTGGATACCTTCAAGAAAGGATGAGTAGTTGACGTTCTGCCAAGTCCGTTTTGCACGGCTTGCGATCAGCAATTGTGGAGGCAATCGGGCCACGTTTCCCCTGACCAATCAAAATGACTCCGGCTTGCCTTCGTCACGAAGCCTATAGATCCGCGTGAACCATAATTCGCAGCTAAATCTGTAGGCTCACTGTACCTGTGTAAGCACCACTAGCATTGTGCGAGGAACAGCCAACCAACACATTCTACCATAAACCCCGCTAATGGAAGCAATCTATCTCCTCTACCCAAAGTCTTCATCAGCTCCGTTGAGAATACGGGTCGTCGCGATCGATACAACGGCCGCCAGTTCCCACAAACGTCTCTGAGCGGCCCGAATCCTTCACGCTGTACGCGCGGTCCGGCAAGCCCCTTCACTAAACGAAAAGGGGTCTAGCACGATCAACTCCGAATCTTTTCCCTACAAAAGCTCTTGACTGTCCTGACTCGAGGCCTGGTTCATGACGGTGCCAACAGGATTGCGACCCGATGTGGAGAACTTTGTTACCCATGTCACCGGGATCCACAGGCGCACGTCGCATACTGCCTGACTAGGATCTGGTAAAATACGTGAACGCGTTTGGGTAGAAATAGCCTCATTCGAGCAAGCTTGGCGACCGAAACAGTAGCTTACTGGTGATCCTAATCACCGCGTAGACGACACCCATTGCCGGGTGTTCGCGATGGGGTCGCGAGGCCCGGAACGCATGGGAACTCATGCTGGGATAAATCATGCGTGGGAAGACCTCTTTCTGACGTTTATCACGCTCTTTTGCCTTGTGCACATTGTCCTTCGTTCATCTCAGTCGCTCTTTCCACGGTCTTAGTTACCTATAATACCGAAAATATGATCGTTATCAAGGCACTTGCCGTCCTCTCTCTTTTTAGCTCCTTTGCCACACCGCGCATAATGTATGCTTACTGTTCCTTCCCCTTCTTGACTCTGTCGCAACCCCACCAGTCAATTGAATGCTGACCAAGAACACAGCGATGGCGCGACACTCACTCCCTACGGTGGCCCTAATGTAAGGCGGCCCTTTAGCAACACTACCGCCTCTATTACCTTGGAGGACTACGAATATGTTGTCGTCGGCTCTGGTCCCGGCGGGGCGCCTCTCGCAGCCAGGCTCGCCATTGCTGGCCACAAGGTCCTTCTTCTCGAAGCCGGTGGCGACGAGACCAACTCTACCCAGTACAATGTCCCCGCACTGCACGCCGTAGCCTCAGAGTATGAGCCCATGCGATGGGACTTCTTTGTCAAGCATTTCGATGACGAAGAGGAGATGAAGAGGGACACCAAGCTCACATACGAACTCGCCGACGGCACTCGCTACACTGGAGCCAACCCCCCTTCTGGCGCCAAACCCCTAGGTATCTTGTACCCGCGTGTTGGATCCCTTGGTGGCTGCAGTTCCCACAACGCCCTCATCACCACCTACCCATACGAGAGTGACTGGGAATATCTCCAGGAGATTACCGGCGATGATTCCTGGGCCCCCAGCAACATGCGCAAATACTTTACCCGCCTGGAAAGGTCGCGCTACCTCCCTAGCAGCGTTGTTGGCCATGGATTTTCCGGTTGGCTCGAGACCTCGCTGACTGACCTGTCTCTGATTGTCGGAGACCTCAAGCTCATTTCCCTCGTCTTGTCTGCCGCTAGCGGAATGGGCAAGAGCCTCCTCTCCTCCGTCTTGGGCACCGTTACCGGTCTCGGCCAGGTTTTGCTCCGCGACATCAACAACCCAGCACCTGGCCGCGACGCCCAGGAGGGTCTGTGGCAGGTCCCCCTCGCCATGAAGGTTCCCGAGTACAAGCGCGCTGGACCTGTTGACTTCCTCCACCAGGTCATGAACGAAAAGAACTCCGACGGAAGCCGAAAGTACCACCTCGACATTCAGCTCAACACCCTGGTCACCACCGTCAGGTTCAACGAGACCACCAATGGCAAGCCTGTAGCTACCGGTGTCAACTTCCTGACTGGACAATCTCTCTACGGAGCCGACCCCAGGCGCCAGGCTGGAACTGCCACTGGCAAGGGCACCAAGGGCTCTGTCACTGCTACCCGCGAGGTTATTCTGTCCGCCGGTACCTTCAACACCCCCCAGATTCTCAAGCTCTCCGGAGTTGGACCCAAGGATGAGCTCGAGAAGTTCGGCATCGACGTTGTCAAGGAGCTCCCCGGTGTCGGCGAGAACCTTCAGGACCGCTACGAAATTCCCGTCGTTGGCCAGGCTCCCAGTAAGATCGCCTCCCTCAAGGCATGCACTTTCCTCGAGGGCGACCACGACCCCTGCCTGGAGAAATGGGAGAACCTTCCTCTCGGAGTCGGAAAGGGTGTTTACGCTAGCAACGGTGTCGCTCTTGCCATCACCAAGAGGGCTTCCAACACTCAGCACGGTAACGCCGATCTGCTCGTTGCTGGATGGCCCGCTTACTTCAACGGTTACTACCCCGACTACTTCAAGAATGCCACCCTTGGCCGCGATGCCTGGACCTGGCTTACTCTCAAGGCGGAATCACGCAACAACGCCGGCTCCGTCACCCTCCGCAGCGCCGATCCCCAGGACATGCCCGAGATCCGCAAGCGCAACTTCGATGTTGGCGGTGATGAGGACCTTGACGCCCTTGTCGAGGGAATGAAGTACGGTCGCCGCGCCTTTGAAAGTCTCGTTCCCCTTGACGGCAAGTTTACCGAAGTCTGGCCCGGAAAGCAGGTCCAGACTGACGAGGAGTGGAAGACCTTTGCCAAGTACGAGGCTTGGGGTCACCACGCCTCTTGCACTTGCCCTATCGGTGCTGACGATGACGAGAAAGCTGTTCTCGACACCAACTTCAAGGTCCGCGGTATCGAGGGTCTCCGCGTCGTTGACGCTTCCGCTTTCGCCAAGATCCCTGGTACCTACCTTGCCCTTCCCCTTTATATGATCTCAGAGAAGGCTTCGGATCTCATCATTGAGGCCGCCAAATCTTCCCAGTAAATTGTTAGCTTAGCGTTGTAGCGACTTTTGTGTATTTGTAATATCTTAATCCTGTAAACAGAAAAAGCCTCGTCTTCATTTCCATCAATACCCAATTCCTATTTCAAGCTTCATTTGCTGCTTTGCCTGATCCTCATGCGCTTCATGCTTTCTCAACTTTCAATACCGGCCCTACATTTCATGATCCCTAGTCGTCTGGCTCCCACCCGTTCTCGTCAAAGCCTGCATCCTCCATAAAGCTCTCCTGGGTCGGCTTGATGAAACTCATCCATGAATCCCTCCGCAAAAGCATTAGAGTTATCTGCGACAACTGGGGTCTGCGAAAACGCAGCACTTCCTTGCCCAACCAAGATGATGTTTCCCGTTGCCCCGCTCCTAGTTACTGGGGGGAAGAGAAGTGTATTGCCTATCGGGTCTATTGAGCGATTGACTTCTTCACTGCCGTACACGTGAGCCCCATGTGCTGCTGGACTGTGATGCCGATCAGCAGTGAAGTAGTTCAGCCCTGGTTGAAGATTGTGCGGTCCCACCTCAGTGCGCTGTCGTTGATACTGTACTTCTTTCAGGTCTAATCCTGCTTCTGGCACTTCGCTTCATCCCTATCCAATGATCCGGTGCTACGTTTCCGATTGGTATTTGGTCTCTGCTAGGTATATGGTACCTTGCAAATTCTAGCAACTCCTCCACCGGTTCATTGGCTGATCGGTATGCCATCTCCCAGTTTTGCAGACTGATTCTTGTTTGATTCAGCAGCTCTAACACCATAGGTCGGTCGTCTCTCAGAAACCCTAGATAAAGAAGAACAACATCTTTAAGACGAAGACTGTAGCATCCTCGATATGCTCCCCGGTGCGGGAATTCCAATTCCTGTCTCTTTTTCAGTCATCGTTCTGAGGCCCTGTCCTTCCATGACGGCCAGCATGATGAGGCCAAGGCTAAGGATTTCCAAAGTGACATCGATTGGGTCGTCATCGGAGCCTCTTACTGGAGGCCAGTCTTGTTCCTGCTAAGTGTGAGTATGGGGGAAGAACAATGTGAGACTTTGGGAAACGAACCGGTAGGCCAAATCCTCCTGTACCCACACCGCCTTCCTGCGCCTCATATTCAGATAATCGATTGTCGTCAAAAGTCTCGCCAAAGTCGATCACTTTCAACGTTGGGTAGTCCGGTAGTAGCCGTCCTGCGGCGGACCAAGAACCATGTTACATAGCTTGATATCAGGATCTATGAGAGAAGATTCGATATCAGTCGATATGGTGTCAGGACGCAGCCCTGCACCACTACGCCATGCAGCCAAAAAGGCATGTACTACTGATCATGGTGCAGGATAGTATATATCGTCATCTGGCGCGCCCGCCTGACATATGGACTGTTAGATTACAAACAAATGCTTACTGATAATCCGCTGCCATTCTGTTGCGGGGTTTGTGTCCTTGGTTATCCAGAGACGTGACTCCAGGAAACTGCCTTTCCTATTGACATTGCATAAACAGCCTGTGCCATACCAGGAAAGACGAGCCACAGAAATGGCTCGGGTAAGTACTTGTTTTGAAGGTGTTAGTCATTGCCGTTGTATTCACGAAGCGACTTACTCTTGCCTATCCGACCTGTGCTCAACTAAACGCCCCAAGTCCACAAACCCGGCGTACTCTATATATAGGTAGCCCCGTTGTGGAAGGTTTTGCTGCTCACGTCTAGCGTATCTGTAGGCTTTGACAATATGAGCGAAGTCTATTGCGGATAGCTTCTGGCATGCTTTGCCGTATTCGTCACTAAGCCTGTCGTTGAGAAACTTTATATCACGTCCGGTTACGATCTTGACTACCATACGCTGTGATGATAAGCAAAACTTTGGGACAAGGTTTCTGAAAGAGTTTTGTATACCTTGAGAATTTCATCTTCCTCAAATATTAGAGCAAACAAATGTGCTACACGACGAGACTCAAATCCATTCATGAAGATCTCCAGGGGGGGAGGAGGGGGAGGGCTCGTATAGCATTTTCTCAAAGACCCAACGTGAGCCCTCGGGCTCCTCCTCTTCCTCTGGTAGTCTTGAATCGTTCAGATTCACGAGCGTAATGTCCAAAATAGTAGCACCCGTATCCAGACGAGGAATGTACCAATAGTCTTTAGGGTTCTCTAATCTTCGAATGTGTGGAAGATGGACTTGCGATCTGTCATAGAACATTTTTCCAGAGTCTACGTAAAAATTGTGTTCAGCGGGAGTTCATCGCATGCATTTGTCGATGATGATTTGGGACTGGTAGGCTGTTCTACGCTTGGCAATCGCAACGCGCGTTGGGTGAACGTTCAAAGCATACCAACCCGTAAACTAACATCCGATACCTTACAGCCGAAGATGAATGCTGCAAAGTCACGGATTTGCTCTGGCGATGCTCAGGTATTCACAAACTCAGCCAAAGGCCTTGTAAGTCGAAAGTGGTCGGGGTGTACTCGTGGATCTGGTTCGTCTTTCGCAGTTTCAATAAATGGTTCTTGCTCAATAACATCCATCAAATCCCACGCTGCTACAACTTCATTCCCTGGAGGGACTTCTAAGGTATTCATTAATGTATATAAACTTGTCGTACCAATAAAATGATTCGTCCCTATCCTTTTGCTAGACTTTGGCCTTGTAACCGGTCGCAAATAACCGAAAGTCACTCCCATGGCCTTCTTCGCGCTGGAAATAGCTGAAATATTCCGACACGACTTGGGCCAGTTCTTATAGTTAATACGTTCAGTCTGAGACGATCCACTTCTCCCAGAGCATATGTCGCTTCGATGTCCACAACCAAGTCATTGCGCAGTGTAGGAGAAAGACATTAAAGAGAAAACAAGTCCAAATGGAAATTTCAGCTGGATGTCATGAATCAGAATACATGATGTTCTCATCTTTGTTCGCTATGCTTGTATACGTTACGTCTTTATGTCGCAACCAGCCAGATGCAGTTTTTCGTGCATGCTCGCGCCGCAACGCGCCAAACAAAGGCTCAACGTAGCAACGGCGCAAGCAATAGGATGTCTCCCGAGACTCTTTGCAAAGTCTTATCTTGTTCTCCAGCAGTGTGTCTACCAAACAAGCGTGTGTTCACCAGGAGTAAGCATTCACGCCAATACATCGGGCATCGATCGAAATTTGCAGGTGGACTTTGAGCGCAGAGTTCCTACATTTTATGGCGGATCGTCTGTGACAATGCGATAGTATCCTGGATGTTAGTTGAGTCAATGCTGTAGTTGTCAGGAGATGGTTGACAAACGACAGCGTGTCAAGAGACCAGCCGCGGCTCCGTGACCATAGATCTGACGAGTAGGCCACTGTTGTT
This sequence comes from Stemphylium lycopersici, assembly GCA_003268315.1. Lineage (NCBI taxonomy): Eukaryota > Fungi > Ascomycota > Dothideomycetes > Pleosporales > Pleosporaceae > Stemphylium > Stemphylium lycopersici. The sequence goes on from QGDG01000073.1 coordinate 23,244, forward strand.
GATAAAAAAAAATAAGCAGTAGCTGCGCAAATTTGCGATATATCAGCCGGGTGGATAAAAGTCGCGTTACAGTTGCACCCATCGTGCTGGGCGCAATACGTCACTTCACCTCAGTGACATCATCATCATGTACCTATCGCACCGCGCCTCGCCGAGCTACGTCTAGAAGCCATTCCCGCCGCATAACATCACAACGAAATCCCAGCCCGACCACGCGTAAACTTCCCCACAACCGCTCAGCGCTAGCCCCTTGCGACCCATCAACCTCTTCGCCCTCATAAGCCCAGGTTCCTCATAAACACTACTGCTCCACCAGCCCCCTCCCCCCCCCCTCTCATAGCCACCAAGCCGGCAAAAGATAACGTAACCTGCATGAAACAAAAACCACAGAATGTACGCAAAGTTTCGGCGAGTCCTGCTGGCTTGTGAAAAGGACCGCGGGTCTCACAACGTCTAGACGCAATGAGTGCGGGGTACTAAGCGGTGCATCTGGGAGCATATCGATGTTGATGTGTTTGGAAAGTTAAACTATCAAAGGGCGGTTTCGAGCATTGTGGAGCGATCTGGATTGGCGACGCGGGTTCCTGCGATACTCAACAGCTGCTGGCAATGAGCGAGGGTTGCTACGCGACTCATCAATGACATTGCAAGCGCATGAGATGACCTGATTTATATCAGGCGAGCAACGTTTACCAGGAAGACATGGAACGCAATCGCGGAGTCTTTACTATGAATAGCTTAGTTACATCCCAGAGTACGCCTAATCTCTACTGCGCGTGGTTGCTCTTCGCGCAATCGAGCTGTATGTGATCCGAACCCTAAACTCTGCTTTCTGGCCAGACAGCGTGCCGTTCGTCCACGTCCGAGTCAGGCATGCGCCAGGCCTCATTGCCACCATTTTCAGGTGTCGCGTCGAGCCGTTGGACTTGTCCACTTTGCACTTGCTTCAGCCCGTACGAGTCGTTTTCCAGAACGACTCCAATGGGACCATTCGCAGCATCTTTGTGATGGCTGCAGTTATCGTTATCATTGCCGCAGCTCTTCACAGCGCTATGGTCGCGACTATGGCATTCGTATGAATCCTTTCGTGAGCCCTCTCTCTGGGCCTTGTTGAACAAGGGCTTGGTCGTGGGTATGGAGGCGCAGAGAATGCCCACGTTGACTTCGACCATGCTCCATAAGTTCAATGGCACGCAATCGTAGAAGGGATCGTCGGATTCAGTGTAAATGCGAATCGAATGGAGACGGGCGATGGATGCGATGCAACTGAAGATGCCGAGGCTGAAGACGCCAATGAGCGCTAGCTTTTCGCGCCTGGGGCGTCGGACTTTGAGGATCGTGGTTATGGGGAGGAGTAGTATCCATATGTCGATGAGGATATGGGTAGAGCTGGTCACTGTAGCACTTATTAGCGAATGCGGTGAAAAAGAGACATGACACTTACTATAGAAGAACGCTGTGCTGTGGATGCAGTGTCCTTTTGTTTGTCCAGTCAAGTCCCACATCTTGTGAAGTGGGATGCATTGCGTAAGGCATACAATCACACAGACGATTGCAAAGGTGGCAAGAAAACATATTGTACCCTTGCAAAGATATTCGAACTTCTTGATGACCGCTGGGACCCTGGTCAGTGGGGATCACTGCAACAAATATTGAGACTTACCAATGCGAAGATAAAAGAGCAGAATAGATATCTTGATGGAGTTGATGATGCAGTAGTATATGATTTCGATCACCAGCGTCGCTCTGATCTGGTTCACCATTTGATCAAGTGTTAGGACCTTTCCACTGAAGCCCATGCCGTTGTCTCGTAGAACAAAAATGGAGATGAGATAGGCGATTGTAAAAAGCTGCGAGTGTCAGTCGCTATGCAAGACTCGTGTCGCACTGTGAATACCAATGCCATGACCATGGCCACATCATCCTTGCCTGCATTCTGCACAATGTAAAGACGTGTATATAGACGGAGAGCGACGCATATGACTGTTAAAGCTTAGATTGCAGTCCGTCCACAAGCTCAGGATGTACTCACTCGATAATGCAGTCAGCGTCGTCGCGACTCCTACGCAAGTATCTTGGGACATATGTCCCATGGTGATGTAAGCTTATAATCTTTGGGACGGCGAAACGATGACATAAAGGCATTGAGATGACTTCACATGCTCTCCAGATCAAGGACCCAGAGATAAATAGGTTCGAGACAGGACAGCGGTTCGTCTGCGGCAGAGCTTACCCATACTGAGCACAACAAGCGATAGAATGGTGTTCAAGGTTTGGAAATGAAGGCCTCCTAACAGTTCCCAGACATTTGCGGGGGTTGGCATGCAAGCCCATGCAGGGGCGTAGGTTTGCAGCTGTGAGGAACAGGTAATCGGGACGGGCAAAGTGGCGCATCGTCCTCCGATGGCAAGCCATTGGTACATCAGGCAATCTACCAGGCCGTTGCGGAGATAAGCGGGTCAGCCGGCCAGCCATAAGCCGTCAGTAAAATACCAGAGGTCAAGTCTAGATGGACACGATTATTGCAATTTTTACAGCAACCAGTTCATAAAGGTAATAAGATAGTGAAATCGACGAAAAAAAGTAACTGCTGGTGTTGTAATAGACGTTTTGCTGAGCATTTAGGTGCCGGAAAGTGCCGGATAGGCTGGAACGAGATCTACGGCTTTGCGGGGTTACGTGGATACGGCAGTACGTCGATGAAAACGGGTTTCACGACGACGCGTCTGCTTATGTTGGGCCCTCGAACTGGAATGAAGGTTTCAAACTAAATCTGTGAGAGCCGTTTAGCCAGATCCTTCCATCGAACGCTCTCGCCTAGGTAAGCTAGGTGAACTTCCACCTCCTTGCGAACTCTATGCCTTCTGCCAATGTGCCAACCCTTGCATCGATTGCGTAACCCTCTTTTTCGAATCGAATGCACTCGTCCCAGAGGTCTTTCAGCGGGACGGAGAATGTTTCGATGAATTCGTTTTCCTCGAGCTCTGGCTGAGGGTTCTGGTTCTCCGGTCGCGACAGATCGACGGTGACATGGATCATTCTCAGGTTGGTGTTGCAAAAACCGGGGTCTAGGCGATCATTTGATTAGTATTCATAACAATCCATAGGTGAGTCTGTAGATGGAAGCGAGACTTTAGCGCCTTGTGTATGACTAACCGTTGAACATCACAGGGCTGACTTGGAACTAACCATCAGGATAAAATGTCAGCTTATCTGTCGTGCAATCTAGAGAGAATGATACTTACACTTTGATCCTTCACCAATTCACCAATGTATCCCGTCTCTTCTTTGAGCTCGCGAATAGCACATGTTTCGGGGCTCTCGTTCGGATCCATCAAGCCAGCCGGGACTTCTATGACAGTCGCGTTGACCGGTGGTCGCCATTGCTTTTGGAGAATGATCCTTGGCTCATCATTGGGCTTTGCAGGATCTTGGAGGATAGCTGCAACACCAACTCCGTCGATGTCTGTACCCTTGGGTCTTGTAAGACGTTCGCCGGACTCCCATGTGCGCTCGACGCCTTCGGGATCAGTGTATGTAGTTCTGGAGACGAGTCAATATGCGAAGTTGCAACCTAGTATATTGGATGACAATGCTTCACCTACTTTATCAGCGTTGCCCACTTTGCATCCTTGTTCTCGAGTGGCTCCGTCTTGATGACGTGTGATTTCCCGAAAATTTTGTTGGCTGAGTTCATTGTGTATGCTGGGGAGCTTGACGTTGCGAGGTGGTGGGGTGGTGGGCGTGTGAGCGGAAAGCAGCCGCTAGTGGAAAGCTCTATGACGCCATACATCGCGACACCTGCCAAGAACCTCACGTTGCGCACTCAACTATCAACGACTGCATCAAGGCTACACGATGTACCTTCACATTAGAAATTACGAGACCTTGCTATTTTAGGGTACTCGTCCAGTACCGCGTGGGGTGTGCACATTTTGACGGTCCGATAAGTTGTAGAGCGCATACGAGTGTGCCTCCTGCGATTTGATAAAGGGCCGTTAGCAGTCGTCACTCGTAATGATGCTTTACCTCGTGGTCAAAATTCTCGGCGTTGACCCACGGCGCGGATACGACGAAGCTATGGTCCGCAAACGGTAGAAACCGCGAGTGGGGTCGATGTAACGGTTCTAGAATCACACAACGGCCTGACAAAAACCACCGAGACCCATGTGGGAGACTCACCTGAGCGGTCCATCGATATCATCCTCACATATTCTTGGCGGAAGGACCAGAGATCGGCTGTGGGACTAATGTTTATTGATGAATCCCTTCGGCTCCATTGCATGACGGTGAAGGACAATTGTGGAAAGCTGCAATCTCTCTACCTCGGGTTCGTCTCCTTTTCCCACCACGAAAGGAAGGAACGGTGCATCAGGCTACCCGCCTGGCGGCATCGCCGGCGCAAAAAAAAAAAAAAAAGTACGAGGGCGCTGGACGAAAACCGCGGAGCCGCTTAGGTCGAGCTTACACCGGGTGAGCTCTGAACCTTCCCTCTACCACTACGAGCGCCCTCTCATTTCTCAAGACGTCATATCGCTTGGAACATGGACTAAAAGGCTGTGGCTGCTAGAGGATAGGGGAATGGCTGTATGGCAATCGCGATGCTGTTGAGGCAGCTGATCGCAGGGTCCAGAACTCGGCCCCCTCGCTCGCGTTGTAGTATCATGGGCTGTCGCCCTACCCCCGTGGTCGGCATCGGCTCGCAGACTGTGCCGCTTGCAGAGTCAGAGAGCGGGCTGTGGGCGTTTCGTTTGGTCGGGCTTCTGCCTCTTACATCGTGGTGCGACGTATGCTACTCCTGTCACGCATCTAGTGACCGAAGCGTGAGGTGCTGCAGCCGCGCACCGCATCGCGTTGCATCCTTCGCATCCGCCTGGAAAATGCAGAATCTCAACGGTGAAGAGTCAACAAGCTGCAACCATCCTTTTGATGTGGAGGTCAAAATCGATAATCGAGCTGTGCTTGCCGGATACCCGGGAGATTGCAAACAGCGGAGCGACTTCGGGAGATGAACACTGTGGCGAGAGAGCGAGAGCCTGGTGCGGGACCTGGATGATGGCGCCCAGGAAGCTGAAAAAAGCATGAGCACTGGCCATTTCCACCTGCGCCATGTCCAGATTTGGGTGCGTTTCCCCTGCCAAGCCTACCAAAGTGGGGCTTTTCGGGCAGCTTGACTTTCCCGCCTTTCCTGTTCCTGTAGGCTACTCGCTGGGCGCCAGGGGCTCTACGGGAAGCAGGGCAAATCATGTCTTTGTCATCCGTGGCTACAACATGGGCCAAACGTCTGTTGCTCGCGAAAAGTGTATTGTGGCGGCCTCGGAGCCGCCCGTGACAAACTCCGTAGCCGCTCTAGCTGTGATGGGGTTCAGATCATGGCGAAAAAAAGATTTCCCCAGACAAGTGGAACGCCTCGCGAATTTACGGTCAGTGAGTTACACCTTACGAGCGCCCAGACTGCATTCAAACAGGAGCTCTTCCGAAACTTCAGGGCACTGACACGCGAACAAGGCAGTCTATGCATGGGTCTGCCGGGTCACAACGCCTTCGAACCATACCACATCCAATACCGTTAGCTTACTTGAATCAGGCTTCCTGATTCGGTAGATTGTCTACGTTGATTGGCTTATGCTCTCGCTTCGTGGGCGGGCATTAGGACCTAGGCCATCACTCCGCTTTTAGATCCTGATCATGCGTGCCGACGTCGTATACATAGCGCCAGGCTATTGGAGTCGACAGCGCGCGCTTGCTGGAGCTACGCCCATTTACTCTCGTTCCCTCGCATCTCTGAGTGCTCCCGGTCTTTCAGGATCTTATCCCAAGTCGTTCACTCCTGTGTGTATCTTTCACACGTCCCTTCGTTCCGGATAACGCTCTTTAAACTGCGCCTCGTCGATTCAACACTTTATCCGCATTTACCCGGCATCTGCCTTATTGGAAAATACAATACGGCAAATAATCAGGAGAAATCATACCCTCAACTCCCAACACGAATTCCACGCCAGTCTTCGAGCACTTGCCCATTGGGTCTACATCTGGGGTGTTTTTAGCCTATCGCGACTCTCAAAAGGCCGACAGGCATATATCCCGAGTTTGATTTCAACGTCCGCTTTCGCGAGGAAACAATCATAATGGGTAACTGGTTTGGAAATTTGGATTTAGCGTACAAATACACGTAGGTTTTGCCGCCACTGGCTTGATCGCAAAACTAATCCGCGCCAGTATCGTCTTCTTAAGTTTGCTTATAATCACAATTCTTGGTGGATTCGTCAAGGTTTTGTACAACCGTCGGAGGTATGTTGAAGTCTGCAGGTTATATATTGCTTTTGCTAACTTTAGGATAGGTTGGCGAAGGCTACAAAAACCGAGCTAGAGGCTGGACCAAAGGAGGACCAAGTCGAACTCAACCAGCGCGAGAAGGATGAGGGAGATCTGTTTGGTGTCCGGGCCATCGAGGCTGGTTTCTACGCCGGTGTGGCCCAGTCACGCCCTACATCAAGAGCAGGATCTATCGCGAGCAACCACCCGGCCATGAGCAACAGTACTCTTGTTGGAGGCAGTGTTAACTCGCCGCTTATGAAGGGCCAGTCCAACAACAACAGCGTCCTCAGCCTCAACCTCAATGCCACCAAGGAACCCACTCGACGTGCTTCGCCTCCTGCTATGAGACTCGCTCCTTCTGAGGCTGAGCTCAACGGAAGACGTAACCACAACGGCGCTGTCGACATGTCTCTTCAAGTCCCTCCCTCTCCTGGCCATCCCCGTGTTACTTCTCCTACATTTGGTGGCTCGGACGACGGCAGCGAAGGTCCCGCATCTCCCCGTTCAATGTCACCTCAAGCCGGCCAATACCAGCAATATGCATCTGCACCCACCGCGTCATACAACAACGCTCCTGTTCAATCACCTACAAGTCCCTCGCCTTACAACCCTCCAACTGCCAAGCTGCCTACCATTCCTGGTGCAGCACTGAGAAAGGAATCACGATCCCCATCACCTGAGAACGATTACCCTCGCGTGCAGGTTCACGAGCCGAGTAGGTAACATGTTCCCTGGTGCGTTTTTGTATTTTAGCAATTAGTATATATATCACGGGCCCTCCCTAACTTTCTTTCAAGATCATGAACCTGCGCAATCCTCCTTCTCCGCTAGCCCTCTCCAACTCCAGCCCCGTACCTACTCTCCCCATCACGAACGAGACGGAAGCGATGCCAGCAGCATCTACAGCAGCGGCAACCGGCTAAGCTCATTCCAAACATACCAAGCCTATCAAAAGGACGCGGACAAGAAAGAGGTGGAAAAGCAGAAAGTAGGACGTCCAGCGTCTGCTTGGACAGAGGAGACGGGTCTCACGTCGATGTTCGGGTCCACCAAGGGCGAAGGCGAACGACAACCCAGCCAATCGAGTCATCTCCTTGCGCCTGGCCAAGGAGGCAAAGACACCCGGTTGAGCGAGTTCTACGAGGCGTACTACCGCAACTCTCACATTGGTTCAATGCAACCCGGCGAGTCGAGCCAACCGACTGTCGACAGGCAGTCGACAATCATGGAAGTTGACACCCCGCTGGCCTCGCCCATGTTCCCCAAACATCCTGGCGCCGCTATGTAAGAGCCAAGCCTGCGCACGCTAGCGTCTCATACTGCATGGCGTGGCCGTAGATTGCAACCCAAGAACGCATCGCCGAGTTGCCATCACTGCAGATCTGGGGGGGGGGGGGGGGGGGGGGGCACGCTTTCCACAAGGACTTTTTTGTCTTCCAAGCCGTCAAAATGCAGCTCCATGCTTCGGCATTCGACTTTTCCACGTACACAATATTTACATTTCTATGGTTATTTTATTAGGGCGGTTATCTGTCGGACATTCGGACGGTTGGTGCATTTGGGCAAAGGCACCGGACAAAAGGGAGGTTCGGTGACGAGTCGGACGTCTACATGGTCAAAGACGGAAGAGCAATCCCACGACGACACGCTTCTTCTTGACCCTTCACAATACCATAGACCTACACTACGCCTTTCATCGGGTTCTTATTCATAATTTCTATTAGTATCGGCGTGCCGCGAGGTGTGTAGCATTCCGCCATGGCAGCGCTTTCCAATAAAAACAAAAGTCCGAGGGGACTCATTCCAAACCAATGGCGCAAACATGCACAAGGCATATGAGATTGTGATGGAAGATGGAAGAGCGATTGACTTTGCGACAGAGAACTAAGGCGTGGCGAAAGTCGCATTAGCAGACAGCAAAGAAGCGGAGATATGCAGGTACAGCGGACTTTCGGCCCAATCACGTGCTTGCCCATCCTCATCACATTGCATCGCGCACCGCTCGCGCAAAGTTTCCCGTGCAAGCTCGATGGCTAACAAGGCCATGATGGTGTGAGAAGAAGCATCGAGGTTTGCAGATGAGGCGATCTTCACGCCATGTTGGCCAATGAGCAGGCGAGTGGTGGTACCCCTGGCAGAACCAGGGAGCGGTGAGGACGATCCTTGTCCCCAATCTCGAGGCTTAAGATCGTGGGCCCGCCACGCTCGGGGATGAAGGGAAGAGAGTAAGCTGGACCCTGTGGCTTTGACCGATTGCTTTCTTCTCTTGTGTACGACTCTTTTTGCCACGCCCTGCACGCCCTCAACGTCTTTTTCACTTTTTATTTCTTTATTTTTTCGCGTACAACCGACGCCAACTCGCGTGGCTTTTTCGGACTTGTGGTCGTAGCGTTGTTCTTACTTTGTCCTCAGCCTCAACTGCCAGTCGCTCGTAACGCTGCTACATTGGGCCCTCCACACGGCCCACAACCTTGCCTGCAGTCATGCTCACCATGTATTCGGGCACCAAACTGGCGGAGCTTCCGCCCGGCGTTAATGCGCCGCCCTCGTCGCAACTGCGCTCAAGAGGCACCTCGTCGCAATCGGTACCCACGGCCGAGTCTACGCAAACGTCCGACTATGGCGAAGAGAGACGGCGCGTACACCATGAAGCAGACATCGTCATCGTGGGTGCAGGCATCCTGGGGTGCGCGGCCGCAGTCGCATTCGGAAAGCAGGGCAGGAGCGTGATACTGCTGGAGAAGAGCTTGAAGGAGCCAGACAGAATTGTGGGAGAGCTGCTGCAACCGGGCGGTGTGAATGCACTGGAGAAGCTGGGCATGAGGGGTATGATATCCCTCCTTGTGTACGGGAGGGGTGTGGGAAATGCTGACTGCAAGCTACAGACTGCCTCGACGACATTGACGCCATTCCCTGCTACGGCTACCAAGTCATGTACCACGACGAACATGTCCACATTCCCTACCCCGACAACCTGATCAAAGAGGGGCCCTCGAAAGCACCCGAAGGTCGCTCCTTCCACCACGGCCGCTTCATCTCCAAGCTGCGTGCAAAAGCCAAGGCCACACCCAATGTCACCGTCATCGAGTCCACGGTCGAATCCACGGTCAAGAGCGACCACACAGGCCAGGTCGTCGGTGTATCCTGCAAGACGGCAGGGGAGCAGGACTACTACTTTGGCGCCGTGACGCTCGTGGCCGACGGCTACGCCTCCAAGTTCCGCAAGGAATACATCCCCCACCAACCCCAAGTCCGCAGCAAGTTCTGGGGCCTCGAGATGATCGACGCCGAGCTCCCCATGCCCAACCACGGTCACGTCATCCTCACCGACGCACCGCCCATTCTCATCTACCAAATCGGCACCCACGAGACGCGCATCCTCGTCGACATTCCAGAGGGCCTGCCGTCCGCCTCGCCCAAGGTCGGCGGCGTAAAGAACCACATGCTCAACGTCGCACTGCCCCGACTGCCCGAATGCGTCCAACCCGCTTTCCGCAAGGCCATCGAAGCCGGTAAACTACGCAGCATGCCAAACTCATTTCTACCTCCCACCACCCAAAAGCAAGCCGGTCTGATCATGCTCGGCGACGCAATGAACATGCGCCACCCACTCACCGGCGGCGGCATGACAGTAGCCTTCAATGACGTCGTCCTCCTCTCCTCCCTACTCTCCCCCTCCAACATCCCTACTCTCGAAGACACAACCGCCGTCCTCGCCGCCCTCTCTACATTCCACTGGCAGCGCAAAAATGGGTCCAGCGTCATCAACATCCTCGCCATGGCGCTGTACTCGCTCTTCGCCGCAGACAACCAGTACCTCGAGCTGATCAAAAAGGGCTGCTTCAAGTACTTTCTCCGCGGCGGCACTAGCGTCAGCGAGCCCAGTGGTATGCTCGCGGGCCTGATTACCCATCCTTGGATGCTGGTTTGGCACTTTTTTTACGTCGCGCTGTATGCGGTCTATGTGAGGTTGCAGGAGGTGCCGCTCTGGGTGGCGCCGTATACGCTTGCTGTCGAGAGTGTCATGGTGATTTATACGGCGGTCATGGTTATTGGGCCGTATATCTTTGCCGAGGTCAAGAGGTAGTCGTCACCATCCCGATCGACGCGGTTGATGTAAGAGAGAAGAAGATGACCATGGTCATGTGTCGTGTGTGTGTATATAATCTTTTCTTCACGCTCGCTTTTACGTGGAGTTTTGCATTTGGATGGCGTTTTATTTGCTGGTCACCCTCACGGTCGTACCCTTTATCAATGTCTCTTTATGAGCAATGAAAATCCTCCATTTTGGGAGGTCGTAGTACTTGTTGCTACTACTACTACGACTACTACGACTACTACTACTACTGCAACTACAATTAGTACATATTTAACTAATACATAATCCACTCACCATACACACCCTCGTCTCCGTTTCATCTAAACATGGAATTGCTCCAGTGACAAAGTTACGTCTTTGTTTGAATCTCACTCAGAAGCTCTTCTTTCCCCACCCATCCCCAAATTCGTCTTTCCCTGGAATGCACCTCTCTCTCTCTCTCTCTCTCTCTCTCTCCAGCCCGAAAACCTCTGTTCAGATAAGCATGCAGCATCACACACACACACACACACACACACACATACATATATATATATATATATATATGTATGTATACGGCCTCTTTGTTACGAGACAGCGTTTGCATGACATCTTTCCCATCCAGCTCACATGGGGCCCGTCACATCACATGGACTTGGTTGCAACGGGTCAAACGTCGCCTCTACCGAATAAAAGCGTGGTATTAGATAGTTGGAAGGCGAGATAGGACGGTGAGAAACTTTGCAGAGCCCAAGGAAGATTACAGCTGAAGAGGGGAAGAAAAGGGGAGGGGGTGGCTGAGAAGCTGGCCCAAGGGCAGCAAGCAGGCCAAATAGGCACACGGAATGCGCCAGACTCAGGAATGAATGCGATTTCAAACTGAGGCGAGAGAGAAGGCGGGAGAGCGGTTGAAGGAAAGAAGAAAAGGAAAGCAAAGAAGAAGAAAAAAAAGTAGAGAAAAGGGAAAAAGAAAAGAACTTGGTCATGCGTTGGTATCATCCGGAGAATGAAATCATGAACAGCCGGAAAGAAGGAAGATGCAATAGAGCCAGTATCCAAGTGGAAGCACCAAAAAAAAAATATGGAAAAAAATTATTCACCTTGTAACCTCCTCCCCCCAGTTTTTTTTTTTAGAGTTTTTTTTCTAGAGTTTCCGGGGAGTCCTCCCCTCCCTTAATAAATCTCCAATCCATCAAAAGCGACACAAAGATTCCTCGAAGCATAATTATTCCCCCCAGTACCATGATTGCGATCAAAAAGGTTGAGCTCAAAGTTGGCCGGACGAGACGCATAGACGCCAACGCGCACAGCCTTGTGCTCGACGCCCCAGAAGAACCAGGTGACTTCACGTAGCTTCTTCCAGCCCAGAATCTCGTCTTCATACCAGACCCAGAGGGCATAGCCGATGCGCTCAATCTTGACGCGCAGGTAGTACCGTCGCTGCTGGTGGGGCGGCAGCGCGCTGAGCGACCAGTCGGCGCCTTCGCTGTTGGCAACGACCGACGAGGCGTGGCAGACATTATTGCGGAATTCGAGCCCGACTTTGACCCACTTGCAGGCCGGGGCTGGAGGGGCGTATGGGGGTGGCGGACCGCGCTCTAGCTGCGCGCCCGTACCAGACTCCTGTTCTGGGCTCCGTGCCGGCGTGTTTGGGAAACTCTCATTGTCATCTCTGGTTGGGTTTTGCGGTTGTGATGGAGCTGGGGTCTGGCTCACGCTGTCTTCTAGCAAGATGTCTGCAATGTTGGGCACCTCAATCGCTGGTGTCGCTGTCGTTGTTGCTGTTGTTGTTGCTGGTGTTGTTGTTGTTGTTGTTGTTGTTGTTGTTGTTGCTGCTGCTGGTGTTGTTATTGTTGCTGCTGCTGTTGTTGTCGCCGTCGCCAGCCCTGGCGGCATACCCCCAAATATGACCAGACCTCCTTGATCCCATTCTAGCTCCCAATCCGCAGACACTCTAACCTCTGCGGCTATAAATGGAGCGCGCAGCGCCGTGTAGAGTACTGGGGCCGTCGAGGTATCTCCTGTTGGGGGCTTTCTCCACAGATCGGTATTCGGGGGCGCAGCCAGGATAAACGAGTCCAGCCACTCAGGCACGCAATCTTCTGGGATATTGAGGGGCGTAAACGAGGAGCTCGCAGGCGTCATGGTCTCGGTGTTGGTGGGCTCGACGACGCGATTTGCGGACCGTACTCGGGGATTTGCGCTCGGCGTTCTTGTGGGCTTTTCTCTCTGGGGAAATGGAGTCTGGACGGGGCGTATGTATAGGCAGTCAATCTCCGCAGCTCCGGCAAGTTGCCGAGTAGTGTTGAGTGTTGTCTAGCTCTGTGTGACGGAGCTCGGAAGGTCATTCGCTTTGGCAAAAGCAAGGGTCCGGCTTACGTCTGACTTGGGCAGGATGTCAAATAGCCAGAGATCTGCAAGAGGGATCGTGAGAGGCGCCCGCGCGGAACTCGTCAAAGAAGCCTATCGCACGGTCAGCGCCAAACGGTTCCATACCTTAAGCGCACTATACGACGCCCGTTCGTGTGCGCCTCAGCACCTGTGGCGTCCATGACACACGTGCAGGCCGTCGTAGCCATGGCATGCGCCGTCTTGCTGCTTACCTACCCGTCTGGCGTAAAACGGCGAAGAGCGCGGTTGTTTTGTTCTTCGGTTGAGGGTGCTCTTCCGGCATAAGCTATGCAGCTTGAATCATGGCCCGGTGCACAAGAAAGGAAGGACAACTGAATTCCCCTCCCCCCCCCTGTGAAACCGACGTCGATACTGCTCGGTTCTTATATTCTCCAGCTGCGGCAGTGCTTGGCTTCACGCCTAGTCGCCAGGTAGCTGCTGTTCATCCAAGCTGAAGCGTGTCGCCACCGCGAACCATCCAGCAGCTATGCGTCGTTGCCATCGCGCTACAGACGGGGGTTAGCCTGTCCCTAGCATCGTCTTGCGTCGGTCCCGGCGAGTCCCTGGGAGTGGAGGAATGGGCATTTGTTGAAGGTACAAAGTCTCCGATGCGCAAGGTGAGGTGGCCTCGAGCTATTTCTCAGCCCCGCGCTGCGCCGACAAGGAGCGTCCAAATTTCTCTCTCTCGCCCGAACACGTCGAGGCCATGCGGGTAACGGTCGTTTCAGGCTCCTTGCAGCCCGTCCATCCAGCACACTGGCTGACGTCGAGGTCGTGTTTCGGGGGGGGGGGGGGGGGGGGGGGGGGGGGTTGAGACGCAAGAGTTCGTGGCAAGGCAGGAACAATGAGCTGGAAGGTTTCACGGCAGGAAACTATGTTCTGCATATCCCCTTGCAATTGCATGGGCGCTTGCTATCATTGGGCTCTCCCGGCATACGTAATCGAAGCTGCCAACGCCCTGCCCCGAAGACGGCAGGGCCGAAATGGCAGAACATCTGCGCATCACAGCGATCGCGGAGGTCATGTCGTGGCCATGCTCGCGGCAGTAGATGCAGTGGGTTGCAAATAGGACCTTGGCCTTGGGCAGCTTTCGCACATCGTTACATGTCTACATTTGCGCCTTGTTGTTAGAATTTCCAACACAAGCAGGAGATGAGCGCAAGGTGCAGTAGGTTTGTTGTCACCAAGAGCCAGCTCACACTGCTAGGCATTGGGCAGCATCGCTTGCAAGTCACTGTTGTACCTGTGCGTGAGGTTTCCACCAAGCAGCTATCCGGCGATGCGTTGTTTGTCTCATGGAACGCCCCCATCTCGCTGGGAAAAGCATTTACAATCATCGACGGCGCCGTATCTATCCAACGTACTCGATAACGATCCAGCCCAGGTATCCGATTCATGCTTTCCCTATATCCGGGTGAAAAGGCGGGTATTCGTTCATCGGTAAAAGACAACCAGTTCAACGTGATGTTGTGAGCTTTACATGTCAACATACAAGCTGCCAGTCCTCTGATACGCAAGCACAGAAGCCAGTCCGATTATTCTTTTCGGCTAGGTACAAAGTGCCGATGCATTGATCGGTGGCCGACCTGTCTGCCGTGCAACAAGGCAAAGACATTCAATCCCGATAGGATCAAACCTGCTCACCATAATCATCGAAATTGAGACAGGGCATCTGATCCGCGAAAGCCGCGAAAAGTGGACAATGAGAACCCGAGGCGAGAACAGTATAGGCTTATACGACCATAACATTCCTATACTCGCCGAGAAGGTTCTGCGCTGGGCTTCGATTACACAACGTCTGCGACAGCAGGCTGTTCATGCTGTTCATTCATGTACATGCACATGCGATTCGCACCCAAAAGGCGATGGCACATGCCGATCAAAGCACGAAATGTACCGTTTGGAGGGGGGGGGGGGAAGGTTCGGTGTCAGCTGCGAGATGCAAGAACCCATTGAACTCTTTTGGGAAACGCAAGGCATCCTACCCTCGGAATTAGGCTAAGCGATACCCAAATGAGGGAACCCACAGCAAAGACAACCATGGCATCATTATATACTGGAAGACGCACACATGCATCTTGCGGAGCAAGAAGTCATTGAGAGAGTCGGGTGTATAGAGGCTACGGGGTCACATATCCGTCGCTGATACTGCACTCTTCACGCCTTTGGAAATCATAGTTCATCAGCTAATCAATAATCAATGATCGAGTGTCGCAATACATGTCGTGTTCTACGCAATAGGCTTTTGCAGGTCGTCATGTCTTGTAATCAGTAACCCCTCTTCCAATTCAGTCCCTCAAATTCGGCATGTATCAAGAGCTACGGCAGGCTAATCGTCATGGCTTGCGTGTCTTTGAAAATGGCAGCCAGTTTTCGATAGACCCAGGAGCAGCGTGTCTTCAAGTTTTGAAGCTACTATGACGGAAGCTTCGATACTAGAGTCGATGAATGTCTGTCGATTTGAAATTGCTGGAATGCGCAGATTGACCGTTAGCTGCCCCCTCTCCCACAGGTTGGAGACCTATCTTGCCGACTGATTCCCGAGTATTGAGCGAAATATAGTTTAATGAGATGGAGAACCTGGATGTCGGGGAGTTTAGTGTTGAAGTCACTCTCGGAGTGTACGTGAGCCGGAGTAGCGTAAGGTTTGCTTAGTGCGCCATATCTAGCCCTTTATCTGCTCAAGTATCTCGGCGAGGATGGATATCTAGTACAGGTCAACACCTCCGAGAACCACTATCGCTAGACTTGTCATGTGCCCTTACAACGCTGCTAGCGCGAGTTCACGACATCACACTGCCCTCCAGTGACCTGCCGTAGACCGCCTCGGAGGCCGCCATTGCGGTCAAGGATGGTTTGCGACGGCAGATGCCATTGACGAAGCCAGTGACACGGCAGGCAAATGCGCAATTCCTGCTTTTCGGTCGATCTTTACTTACATGGTTACCATGATCGTACGATGGTTGAGTTTGAAGAGCCTGGACCAGTGAGGAGAAAGATCGGCATACAGGGTACAGGCCCGGAGAGAACTCCATGGTGGTGGGGCTGGGCCTGTCAATTAGAGTATTGCCTGCGATGCTGTCAAATCACCCCAGACTTGTTGCGACTACACCGTAGTTTTACCTCTACGACGGAATCGGATGAGGCGCGTATTCGTGCAGAAAAAAAAATGCCTCTGTAGAGCCACAATGCCAGGGATGAACCAGGGCAGGCTACAGAACGATGCCGGGGAACGGTTGGTACACGTTCTAGGCAAGACCATAAATCGAAGATACTAGAAATTGATACCCTGGGCAAGATGAAACCAAGTAGTCGTGGTAAATCCCTACCAATAACAATTATGGGGTTGCAGGAGAGCCGAGAAGCCCCATAATTGTTTTAGGGTGTTGTAATACAAACGTAGTGAAGCTATTTTGTGCATGCCACTCATGGAATGGTCAAGCCTTTCTATACACACTGATGCGACGGGGTAGCGCGTCGGATGAGGCACAGAGGTGGAGACCTTGGTCTTGAAGCAGCTGGTCGAACGACTCTTCTGGGCGGAACTTCAAGTCTTTCAAGGTTTGCTCATAATGCGGCGCGTGATTGGGGCGAACAGCCTTCAGATATGAATCCCACGCCTGGAGTTCGATGATGAGATAGCCACCTGGCCTTAGTGACGCGGTGCATTTCGCAAAAAAGGTAGTTAGACCAGGATCGCCGTGCTCCAGATGGATCCATTTGATGACGGATAATGCCAGGATTATGTCATATGTCTCTGTGATATCTCGGTCAGTGGGTAGAGCCCAATCCGCTGCGACGAAGTTGACACGAGGCTGGTGGGCTAGAGCAGGTGACGGGTGGTGGGCAGCCTTGCTTTCCGGCTCTATGCGATAGCCATGGGTGAGCACGGCCGATATTGGGAAATAGTCGACGACAGCTGCCGAATCAGTCGTGGGGGGTCGACGACGGGAAGCGCGTAGAGCGTAAAGCTTCTCGGCCTGGCCAACCAGCTTGGGGTCGATATCGACGCCGGTCACGGATGCGGCGTGAAAGTCGAAGGCTGCAAGTTGATCAATATCGAGCAGATGGTTGTTATAGTCGGTTGCAGGACACGGCAGGGGTATCCTTCCTACACTTACCGAGTTGAACGCTCACGCTACCAGCGTTTGCGCCGACATCCAAACAGTGCTTGGCGGTAAAGATAGCCGGGATCAGCGTGTCGAGGATTTTCAATCTCGGGTCCAGAATGTGTGTGGCAGAGCCTGGGGCTTTGGACACTCCGCTATAATCTGCGGGAGAGTGTCAGCACACGAAAACAGAGGGCAATGATTGCCGAGCTGCGACCGCTTTGGGTAAAACCGAGGGCCATGACGAGCCGTTCATGGCGGACTTTGCTCGCACGTACCAAGGTAGTTTCCAAACCTGGCAGTCATGGCGGCTCGATGGGGCAGGTTTTTGGCGGGGACGTCGATCGCGACCGGGAAGTTTCTTGGTCGACCTGTTGCGGGCGAGTGGCGACGTGATTCATGCGCCGTCGAGCAGCAGCGTGGAGGGTGTTTGGATAAAGGATGCGTAGCGGGACGGGCGGTGAGAGGCGGGCGAGACGAGCAAGACGAGCGAGACAAGCTTGGTGGGGGGATAGAGAGCTCGCTTCATGGACTGACTGCGACTGGGACGGCAGGTGATGTCGGTCGGGCAGATTTTAGTGGCTACCAGCAATGCTCGAGACAGTCGAGTGGACTGGCGGGCCCCTTCACCGAGGGCAGTCGGCCATGTGTGTCGATGTATAGTGAGGGGTAGTGGAAAGGAGGATGGTGTGAAAGCAGCAATGCGCCCGCTTGACGTCGCACAGAGCGGAGGCAGCTAGCCCAGGGTGAGCGCAGGTACGCTGAATCCGTGCGGGCAGCAATATTCGACGGGGCGGCATCTGCCAGGGTTGCAGTGCAACATGGTTAACAGGGCAATGGGTCGCTGGCATGGCAGGTCCCGAGGCTCCCTGCGCCTGTGTGGGCGCCTGTGTGGGAGAGAGTCCGTGGGCATGTAACTGTATTTTGCGTTTTGCACCATGTGCTTGGTGAACGGCGCACGGAGAAGCGGTTCCACGCCGGAGAAAAGGGTGGAGGAAAAGGAACGAGAAGCAGAAAGAGTGGCAGAGGGGAATTGCTGGCCCTCTCTTCACAACTGCCGCATCTGCCGCTGCGACTCCATGTGCATCAATCGGTACATGGCCGCGCTCCCCAAGCTTGGAAGCGACCTTGAGGCGTCGTCCTAACGTCGGTCCCCTAATAACAGCAGCCATGCCCTGCCGCATCGGGTCAAGCGCAAGCCACCACATCACCCTGCGCGGCCGTGCCCGTTGAAATGATAGAGTCCGGCATCCAGGTGCGGAGGCCATGTCTCATGCCATTGATTGACGGGCGCATGAGACCGCGCACTCTTCCAAAATCCCGGAATTGGGCACACCCGTCCTGACTGGGTTCGCCACGCTCAGCGCTCCTGGGCCCCATCCTCCATGGCAGCAGACCCCACCGAGCTGCGCGGAGACGGACAAGAAAGGCGTCGCAGGGCAGATCGCTTTTAGCCGCAACACCGTGTCTCCCTATTGGCGACATGTGCCTCTGACAGATGAAGCCATCCAGCCTTTCCCAGGCTCGCGCTGCAGCCACCCTTCCACACCAACAGGAGCACTGGGCCCTCTATCTGGACGTCGCCCTACTGGCCCTGCCGTCCTCGCAGCGCTGCAGGCCTGGGCACACGCTTCGCCATGCTACCTCCGCTCGTCTCTGCCCAGGGACCGAGTTACGTGATATCTGGCATATTGCTCCATATTGCCTGCCCGCCGGGTTACAGTGTGCGACGCCCTGGCCCCTCCTGATTTGAAACACCGCTGGCCTGCGAAATACCCACCCCGTTGTTTGTCTCTCTTTTACCCGGCCGCCAGCCCTTTTGGTGACGCCCCACGAAAATGCTGCGAAGCCAGGCCACGAGAGCATCTGCCCGACCCGTCGCTGCTTCCCAAAACCCACTGCTGCATGTGCTGCGAGCGCGGTGAAGATAGAGTGGATGCCGCTGCGACCACATGCGTCGGCTAGTCCAGCATCATCCCGGACGCGAAGTGAACATCATTGCCCGCCTGCTGTTGCTGCTGCTGCTGCTGCTAGAACCCTCTAAAACGAGTGCCCACGCAGACAATAGCAGAAAAGCGCAGTGTCCATCTCCCGCCTTCAATATCGCTTCGCACCAGCCGACGTCAAAGTCTGTGGGGGGGAGGGGGGGAGCACGACTAGCCGTCTGCCAAGCTTGGATCCACACATCACGCAGCGTCCATCGCTGCACTTATCGCTGTCCTGGTCGAAATTTATGCTCCGAGCCGGCTACTCTTGACGGTTGGCGTGAGGCTTGCAAGTGAACAGGGTGCTTACGGGTCCACCCCCGTCTGTATCCTTTCCTCTTCCCGGGCGGCCGTTGTTTGAACGCGTGTGAGCGCCTCCACCTTTTAACGTCGCCATTGCTGAATTCAAGCATCCGGGCGGCGATCTGGCTGCTGGCCATCCAGATACGTACAGGGTTGCCTACAAGGGCTCTTAGACTATAAACCACTCACGCCGCCACACTCGAGGCAGTGCTCCATTCCTGACGTCCTGTCCAACACTGCACTACTCCCTGCTGCCCCCAAACTGAAAAGAGCCTCCGAACTGAACACAAACGTGATCCTAATGCGGCTTCGTGCATCGTGTCCTGGCCCGGCCAAATAATAATACACGCATGTCCCAACCACCTCCACCTCCACCCTCGTCGCTCCCTCTGACAACGACTTCGAGACCTCCTCCAGATATGACAGAGACCCAGAAACTTCCCGTATTCTCGCCACCGGGCTTCCATGGCTATTCCCATCGGCGGTTGCCCCCGCTAGAAATCCCGCCAGACGCTGTACTACCTCGGGCGGATCACCATTTCCGCTCGCCCATCAACCAACTACCGTCGATCCATTCTGGACTGCCTCCGCGACACGACTACCCACAGCCGCTCTCAATACATAGATCAGCAGCGCCAGTGGAAAAGTTGTTGCAGCCTTCTAATCCATATACCCCACCAAGATCCGATCCACCTTATTCCCCTCAGCAATATGGCCCTTCGATTTCACCCCGCTCCGAGTTTGATAGCAGAGGACCTCGAAGAGTAACCGAGCACCGCTATCCTTACGAAGAACCCCGCCATTTTCATCCTCACCACCATCCGGAACAGGGATACTCGTCTCGCACTTCGCCAGTAGAGTCGTCTCAGCCAAGGCCTTATGCACCACTCCCGTCACCTGGGTATACTCCAAGCTATGCATCAAGCAGCACGCCGTACCGGGGATCGGTTGGCTCTCAGCAGCATGCACAGTCACAACGGGGTTCGATAGGAGCACCTTTGGGTTCAATGACCTATCCAGAGCCCCCAACAGCAGCTCCAGCTCAGAAGCAACAGCGAGCAGTCCCACTTCCGGGCTCAATACCGCAGCCAGTATATAATGAGCAACTGTGAGTATGCTGGCTAGATGATTGACGAACCAAATTCGGCTGACATGGGCAGGAACCTAAACTATGAGCTCCGCGTGCGACAGCAACCGATTGCTGCGCGGGCATGCGGATTCGGGGAACGCGACCGAAGGGTGATTGATCCTCCACCCATCATCCAGCTCCTGGTAACGGATCCGAAGACTGGTGCTGCCGAGCAGGAAGAGTTACGCTATTCGCTCAACGTGGTTCACTGCACGCTTTGGAATGCAGAAGGGACGAACGAGGAAACGGCGCTCATACAACCTGACCGACGAACGACACGACGATTAATGGGTCAGCTGGTAGCTTCGCCATCAGTAGCAAAGGACGAGCATGATGCCGAGGGCTGCTTCTTCTGCTTCCCAGACCTTTCGTGCCGCACACATGGCAAATACCGACTCCGGTTTGTGCTAATGCGCATCGATCCAATGAACCTACACGTAGGAGGCTTCTCGCCGATACTTACCGAAGTACTAAGTGACGTGTTCACTGTCTACACGGCCAAGGACTTTCCGGGCATGCGACCAAGCAGCGCTCTAACCCGAGCATTGAAGTTACAAGGCTGCAACATCCAAGTGAAGAAGGGGAACGAAAAGGCACTAGCTCGCAAGCGGCTCACTGCGAGCCAAGAGCACGACCATGCAGAAGAGGACGAGCTAAAGAGACGACGCCGGGAGTGATGGCGCTGCTACTACCTCGGCAGGACTTTCTTTCTCCTAAGCATTCCTTACAGCGGGCGGCGTGGGTTGACATTTGAAACATCTGGAGCATTCATCGCAAACAGCGATTTGCATTTTGACGACGTTATGAAGGACTACATTCTCTCTGGCAACTTATCTTCTAATACTATGGCTGGCGGGGTGCGAGGCGGTTTCATACGGCTTTTGCGCGGTACAAGAGGGGTTGGGGGAGCTCAGTGTGGCGGCCACTTTTTAATGCATTTGAGTCCTAGCGAACAGCAACACGATACCATTTGATAGCTTGTGTTTGCACATAATAGAAGGCGTTTGAGACGGCATAAGCAAGCTGAAAGCAGTGCAAGTGTAGTGACGTCGAGGCTTGTCGAGGCTCGTCGAGCGAGGTTTCAGCCTCGAGGGACACTAGCCTCGGCGGATCAGCCCCACTAACTAGAGGTCCATGCGCGGATTTTCTTTCAAAGTTCACGCGTGCGAAATCTCAACTTTCCTTTCTTCCCTCCCCTTCCCCACAAGCGATTAAGCCACTGAAAGCAGCATCATGAAGTACGTGCTCGTATCTGGCGGCGTCATCAGCGGCGTGGGGAAGGTAAGCTGCAGGTTGCCGCGCCTTTGATCACCACTAATGCGTAAGACAGGGTATCATAGGTAAGCTTTTCTGAGGTGTGCTGCGAGCGAGCATCACCAATAGCGGATTCAAGGCACTACATGGGCCTCGAAAGAGGGGCAGAAAGTTGCTGAGAAATGGGCTTTTGTAATGCTGCGAACAGCCATTGCGGAACCCCGCTCCAGCGAGCGTTTCCTAGTGCATAAGGGCTAATCGACGCGTTCCAGCATCGTCTACCGGTCTTTTGCTCAAGACCATTGGCCTCAAGATAAGTGTAGCGGACTGACGCGTCTGCCAACCATACTGACGTCTCAGCACGTCTCGTCGATCAAGGTCGACCCATACCTCAATGTCGATGCGGGGACTATGAACCCGAAGGAGTACGCTTCACGATGAGCAACATGATGGCAGAGACTGAATAGCAGACAGGCATGGCGAAGTCTTCGTCCTCTCCGACGGCGGGGAAGTCGACCTCGATCTCGGCAACTACGAGCGCTACCTGAACATTACCCTGACGCGTGATAACAACATCACCACTGGCAAGATCTACCAGCACGTCATCGAGCGCGAGCGCAAGGGCGACTACCTGGGTAAAACCGTACAGGTCGTCCCCCACATTACCGATGCCATCCAAGATTGGATCGAGAAGGTCGCGCGCATCCCCGTCGATGACTCGGGCGAGGAGCCCGATGTCTGCATAATTGAGTTGGGAGGTACTGTCGGCGACATTGAGAGCATGCCTTTCATCGAGGCTATGAGCCAGTTGAGGAGACGTGCGGGCAAGAACAACTTTATGCAGATTCACGTCTCATACGTGCCCGTCATCCACGGAGAGCAGAAGACGAAGCCCACACAACAAGCCATCAAGGCGGTGAGGAGCAATGGTCTGATCCCAGATCTGGTACGTATCATGTCTTTAGGTAAAAGGTCCAGTCTGGTACCTAACAATGCTAGATTGCTTGCCGTTGCGAGCGCGAACTCGAAGCCTCTGCCGTAGAGAAGATTGCCCACTTCTGCCAGGTCGAAAACGAGCAGGTTCTCGTCGTCAGGGATATGCCATCCATCTACCAAGTACCCATGCTTCTCGAGCAACAAAGGCTGATCCCCATGGTTCGCCAATTCCTCGCTCTCGAGCAGGTCGACGTGACTTCCAAGATGCTACAAAAGGGTAACCACACCTGGGCGCAATGGCAGTCGCTTACCGGCCACGACACGCGCTTCTACGACTCCGTGACGATTGCTCTCGTTGGAAAGTACGTCGAGCTTCAGGACTCATACCTCTCAGTCATCAAGTCGCTGGAACACGCCACGATGCGCTGCAAGAAGAAGCTGGACATTCGCTGGGTCGACTCTGATCACCTGGAGCCCAAGTGCCAAAAGACTGACCCTGCAAAGTTCCACAACGCATGGCATGAGGTTGTCAAGGCTTCGGGTATCCTTGTGCCGGGAGGCTTTGGCCAGCGTGCTACCGAGGGTATGATCGCAGCGGCCACCTGGGCGCGTGAGCACAAGAAACCGTACCTAGGTGTCTGCCTGGGTATGCAAATCGCCGTCATTGAGTATGCGCGTAACGTCTGCGGCATCAAGGACGCCACATCCGAAGAGTTCAACGGCGAGGCACAGAACAAGCTCATCATGTTCATGCCCGAGGTTGACAAGACCACCATGGGCGCATCGATGCGTCTAGGTCTCCGACCCACGCTCTTCCAACCCGGTAGCGAATGGTCTCGTCTCCGCGCTCTCTACGCCGGTAAAGACGAGATTCTCGAGCGTCACCGCCACCGCTACGAAGTCAACCCCGACTACATCGAGACTCTCGAAAAGGGTGGCTTGAGCTTCGTCGGCAAAGACGAGGCCGGCGTCCGTATGGAGGTCGTCGAGATCAAGGACCACCCTTGGTACGTTGGTGTCCAGTTCCATCCTGAATACCTGTCTCGCGTTCTCGACCCCAGCAGACCTTACCTCGGCTTCATTGCCGCTAGCGCGGGTATGTTGGATGAGATTACGCGCGACTACCAGGGTGGCGCCAAGGATGGTCTTGAGGCTGAGGGTATCGCGAATGGTGTGAATGGCGTCAAGATCAACGGCGAAGCAAGCTTTTAGACGAGTGTCTCTCTGTGTTAGGTATGGGGAGGCGGTTATGGGTCATCTGGGCAGCTGTCAGGACATGTGCAGCATGAGCATGAGCATATGATGGGATCATCAAAGGAGGATTTTACATTCGGAGTTGGGGCACCATTTATTATCCATCGACATTGGTGGGGTCTTTGGGAGGGGCTACAAAACAAAAAAGACAAGAATGCTTTGGCAAAAAGACGTTGATGTGGCATGTTTGTATGTTTGTATGATACCTCGAAGCAGAAATAGCGGCAACACGCAATAGACCATGGTAGAATGATTGCTTGTCAGATTGATATCATGGTTGATTTATTTGATATTTGCGATATGAGCAGATAAAAAGACGGTATCAAAGTCGCTTTAGTCCCATACACGGCAGCTAGCGAGAATTGAAGTAAGCCAGGCTCTCTCTCTCTCCCTCTTTTTCCATCTTCACCCTCGATCCTAGTAGGCGGATAGAGACTTGTTTGCCCACATCCTCCTCTCTCTCTCTCTCACCTCTTCCGACTCCCCCAAACCTTCAAAAACTCAATCTTGTCCTCAACACCCAGCCCAACCCTCTTAACCCTGCCCAACCGCGCAAGATCCTCGGCAACCCTCTCCAGCACCTTTTCCTCGGCAGGACTAGGTTGGTCATCAACGCCGTTGACCGCGCCTCCAACATCCACATTCATGCCATCGCCAGCCTCGCCGTGGTCGCCACTGAAGCCATTTCTAAAGTCTGGCTGATCGAAGATGTTGGTGTCGTAGCCGGTGGCTGTGGCCTTGGTGGGCCCCGCCGAGGTAGACGTGTGTTTTGCGGGCGAGTCTTGGTTTGTGCTATTGTACACGCGCGACGCGATACGGACGCGCATTTGATGCGAGGGTTTACTGAGCAAGCGCCAGAACCACGACGCGTAGCCGCCGGGGACAGGGGTCGTGACGTCCTGCGGTGTGTATCTGAGATTAACGGGGTAGATCCTTGTACTGCCGTGTGCGCTGAGTAGACTGGGGCAGAGGGGTAGTATGCCTCTTCCGTTGGTAGTTGTAGTTTCTGGGAACACGCAGATGATCTTGTTGGGGTTTTCGGTTGTGAGTTGGCGGAGGGTGACGAGTTTCGAGGGGTCGCGGGGCGTCAGCGAGGGCGGGGAGAAGGCGAGCAGGATGGCGCCGAGGAGGGTTATGCGTTCGACTTTTCGGTGGTGGGGGTAGGAGCGGGTGAAGATTGGTTGGAAGATTCCGGCGAGGTAGAGCGGGTCGAGGGGGGAGGTGAAGGATGAGGCGATGATTGTGCCGGCGGCGGGAAGATTGTGCTTTGCCGAGTGCAACTGTCTAGCATGTATGTTAGCCAAGGTTGTGCCCAGATGTGTTCTGTCTCTGTACTGAAGACTCGTGCGCGGAGACATACCCTCTCTTCACACCATCAACCTGCAAATCCACCCACCATACCCCCGGTATACCCAGCATCAACCACAGTACTGCGTACTTTATCCTCCTACCCACAGGCGTCCATTCCAAGCCCATGAAATAGAGAAGCGAGAAGGCGATGACAAAGGGCGCGCGCACACAGAAGAGGAAGATGTAAATTGGCAGCCACACAATGCTGAACGGCGGCGGCGGGACGGGGAGGAAGGGCGCAATCGCGGTGCCTGTGGCAGATTGTCAGCAAGGAAAGCAACATGTAGACATGGACAGCTTCACGCAGATAGCCAGAGTCGCGTGCGCGGATTCTCCAGACGTACCTTTATCGCGGAACTGGCTGTATTTTTCCATGGCGAGTATTCTTTCTCTCTCTCTCTCTCTCTCACACACACACTCTCTCTCTCTCTCTCTTTATCTCAAGATACAGAACGACAGATTGGAGCGTTGTGTCACCAAGCCATGCACGGCGAGGCTGTGGATGTTGTATCGTAGTCGTAGTAGTGCAAGGTACGAAGAAGACAGCCGGTTTAGCGACGACACTACGTGGCGGAGCAAAGCATCAGAGAACAAGACGAAGCGTAGCAGCGCCGCCCCACGCCGATGCACACACAGGTTGAAAAAGTTCCGAACAAGCGGTCCCGGTAATGGAACCCTTTCGGCGTGGCAAACAAAGGCAATGCGACCTTTTGGCTGACAAGGCCTGGGTCCGTTTGTCGTCGCTTCTGGCGGGGACGCGAGCGAGGTAAGTGGGTGGAGAGTCATGGGAATAGGTGCAGCATGTGAATGCCAAGCCAAGGGTTCTGTTTCGTTGCCCAACGTCATAGAGCGCATGTGACAGCCTAGACATGAGCTTCTTTTCCATGGTTCACCATGCTGCACTAGCCTATTTTCTCCGAGATCTAGCAGTTACTTCGGCGATGAGAGTGGTATTGACTATCTGACGTCTACGGCTCAACTGACATCCGGATGCGTCCGCACGCGCCTAGTGCTCCAGCCTCGCCGTACAACAAGAACATGGGGAAAAGAAGCTAAATTATGAGGGGTGGGCACCAAGGCACACTCCGGTCGCGAGGGATAAATGAAGTAATGCCTGCCTGTACCCGCCAGCAATGCAAAAAAAGAGAATGAACAGAAAAAAAGACACAATGTACAAAGGAGATGGTATTGATGGTAAGCGCTACGCGACCCTGAAAGGCCAGGCGTCGCATATGTAGAAAGGGGGTATGTGCCAATATTACTGCGTATTTTCGTGGCTCTTCAAGCCAAATCGACGCCATTGTGCGCCGGTCCCCCTGTTTTTTTGTGCGTGAAGTGGAGGTAGTGCGCTCCAGTCTGCGGTCGGTGGCCGAAGACGGGGGTATTCGAAGCGCATGGTCGAAGACAGGCGTACAGCAGCAAACGCCAAAGATGCCAAATGACAGTCTTCCACTGCCGGTCTTGCAACTGTCACCCACCGAGCCGCCTCTCATGCAGATTACAAACTGATTACAAAGTACAGATCGGATAATGTAGGAGGGTTGCTGCCTACACTTCCGCCCGAAGAAAAGTGATTATGTCGGCGCGGTGGGAAAGGTGTGCGCAAAGGGTATCCTCTTTCGTCATTATCATCTCGAGCATGCTTACAACGCCACGTCAAGCACTAGACTAACGTCGCTAACTTGCTGGCCAGCGAGATCCTCGAGCACCGGTATCAGGTCGAGAAGTTCGTTGTCGTGTGCGTCAGAGAACCAGCTGCTGATGGGGACGGCGTGTTGGGGATGGAAGATGTACGACGTGGGCGAGTTGTCAATGATGATGGTGTCTTTAAGGTCGCGTCCAATCTGCGAAAGGTCCTGTCATGGGTTAGCGCGCAAGGTGTGAGAAGGAGGTTGGTCGGTGGTCTTACCTTGACATAGTTTCCCTGGTGGTTGTAGCAACTTTCACGGAAGAGTCGGTGGTGGACAACGCCGTGGATGTCGAGCTGGTCAAGCAGAGGATCACCATACTGTGGTTGTTAGTCGGTGGCTGGGAACGGGCCAAGAGAATACGTACCTTTGAGACGGATGCTGTGAATACAACAACTTCATATAGTTCACCAACCCTCTTCATGAACTGGTCGACGCCGGGTCGCTTGATGACATAGACGTTGTGGTACTGGCCCTCAATCTCGACGGGGATGGTGAAGTCTGCCTGGTGCAGAATCTAGGCCAGGTCAGCAAAGAAACGCAGAGTTTGGGTGTGTTTGGACATACCTTAAAACTGCTGTGGACTAGAGTCTCGTCGAGGTCGAGAACCAAGCACTTCTTCCCTTGGAATCGGGGCGCAATGGGTCCTAGCAGGTATTTTTGTTGCTCTGTGGTCTCGGCTACTTCAGTGGCAGGGGCCTGGACAGCGGCCTGTCGCTCAGCGAGTGGCGGAGGAGGCGGCAGATCAACCTTTGGGTGCTCGGGGTCAGCCTCTTCAGCGACATGCTCTCCCTCGAGATGAACGTCGTTGGTCGAAAGCGGTACATCCTTCATCTCGATGTCGTTGTCGATGTGCTTCTGCTCCTCGGTCTGGTCCTCTATTATGCGCTGCTGTTCAGCTGATGGCCGGGGTAGGACTGGGGTTGCAATGGGCGTGGGGTTCGTGACGTTTATCTCGGGATGGCCAGTTTGCAGTGTGTCGGGCTGGGGTGGAGGAACTGTCTCTGCTTGCTGTCTCTGAGACGCGCTTCTTGTCACCACCTGGGGCCGCTCTTCAACTGAGGGTGGCTCGGCTGTACCGTCACCGTGGCTGGCCTTTTCGGCGAGACCTGAGCCTAATGACTCGGCTCCTGTCTTTTCATCGAGCGGCTCCTTTGAATCAGTCTTGCTTGACTCTGCAGCAGCAGCGGGCTCCTGCTTCTTGACGGGGGTGGACTGCGATGTCCGCCCAGCAGGCACCTTTTGGGCTTGCTTGACATTCTCCGGAGGGCTGGAGTCGTCCGTTGTCCGAGACTCCTTGGGCGCGAAGCAGGGCAAGCAAGAGAGCAAACCACCCTTGCGTGTCTTGCTCCTCGTGGATGCTGGGCGGTTCGGCGCGGCGGGTACCGGGGGCGGTTGCTCGGTCTTCTCTGAGGGAGCGGCACGCGGGTGGGAGCGTTTGCTGCTCGCGGTGCTTCCGGCCCGTCGTTTCGCCATGAAGCTTCGCTTCGAGTGCTTGGAGCCCCGCCCTATGCTTTCGGCGTCTGCTGCAGTCGCGCCGCTGAGACCCGTGTTGGGCGTCTGGGAGTCGTTGGATTGGGGGATGTGGAGGAGCGAACGCTTCTGCTTCGAGTCGCCCTCTGCAGCGGCGCCTGTGGACGGGTCTTGCGACGAGGACTGGCCGGGAGCGAAGGTGTTCGAGGCGATGGCGTCTTGCATGGCAGCTGGGCAGCGTTAGCAGTCAGGTCCCGCGGGAATTGGCCGGCAAGATGGCGGCAATGGCGTCACTACATACCGTTGCCGTTGGCGTGCTCCGACGGGCCTCCTGCCTTGTCGGTCGACGGACGGGATGCGTCAGCAGGTACCTGCGTCGGCTCGGAACTCATTTGTGCGCGTGGGCTGCCTCAAGCAGAGGGCGCGCGGGTTTCGGCGACGTGTAGTGATAGGCTTGGGGCGGAGCTGGGGACTCGCTGCGTCGTCGCGTGGTGGAGATGCGTCGTGCGTGGTTGGGAGCGATGGGTAGCTCACGGCGGTCCGATGTGCGCTGGCTGCTGATGGCTACTTCCTACTCGGCAATGGCGTGACCCGGTCGCGATTGCTCGATCTAGGCGCGAGATGGGAAGGAGCGGTCGCGGTGTCGCGCAGCTGGGGAAATCGCTATCGTCGAGTGCGTTCGAGGAGGGAAAGGGCAATGGGGAGCTTGGATCCGCTACTTGGGATGAGGCTGGTTCGCTAACGCGGGCGGAAATGAGACGCCGTCTTTCACCGTCATCAGCGCCAAAGCTCCACAACAACCACCAACTCAGTGGCACGGCTGCTCTCACACGTCGGCTGCCGCGCTGCCCCAGGATGCGGCTCTGCTGGATGGCGGTGGTTCGGGAACGGGCGCTCACGATGCTGACTCTCTCTCTTTCGCTCTCGTTCTCGTTCTCGCGCTTTCTCTTTCTCTCTCTATTTCTTGATGATGGCGATGCCGGGGCTGTGCCAGAAGGGCCACACGAGAGAGAGCGACAGGGGCCTCTTTATGGGCCCGTCTCCCATTGCATCCCCATTCGCCTCTAGCCCGCAAGCGTCCTAGCCGGGTGCATGGCCAGGCCCGAATTCAATCCCCTCCACGCTGCACATCTCCAAGGGCGAGGCTATTCATCAGTCACGCACCCAATCAGACCCCCCCTCCTCCTCAATGAGCAAGCCCGTTGCACAGGGAAATGACGGCCAAGGATTACGGCCATGGGTAGCCATGGACATGAGCATATTACCCAGAGGAGGCAGTGAGCGGCCCTATTAACCTCCATCTTCTCTCTCTCTCTCTCTCTCTCTCTCATAGCTGCCATAACCAGACATTGAGCCCTGCATAACTCCAATTTTGCGAAGCCCGTGACGGCGACCGACTCGCAGGCCATGCGACCGTTCGTGCAGCCACTCGCTCGCAGCTTGACTCACGGCTTAGCCGCCATCGCACGGGGAAGCCATGTCCCCGCTGGCCTATCACAGCCAATACCAGCCCTGAGACCCGATGCACTTCTGCCGCCACATGCTGGCTCAATACAGGTCCAATATCGCCTACGCTGGCATCATCCTTTCACCTACGCCTTGCCTTTACCTCTCTGCTCTCAACACTCTCTCATTGGCATGGCTGCATCGGAAAGCCCAAAGGCTAGAGTCGCTCCTCTTGCTGTCACATGTCAGAAGTCTGTCGCGTTCCACTGTGGCGAGTGCAGTGCAGAGCGGGCCGTCGCACGTCGAGGTCATCCCGCGCCGATCGTGCAGCTTCATGCGACACCATCCATGTCCGCATAGTCACGAGCCCAACGTCCTTCTTCTGACCGTATCCCCCATCCGACCGCACCCCCTCGCTGAGAGTGCGCAACCGTTTTGACGACAGCAAGGCTCCCCGCGAGCCGCATCAAGCAGCCAAGCGAGATCTGCATCCGCAGCATTCGGACATGGCAAACCATGATTGACAGCTAACCCTTGCTTTTGGTCACGCATCACCAACCTCGTGTTTAACACGAGTACGGGCCATCGTCTGTTCCCATTTCTGCTCTCTTCTCCCCAAACCTTTCCCGAATGAATGCTTCACATTGCTGCCACCAGCCCGGGTCTCTTTGGATGAGCGAGACTAGTATAGCAACGTTGGTGTTTCTCGCGCTCCGCCAGTCAACACATCATGTCTCAGTCTGAGCGTCTCGTTGATGAAGTCGTCCAAGCAAGACACAGAGTTGACCTTTTCATAGGATCACTGGCTATAACTTCCCGTGATGACTACATCCATGAGCTGCTGGACTTTTCTCTGCTTCTCGGGACATTTTGCAAGATAATAGAGAGCGCTGGCACAAGTCGCTGTAGTGGTTGCGCGAATGCACATTAGAGAGTGTAGTTTAGCAAACTACCAAGACCACTCACCTGCCGCCGATAATGACCACTCGCGAATCATCTTCTACCGCTGCTGCACTGGGCGGTACCGAGACATCCTTGTCTTTGACAGCTTTGAGCAACCATGAAACAATGTCTTGTGACTACTTTTCGCCCTCCCAAGTACAGCATCCCGGTGAAAACGAAAACGGAGGCCGCCATGAAGTGATACATGACCATTTCGAATTCAATGGACGGAAAGATGGAAAAGTACACTTGAGCATGCTGATATCGAAGCCTCTCGACATGTGTCATCTCGAGCAATGCTGAGCACGACATGTTGGACGAGTTCCATGTTGGATGAAGTCGTATCCCTTGGTCAGACAATCAAGGCAAAAAAAGAGTGTATAATGGAAGTGAGTGGGCGACGGTGAAGCTCTTGCAATACCCTTGAACAGTGGACCAAGACCCAGGCTGAGGCCACCCGCAATGCACGCATTAGGTTGGCAGCTAATGTGCCGTATGCGCCTTAACCTACGAGTAATAGACAACGCATTTTTCTTCGTGGGCCAGACTTCTACAAGTGCCTAAGCGATAACCCCACCGCTACTTATGCCGGTCACGTGAATTGCATGCGCTTCCTCGGTGTACTAGATACATTTTGGGGGTCGACAAAGTTGTTATCGAACAGCTACCACTAGCATTTCTGTGCACCAACCATAATTTTTACATTTTCTGGTTCTGCAACTGGGAAGGCTGATGTCTCATGATTGAATCTCTCGCTGTTGACGCAAAAAGGTGTGGCGTCGGCGATCGGTGCTAAGGCAAGTCCCGCAGGGGTTTCGGGAGTCAAGCGGGGGCTGCCGATGTTTCTCCTTCCCTTATCCAGCCATCACTTATTACTTATTCTGCACATCATATAGTGGTCTGGGCGGCATTGCGAAACCCGACATAAGCAACTGGGCCTCTTGTTGATGACGGTCGAGCAGGAGTCATCAGAATCTCCATCATTGAATACTGGAAGTACCAACAACGCGCCGTTCATGCTATGGCTGCGACTACTACGTCGAGGACCAGCTCACCTCGAATGGTCTTGAACCTAACATTGCAGCGCACGAGGAACAAACTATGGAAATCCTTATCAGATTTGAGCCCTAGCCATGCCCAACCTCTCGCATCTATCTTTGGAGTTTCGAAACGTCGTCTTTGTAGGCATAAAGCGGGAGCCTGTGCAGCCATGTCACAATTGCACCGTATCGTAAGAGAGTAGTCGACGATAGAAAAAGCAATCGCCACCGAGGGGCTGGGACGCGTCCAAATAGGCCTTTCGGGCACATTGGAAACAAGCCTTGCTTATGCTCACAGTGCAAATGCTTCCTGAGACGAATGCTCAAGGCTGGCGGTGGCAGCATACCACACTGATACACTCAGGCGATTATACAGGTGGTTGCGAATTGTATGACACTTGCTACAACCCTAAAAGAGGAAAAAAGCAGCATGCTTCGGGGAGGATACAAGATGCACGTGTGCGACGCAGTAAGGCAGGTTGTATCGTGAGCAGGCACTTTCCACTCTTTTGCGATCGATTCGATCCAAGTCGCCTGGTGTTACCGTCGACTTGGACTCACATGTGCTGCGACCATGGACCTTACTACTAATCTTCAGCCTGTGGCTTATGCCGTGGCTTATACTACATTCTTTTTTGGGACCATGTCTCTCTTTCTTCGATTCTACTGTCGTTACCTTGTTCCGCGAACATGGGGATCGGACGACTCTATTGCTGTAGCCATTTTAGTGAGTTACTTTAGGTTGTCCATCATAGCTTGACGTGGCTGACATTTTCCTCAAGTTTTTTAGTTTTGCTCAGCAGGGCGTGCTGCAAATGTTTCTCTACTGGGGCTGCGGACTGTAAGAATTATGAGTCTAGTCCGTCACGTATGCTGTGCTGATCATTCTTCTAGCCACATGGAACTCTTGGACGATGACCACCAACTCGAAGTTGTTCAGGTGAGAACAAGAGAGCAGTGTATCCCGTGACTATTCTAACAAGACTGTAGTGGATGTTCATCGAGGAAGTGCTTTACTACTCCGTACATTGGGTGATCAAATCCGCCTTTCTTTGGTTTTACCTCAGAGTTTCGCGTGACCACAAGATCATGCGATATGCCGTGTATGTTGGAGTGGGGCTGAACACTATGGTTTGGATAGGCAGCATGTATGTGACCCTCCGATTCTCTCTCTCTCTATCTCTCTCTCTCTATCTCTCTCTCTCTCTCTCCGTCTAATTTGCTTTTCCGGACATGCCTAACACGTAACCAGGGTCTTGACTTTCCTACAATGTACACCATTCGATGAGATTCTGCATCCAGGCACCCATTCCGACGCGAAATGCATCAACAAGCTGATTCTCCTCATCGCACCTTGCGCATCGGTAAGTATATCCACCCCTCTGTATTCTCCAGCGTCTCCAAGCCACCATCTAATAAGTGCCACAGAACATCCTCGTCGATCTCTACCTCCTCATGCTATCCATCTCCACAATCTGTAACCTAAAAGCCTCCAAGCGGAAAAAGCTCGCCGGGCTGCGCGTCACCGCCTTTGGCAGCATATCCGTCATCATCGCATGCCTACGCATCCCGCAATTGCTAGCCCTGGCCTCCTCTACGGACAAATCCTGGGTTATGGGCGAAATGATCATCGTCGCGAGTCTAGAAATTCAATTCGCCATCATCGCCGTCAATCTACCCAGTCTCAAGATCCTCTGGATACGCTACATAGGCTGCAGTGACCCGCCGCCGATCGATCGAAACGCCACAATGAAACGCAAGCGGTACAGGCTAAGCACAATTGGTGAGGATGATGACGCGAGTGCGGCTACCGATGAGGCGGAGCGTGGGACGCAATATAGCAAGCGCACAACTATAACACAATCGAGCAAGCGCACTACAGCTATGCGGTTTTCGTACTGGGAACGCGACTTGACGAGTATCGCGTCGGAAGAAGAATCCACCATTGCCGACATGGCCGTCGTGATGCCGTTGCAGTGGGTGAAGAAGGACGTGCAGACTATCCGCGTGGGGAGGGGTCATCTCGTCCGCAGCATGATGAGCATGGAGCGTGTGGAGGATATTTTCCCGGTCGGGCACTTTTTGAGGACGTATGGGCCGAGGCGGAATGCGGAGAGTGTTGTTCCGTCGCTTTTTGCGGGGAGTGGGTAGTGGGGGAGAGCGAGGGAGAACGTTGTCCATGTCACCGTTCTTCTCGCTGTCCCCATGAGTCGTCTGGTTCACGGTTTGCACTAGTACACACGATGTAATGATTTGATACACGTATGAATAAGTTTGGGGGGAGAAAGAGGGGAGGCAGAAAGAGAAGAAGAAAAAAACGATACATACGAGCCTACCTAGACAGGAACACCGAGATTTAACTTTCCTTGCCGTTCTAATCAGTCTTCTGCCCAAACGATGTCACCCCAAAGCCCAAAATGATCGTTAAAACCCGCCTTTGAACTCTCTCTCCCTTTACCTTGATTGAATCCGTCATGTTTTACGGGAGGGCTCAAGGTACAGAATTGTGTTTATTTTCTTGTCAGTAATATCGGTAGAGTAAGGTGAAGGTCGTAGTTTTCGTCCCACCAGTGGAAGGAAAAGGAAAGTCGTCGGCCTACAATCTTTTTTTTCGCGGGTTGCAAATAGGCTATTGTAGCATACTGGTGTTGGCTATTAGAACATTTACCACATATACTGTACCTATCTAGATGGGTGTTATGTTTCATGGTCGAGGTGCGACTCATCCTAGCTCTGGCGAGTTATCTTATTACAATTAGAATTACATTAATCTTCAATGCAGCTCCTAACAATGAGCGCTGACAATTCGCGATCGCTGTACATGGAGTATGACGTCGTGGTCGGAAATTGAGCACCCCCCTCCCCCCGCCCCTGCTCGGAGAGGCACCCTCAACCTTCCAAACATCTACGCACCTTTGATCGCAAACCGAATTTGCACTTCCCGGCTGCACATCAATGCGCAGCCTTCTGGGTGTGACGAGCCTGACAACCGGGATCTTTCCGTTGAGGCTGAGAGCTGAACTAGCGGGGCGGCTACAGCCCACCAGTGAACGTCTCAGCCTCGCGCTGTGTACAGGAACGACGTGCATACAACAATGACGGTTGGGAGTGGTAGCCTTGGAATCGTTGTCTCGCAAAAATATCTGGATAAGCCAGCTAAGAAAAGATACGCTCGTCGCAGATCAAGAGTTCACATCAAGGCGTTGAACCTCCCATTCCAACTGCAGCCCCCATCACCTTGCTCTCTGCCAAGGATGCCTCCGGAGTTCCCAGTATCTGATATCTTTGCAATGGGCCAATAGTGTAGCCGTTGATGTAGGACAGGTTCCAGATTCCTACCGATCAGTGTGCGCCTTGGGGGCTATAACTTTGGCCCCAATCACGCCAAGCATTGGGGTTTTGCTGGCCTGTTTGACAACGGGCCTTACTTAACGGCGGGACTCCTCACAGTAGACCCAGATACCAGACTGTTCATATCCCTTGCTGTTCGCTTGAGTTTTTCTGAAGCTTGGTGTACCATACCATGTCGGACGCGACTTTCAACGCTATTCCACCAGAGACCGCTAGTATAATCAGCGCCTACATATCGCAAGCAGAGAGCCATGAATCTGAGGGTCAGGGACCGGAAGCCGTTATACCCTCCCATGCCCCGCTCATAAACGGGACACCCGCAGGCTCACCAGTCTCGGTGTTGCGTCCCTCGACACAAAGTTCCAATCATGGGCCAGAGATACCACCAGTGTTCCGATCCGATAGCGTTCACTACGAGCAGATCCCGCAACAGGAGCAGGGGGGGAGGAGGTTGGGGAACTTTACAACGAATACATCTACGCCAGATTCAGACAACCATACCCCAGAGAAGCCAGGTACCGGGACTCTAAGAAGAAGCCCATTTCAATGGTGGCTCTTGACCCCTATGGATGTACTTCTGGCGCTGATTCCATTCTTTTTTCTAAGTAATATCATCGTTACTTGCAACGACCCGAGCTGCCACTGACAGTTCACAGTCATTGCCTGCTTGGCTCTCTCGCTGAATAACCGACCCACCTCAAAATATGGGAACGACATCCGCGCAATCACTTTGTTCCTGCCGACAGTGTTCCCCGTCGTTTATGCGGCAATATTGGGCAAGATGCTCCGTCGCATTGGGGTTTACAAGGCGGAACGTAGCGCTACAATTGGTGTATGTTCAACTGCGCCGCTGCGCAGTATACCGGGGTGCTAATTGATACTGATTGTTGCTAGACAATTGAGCGCCTCATTGGCTGTCAATCGATATTCTCGGCGTTCGAAAGACAGTTGGCATTTCGACGCGTGGACCTGCTGGGTGTGACAATCCTTCTAGCCTGGCTTTTGTCCCCTGTGGGCGGCCAGTCTTCACTGCGCCTTCTTTCAACCAAGCCACGGTTGGTGGAGTCCAATGATGGAATCGTGACGTATTATCCAATCGAGGGGTATATCCGGAACATGCAACTTGCCGTCTCGTGGGGCTGGTTCCTAAACGCTCCACTCTACACGACCGCTCTCATCACCGCAGGATCTTACTTGAACTCGTCCATGGACATGGCTGGCTACGTCAGGATACCTCGTCTGGCATCTCTACCTACCTATACTCCTGGAGGTCGCGATTTTGAATGGCACCAAATTAGTGATCCAACTAGCGTCGATTACTCTTCCCTTTTTGGCATACCTGTAGCCGGATTGCCAGAGAAGGGAAATACCTCGTTTACAATGGCCTCGCATTATTGGTCAATCGACTGCGACAAAATGAACGTGCGTGTAGGCAGAACTGGCAGTACTCTAGGCTCGAACACTACATTCCAAATGCTTTATACAAATGGCTCAATGTTCGAGTTTGCATCCGTAATGTATCCTCCAAGTGGGAAACCTGGTGAAGGCGAAGATCTGGATCCGGGCTCGCAGATATCAGAAACACTATGCCTGAAGAAACCTGTCGCTATCGAGTCCAAAGTCGCCTGTGAGGCGCATGCTTGCGGGGTCCAGGAGATGCGGATGCTCAATCGCACCAACATTCTGCAGGCTGGTAATTCCTCTTCTTTCACGATTGACGTCCCTCCCGAAGATGCAGCCTTCCAAGAGATCTCCAAAGGTCTGACCTTGGCAACGGCTGGTAGCCGAAACATTGCATCCAGTGATATCGTTGAGCACTGGCTCTTGGATCCTAATCTTGGCTCCTATGACATGGATGTCAATCTAGACTCGTTGGATTCCGCACCGCTGCAATGGGTTGATCTTAGCAAAGTGTCGACTGCAGTCTTCAATCAACGTTTGGAGATGGCCATCAACACGTATTGGGACGTCACTCTCGGCGTGACACTGCGCAAGGGCAATATCACAAAGGATCGTGCGAGACACTTTGAACTGCATAGTGAGACGGATCCTAGCTTGAGCTACACTTGGAACACGACCAGCATCCACAATGTCCAACACGCAGGCGAGCAATACGTCTGTCATGTCTGGTTCGCAATCATCACCATTGTAATCAGCTTGTTTCTCGTGGCAGCCGCACTGGTGGCTCTGGTCCTGGGTATCCTCACGAAAGCCCCCGATACGCTAGGCTACGTCTCTACGTCTGCGCGCGACAATCCATATGTGACGACACAGGTTGCATCGCACCTCGATGGGCTCGAAGCTGCTAGGGTATTGCGAAACGTACGTGTCAGGATTGGCGATGTGCACATGGCGGCCGAGGTTGGGCATGTGGCATTCGCCTCGATGGATACGGGACCTGGCAAAGTCTCGAGAAAGAGGCAGTACGATTGAGTGGGATGGCTACGTAGCTTATTCGCGGCTGCGCTCTGTGAATTTCATCGTAATTTACAAATTAGCATTTTCTTTTACTAATAGTTTCTAACTATGATGTGATACAAGTATTAACGCACAATGCATAGTGGCGCAGCAATAGATCCTTGGTACGGATGCCCCATGCCTGACTGTGAAGTGCGCGAGAATGAATCGTGGCACTGACTAGGATAACAGTCCACTCTTTAGCATCATGAAATAATTTTGATGAATGATACAGCGTAAGGAGTACCACAAATCGAGGTTCCAAAAGGTAAAGCCTCTACTACCCGTAGGAGATACAAACACGTGATCGTACGCACGGTGCGCAAACCTAGGTAGTGAGCCGTGCTGAAGCCGGATCTTAGCGGACGTTGCTCCAGCGGGGTAGTTTCTCTTAAACAAGCCATCCAGGACAATAACTCCCTGACATCAAACTTTAGTACAGGTTGAAATACAACAACTATTACTTATTAGTCTTACAGTCTTTAGGTTAGGCGTTGCAAAGCGGAAATGATGCCACGGGTCCTCGCACAGAAGTCGTAATTGAAATCAGAACGCATTTCGTACAGATCTGTAGATTTGTTCGGGTGATATTGCGCGTGCGGATACAGTACGCCCTCCGCCTCGGTAGTATCTCGGGTGGACTAAACGTCATTGGCGACGAACATGGGCTCATCTGTGATCTTTTCTCATTCCCCGCATGCCCAGTTAAGCCGTTTGTTTCGAGTAAAAGTTAATAATCAAACATAATCACATACTGACACGCAGATATACCATGCTTCAAACCCCTCGCTTCGCATATTACAGCACCACCCAAGCGATAAGCAAATCCTATATAAGAATCTCAACAGTCAAACCAAAGATTAAGCTATACATAAGTACGTCAAGACACCAGGATGTTAGGTAAACATATATTTCAAGTCGCTTTACTGGCCGTCCTGGCAACTTCGACTATGGTTGAGCCAGATACCACGGCCCCCCTCTTAACCGCTATATCCGAGGACCCAGGACTCTCCATATTTTACAGTCTATTCAATAGTACTGGTGGCAGCAGTGGAATTCCTGGTCCCCAATTCGAAGAGCAATTCAACAGCCTCATGGACGGGCGAAAGTTCACGGCTTTTGCACCCGTCAACTCTGTAAGTGTTAAACTGCATTGCCTCGGTCTTGTGAATGGCTGACATATATAGGCTTTCGAGAACCTGACTCAAGACCTGAGCGCAGCTTTGACATCAGTAGCATCGTACAGCCTTCTGGAGTTCATCTTGCGAAGTCATATTGCATTGGGTTCAATCACAACAGAAGACGTTCGCACTCCGGGCAAGTCTATCACAAGCATCCAAGGCACCCCTCTCACGTTCAACTTTGCGGGCGATGCCGTTTTGGTCAACGATCAAGCCAGACTAACATCTACGTCGAGAACCGTTGTTGGAAACGGGGTAATCTTCAAAATCACGTCAGTGCTCGATTCTTTTGTGGGGCTTTTTGGGGCCGACTTCAACAAGACTACATCCACCACATCCGCTTCAAAGCAAGCGTCTCTGGTTCCTGTTTCCATTGGGTCGGCCCTGGCTTCTTCGCCGGACCTGTCAATATACATGGAGCTCTTGAGTGCGACATCTCCGGACTTTGTTTACCTTCTTGACGGACCTTTCGCCCAGAACAGAAACCTCTCTGTCTTTGCCCCAAGAAATGTAGTATTCCAGGCTCTGGGAATGACTGCCAAAGCCTTTCAACCAAGCAACCAGGCATTAGATTCGTACTTGCTCAAGTACCCCTTCATTCACACGACGCCGTCTGGCCGGGACATGTCTATTCTAGGATTACCTGCAACTGTTCGAAGGGATAGGGACGGAGGAATTACAAGCGTTAACAATGCCGCTGTAGAGGGCGAGAGATACTGTGTTAGTAACGCATGCGTGTACGCTGTCGACAGATGGTTAGACCCAATCTTTGGGTTGTTTTAATCCTGTAGAGTAGCTAGGATACATGGTCAGTACATCTCTATAGGAGTAAAGCGTTGCAACTAGTCGGAATGACGGTATTCAGCGAGCCGTGCCTGGTTACTATTGCTTTTGCCTCGCGGTTTCTGAGTCGCCAGGAAATTGCGCTGCGGTACTCTTCTTATTTTGCCGGCTGAATTGTTGACAAGAGAGTGGTCATACGAAGACGATATCTCTACGAACAGGACGCCTCCATGTGATCGATCCTGTGAGGGGCAGTTATAGGTAATAGTATTTGCTTCACACTGCAAGCGATAATGGAGGATGGCTCTGCATCCCTAAAGGTAGGTTCTAGGAGGAAAGAGGACTAATTCTTGTTCAGCTCCTCACCTGCGGAGCGCAGCTTAAAAGCAGCTATAGATGCCAAGGCGTGAGTGAGAAAAGCAATACGTACGGGCGGGAATACTTCCACCCGTGCCCCAGGATTTCGCACCGTTACAGAAAACGCATCAAAAGCTGAATGACAAAATCCTGGTTTCGAAGGGTACGAGTTTTAGTAGCACTCAAGAAAATGATAAGTCGGTTTGTAAACTACACCGAGAAAAGCAGCTGTAGCTGTGAATTACTATACTACTTTTCTTAGCTTTACTGTGCTCTAATTTGATATATTTTTTGATAATTGTCAGGCCTGGCTGACAATGTATACTATCTTGCACTACAATCACCATTTTACTGATTACGCGTAACTTTTTGGCTATATGGCGTAGTAGTGTAGGGTTGCATCCTAATAGCTATTGCTTATAACTAATTGCCGCCCCGTAGGATAAGATAGTATAGGACCTGACTTCCGGTGTTCTAAATCGATCCGTGCACGCGGCCATTACTTGATGCCCGCGATCTGACAGCCAATTGGATAGGAGCTTAAATTGGCCAATCATAGTGTCCGCTCCTTTGACTGACTGCGCTCTCTATACGCGAACCTCTTATGGGTCATGATTTGCAGCTAAAGCTGCAATAAGAGTCCAGGCAGGGCGTTTGAAACCCTAGGCGCGAAGAAAACCGCCAAGATGCATCCTAGCAAAGGACACGATGCCGAGGAAAGGAAAGCTGCTGCGCCTCTTGACAAGCGTCCTGCTGTATATTCAACTGAAGCGGCGGGCGGCGGAAAGAAGAATACGGATCACAGAATGACACACGATAAAACAGCCGGCGCAGTCTCAACTGCAAAGCAGCCTCAATCAAAGACCTAAACCACTAAACCTCCTTCCACCTTACCTTTCTCTATAACTCCTACCAAAAAAGACCTACTCTATTACACAGCCTGTGTTGATAGCTGTAAGTAAGCAAACATCCACAGCGAAATCTGCAGGAAAAGCACCATCGACAATTACTACTCCAACGAAATCTGCCGGCATAGCCCCAGTGATTACAAAAAAAGCACCTACCACTAAGCCCGCGGCTGCTACCAAAGTCCCTAATATTACCCTCAATTCCCTCTCCCTCCGGCCCAGAATTTCCGCTTCCTCGGTAACTTCTTCGTCAAGCACAAGTGCAAGTGCAG
The DNA here is from genome assembly GCA_003268315.1 of Stemphylium lycopersici. Taxonomy (NCBI): domain Eukaryota; kingdom Fungi; phylum Ascomycota; class Dothideomycetes; order Pleosporales; family Pleosporaceae; genus Stemphylium; species Stemphylium lycopersici. The sequence goes on from QGDG01000073.1 coordinate 64,249, forward strand.
GACCCAAGGTAAAACCCGCGTCGAATGGAAATAAAGCAGGAGGCAGCGACAACAAGAAAAGTACGAAGAGCTGGGTAAGAAGCTCGGACAGTAGTAACCGGAGAAGATGACAAGGACAAGACTGAGTAATCTGACAGGCTGGTGGAGAAGTTGGGATACTGGGGCAGGGGGGAACAAGGGGGTCAAGGGAGAATGACCGAGAATAATACCGAGAATGACCGAAAATGAACTGAACTGACCTAGAGCTGGCTAGATTTGCACTGCCCTGACTATGGATGGGATTGAGGATGATCTTCGGTGTATTCTGTAGCTTCGTTCACATAGCATTTTTCAAGTTTTGAACTAATCAATATTTACGGTTCAAGTAAAGACACTGAATGTGTCGCGCCTTTCTCTAACGCCCTAGGATAAAATCTCTAAAGAGGTACTCTCCAACACAATGATGATATATTTGAGAATCTAACTTTGATTACCACCAACGTCCTGAATGGACATCATGGCTTTTTGGAGTAAATTCTTCGTATCTTCGTCCACCACATCCTTTTGTACCTCCTCCAATCGTTCGACCCATAATCTCCACCTCGCTTCGCTATAACCCTTCCAGTCTTCGCCGACAACGTCGCTACCCTGCTGAGCAGCACGACCATCGTATGACTTCCCCTCCTTGGAATAGGCGTACATGGTTTTACCTGCATAGATGAACCATGCCGCAGCTGCTTTGCAACCTTGGTCTCCATTTTTATTGTAAATTTGGGCAGGGACCGAGTTTTCCAACACGGAACGCAGCGTCCAGATTGCGTAGACTGAAAGATCAACTAGACCAGCAGCTGTAAGACGAGCGGCAAATGCGTTGAGATTGAATGGTTCTGTGTGTCGCTCTGGCGAGAAGTTAGTGACCCAAATTTTGCCCCATGCGCTCACGTCGCATAATGCAAGCAGCAAGGGCTAAATACCATCGTCCCAGCTCTCCCGAATGACGGGTCCCAGCAACGGGAGTTCCTTCCAAGTAGTCTGGTTGCCCCAGACTTCGAGCGTGGCCGGCTCTTCCAAGTCAGCGACGGCTGCAACTACCTCGATTACCCTATCGAGCTTATGGGCTGGCGTTTGGGATGCGTATTGGACCACTTGGTTCCAGATATCCCATAAAGCACCCTCGCCGGCTTCGGAATCGCCGGCAGCAAATGCCGAAGCAGCTGGTGCTACGAGGTGATGAGCTGCGGAAGAGGCTGACATGGAGGGATCCATGACCTGTACGATGGCCGGAGAAGGACGAGGTAGACTTGGAATAGCTGCTCTACTGCCAATGTCTCCCCGACCGCTCCCTCTACCACCACGTTGTCCTTGCATTGGGAAGTTTGGTTCTTAAGCGGTGCGCTGGATGGTTAAGACGATTCACTCTGGAGGTAATGTTAACCCAAACATCCAAATATTTGTTCGCGGGAGGACTGGGACGTTACCTCAGAAGCTTCGTATACGATGGGAATCGGTGGCCACGTTCCAATCACTGCGATCGCGAATCAGTGGAATCAGCAGAGCTTATACCCGAGACGGCCGATACGGGAGGTGACGCATCCCCACTACGACCGTAGTTCCTTATTTGGAGGTGCGGGGCTCCGATCCTAGCTAGCGTCGAATTAGCGCCTTCACGACAAGGATGCAAAGCTTGTGTAAAATGAGCCACGTGCCATGTTCTGCTTACCAAATGGCTCGCCGGATTTATAAAATGGCCGGCGAATAGACCTGCCTAAACTCCCAAGCCTCTGAATTTCGAAAGCGTCGTGACCAAGCACAGTATGTCAGCCTTGGAAGATGATCACGGCGGACGACGACGAAGATGACATTCATCACTCGCTGCTGCCTCTGGCACATCCCCAGCCCTCTACATCACGCGTCTTCAAGACTCCTTAGCCATGGTTGCTTGGCGGGGGAGGTTTGTCAAATTATTGGAATACACTCCACGGCACATGAGCGCTGCAGAGAGAGACTGTTGGAACACGCCATCTCTTCATTTCACGGCATCACTAGAGATTCGGACTTTAAATGCGCTCAACCATTCGACAATATTATAATTAATCCACATTCCCATCTAAACAGGACTTATCTATACTAATCGTGTATAGATCTTGCCAAACACTATTAACTAGCCGCCTCAATGCAAGCAATGCGTCCCGAGGATCAAGCGCAGCGAATAAAGCCGTTAGGCGGGGCACCCGGAGGGAGGCCGTTGTGTGTAATCGCGCCAACGAGGTCGCAGTTACCAGTGACATCGTCGAAAGCAACCACGCAACGGTTTGGTCCTGGAGAGCCTGAGAACGCATCGTTAGCAAGTTACGACCAAGGCGCAGAATCCCCGCAACCGCAGTACCCGTATAGGTAGTGATATGCCAATCAGGTCATGCGATGCGGGACAACTTTCACTCACCCCCGTTGTAGGCCCTGGTACCGACAACTAACGGATACTCAAACAGTGATCCTGTGAATGAGCCGAAGTCGAATTGTTCGTGGTTGTTGAATGGGTGAGGGTATCCTCCTGGACCCTGGAAGGGGTCATATAGGCAGAGAGTGGAGCGGCAGGCCTCCAGCTGAGAATTGTTGATCCTAGTCCTGTGGCACATTATATCACGTTTCTCGAGCATCTCGGATGGCGTGGGGGTTGCAAATGCCGACGCTGCGAGGAACGCGACAGCAACGAGAGCCTATGAAAGACTGTCAATGTCGAGCCCGAGCAAAGCATTTGGTTCTGGAATGTTCATACCTTGTTGAACATTGTTGGGAGATGATGGTGGGTGTCTCAAATGTCGAGGGCCTTTAAAACCAAGCAAGAATGGCAATGATAACAAACGACTGTTGAAGATGTTTCAGTCCTCCATCGATAACCTACACTTTATACAAAAGCAGAGCTCTAGGACCACCCCCCCCCCCCATATAAGACTAGCCCACATCAGTTTTGCCGAGGACATCTATCCAAACACCCCAGCTGAGACAGCTTGTACAAGGGCCAAGTCTGTTACGTCTTCGATCTCACCTTCTTGGCGTAAGACTCGGTGTTCCCGAATCTAAGAGATCTGCACGAAATGGTCGAAGAGAATTGCCATTTCGTGACTCGCATAAAACGCCAAGTCCTAGCAAGCAAGTGAGTGGAGAAAAGCTCGGAGCGACAACGTGTGGCCAAAAAGGACTTGGCATAAGCCATGCCGGCCCGAAAGTTAAACATAAGCCCGAGTACGTACCTGACATCATTGTGTGAAACAGCGAACGACAGAACCAAGCACATCGGAATCCACCGCATATACGAACATGTTTCTTATGGTCGCCAATCCAACAGCAGACAACCAAGTGTTAGGCAATAAGCGCTAAAAGAGTCGTCACATCGAGCGAATTTAGCAGTCAAGTAGAGAACGCACCACTGCTCCCTCGGCAAACAAGAATTGGGGTGACAAGAATGGAGATAAAAGATAGAGGTAAACTAAATCTTGAGGAAGGAGCCCGACCCCAGCTACAGTATCGAGGAGGATACAAACCATTCCCCGCAAATCCGAGAACCGCAACCTCCATACCCGCCCGAAAACATCAGACTTGATCGCTGCCGTCACACTAATAGTGGGACCGTCTTAGCGGCTTGTCCAGTAAGCCCTACGTCGAACGAATACATTGATGCTATCGTGTTTGGCAGCCAAGTCAAGAATAGGACCTATATCGGTGATTGTTATCAATGCTGTTGTTCCAGGCGCGAGAATAGCAACACATACCACGTGATGTGTCGATTCACGTTTCGGATACAACGCTCTTGAGATGCACATATAAGAAGGAAGATGTCTGTCTCTTTCCAGCACCATCACTCACTCATCCATCTTCATCGTTGCGTCTTCTCTCCAACGAAAATACAAGCCTTCTCTCCTTTCCACCAAAAAGCCCATTCCAAAAGCTTCCCATCACCAAAACCTCAAACGTAAGACATCTCCTCCTCCTCCTCCCCCTCCCCCTCTCATCCTCTCCACATCGCTAATCCTTCCAGATGGTCCAACTCACCACCCTCATCCTCACAACGGCGCTCAGCCTATCCCTCCCCGCAGCAGCGCAGGTCGATTTCTGCGCCGGCATTAACGGCAGCCCGTGGTCGGAATCCGCTACAGGCTTCCGCTTCCGATCGACCGGCAGCTCGACTTGGAACTGGTCCTCGCGCGATCGCGGCACCGATTTGCAAATCTTTCAGGATTGCATGGTTAGGCAGAACAGGCCCAATAGCCAGCGGGCTCTGCGTCAATTCTGTATCGCTACCTCCAACGACTACAATTGCTGGGAGGCCCCCGGCCAGAACGACCCGAGTGGATCCTGCCGCCTTCCTGACTGCTCCAACATTGCTAATGTCTGGGGTTGGTTTGATTAGGGGCTCTCTGTAGAGAGTGAGGAGAACTGGGGGCAAGGGCTGAGACTGCCTTGTTCTTTTTTGCGACCTTTTTTCTTTGCCAGCGAAATGTAGTCGTTTGCAGGAGTAGTAATGAGCCTAATGGCGTAGAAGTGTTATTGTAAAAGTTTGTCATGTCAATTACATGGGATTTCTGCGCTGAACAGTGTCTGACCTTTTTGGGACTTGCATCATCATCATCATCATCATCATCGTGCTGATTCGGCGCGTTTGGCTAGCCGGGCGTATACCGAGGTTACAGCTGAACGGGGCCCGAATACGTTGATATGCGGTATTCGAGGATGTCTTTGAAACTGGATAGTGAAGGTGCACAGGCCATGTCGAGACGCCGTGTGCTGTAAACGCGGGATCAAACACCCAAAGGTGTAGGTTGCAATTCTCGTCTTCTTTCTCCTGCTGTTCCAACCGCTGGATACATGCACGCAGACTCATAGCGCGTACCGATGTCACGTCTTGCGAGCCACTTCTTCCTCGAAGGAGATGTTTAGCACAATCTTCGCTCCGCGCAAAATAACCAACTCATCTCTGGTCAAATAGTGAACTTGATTTAAATATGTCGTGTGCTCTGCATAGCGTCAGTCCGAATGCCTACATACATCGCAGCATCTCCAGTGAGGATCTGACTTACGTATGATTGACCGAGATTCTCGGCTCGAGTGAATGCCCGTTTCACGAGGAACAGACGTGGACGCGATTCCTGTGTCGGACTTGAGAGCCGCGTAGAATCTGTTGTTAGTAGCATAAAAATCAAAATAAACTACGCAATCCATGTCACTTCAAGATATAGTCTTACAGGCGAACAAAGCAAAAACTTGGTATCATTTTTCAAATGCCACCCAAGGGCGAAATCTAACGGGGACGCGGAATAAAACAAAGACTATGCGAAACGCCAGTAGATGCAGATCAAAACAGGCATCTCTAATGGCCATGGGAATGCGCGTGGCCTATTTGGGTAACGAGCGGGAGTAGCATACCCAGCATGACGATGGTGATTTCGCTCTTGGACATGGCCGTATTTCCGGGGTAGGCATCCATGTAGCCGTTGGCGGTGGGGTCTTCATGATGCTGCGAGGCTGTAGCTTCGGCCATGGAATGCATGGCGACATATCTATCACGTGTTAGCGAGTAGCAGGATTGAGAACATGGCAAACTTACAAGAAAGTTCCGCCAGAGAAGCACAAGACCCAGCCGGTTGCCCATGTGAGGCCCTGATCGCCGCCCAGGTGGTTGCGTCCGAACATGTGTACAATGGTCCAGGTGGCCAGGGCGCCGACTGGGGCTGCGAGACTGAAGAAGGCGAGATGGGTTCGTGCTTTGCGCTTGGACAGGCCTTGCTTGAGGAGGACAGACGTCAGACCAAAGGCAGCGGGGGCTTTGTGGAGCATGATGGCGAAGAAGATGACCAGAGACAGTGAGGTGGAGTCTGCGGTGGACGAGGCTCCCAACGCGATTCCGTCGGCACAGGCGTGGACTACGAGACCAATCGTGGCTGCTGGCGTCTTCTTGGTCGGGGGCGGGGGTAGGCCGGGTGTTGCTAGCGGCGTCACAGCAGCACTCTGCACGCCCATTCCATTCAAACTCAACGAGGAGGAGTTGTGGGGGCCTCGAGCCAGGTTGGAGAGCGAAATATGCATGGGCTGGTATTTTGGCTTTGCAGAGGCCAGGGCTTCGGGGAGATGCTCGACCAGGAACATGAGGATATAGCCCAGAATCAGGGCGACTCCAATGTAGGCGTGTGGGCTGGGCCCGTCGTCGTGCCCAGCCTCAGCATGGCCGTGCTTGTCCTCGTCATCTTCTGGAGCGTGGACGCGGGTATGTCCCTCCTTGTGGCCTTCGGTTGAATCATCGTCTCCGCCCTTTTGTGGGTGCGGGTCCTCTGTCGGCGCCTCCTTCTCCTTGTTCTGCTTCATCTTGTTCAGCTGGGCTTCAATGGCCGTCTTGTCGCTGCTCATATCGACGGCACCAGGCGCCTTGATGGCTCCGGTGCCGAGCGTCTCCGTCTCGACCTCATCTGCTCTCTTCCACCTCGGGACGCTGGGCGGGAGCGGGAGTCCCTGCATGTTGGTCAAGGATGGAATGGCGGGCTGAGCGAGACTCCGGGCGCTGTGCGAATGCGCCTTGGCGCCTGCGCTGTACATGGTCTCGATGCCCTCGGGTATGATGACGATCAACGAGGTGCCGACCAGCACGCCGGTGCCAAGCAGGGTGATGATGCGCAGCTGGCGCGTGGAGAGGTTGAAGGAGAGGGGGAGGATGCCGGCAAGGAATGAGCTGGTGCTGTCAGCATATCAGGTGGGCGAGAGGGCTGCTGCAGAGACGCACGCAATGCTCATGACGGTGCTCAGGGCGAGCAGCATCAACAGGCCGTCCCACATGTTGGCGTGGTGAGTGCCGTGGTGTCCCTACAAGGGTGGGTGGGTGGATGCAAAAGGAAAGATGCGCCTGGTATGCAACAAGAAAAGCGGAAAAGAGTGTGGCTTCAGTCGTCGCTGTCCATTCCCCTCGTGCTCGGCCGTCGCAGTGTAGATGGATCGAGGCTGGCAGAGTGTCGGGGTGTCGGGGTGTCGGGGCGTCGGGGTGTCGTGCATCTAGCCGCAACTTTGTCGAGACCTGGTAAGTCTGTCCAGATGGCGTTCTGCGACGTGCAGGGGCGAGACGCCGTAGGGCTGAACTAAACGCGTCTCCCGGCGCGCTAGAGCTCCTTCACTCTGCGCCCGGCGCGACGTAATCGCTACAACACCATAGCGCCGACGTCGCGAGCACAGCACAGCACGACCATCTGCCGCAATCGCTCGCACCACGTTACTGCAAACATGAACCTCGATCTCGACGACTGTAAGTGCGCTTCGAGCGCCGCGACACCACGCCAGCCTGGCTAATGACTGTAGGGGTCACCAACTCCAACGAGTGCTTCCACATCAACCTCTACCGCACAACCAACCAAGACGGCCCCGACCGCATCCTCGACGCCTCCTTCAGCCCAAGCTACACATACACCGTCATCGAGGAGAATGAGACGATTGCTGGCTACAAGAACCCCAGCATCGAGCTGGACTTTCGCGCAAACGACCTGGAGCCCAAGCTGAAGATTTCCTTTGACCAGGAACTCGACCTCAACAAGATTTCCCCAGACCTGAACCAGATCGACCTGTCGCCAGAACTCTTCCGCGACTACCTTCCCGAGTCCATCAACGACGCCATCACCCCCACCCCTGCAGACTGGACGCCGCCTGGCGAGCTGGCACACAGCTTCGCCCTGTATGGGAAGCAGTACGAGATATGGAGGGCATCCATGACAGACCCCGCCGCGAGGCGTATCTGGACCAACATGAAGATTCTGACCCTGCTGTTCATCGAGGGCGCCACCACAGAGGGCTTGGACGATGAAGAGACGTTTGATCGCTGGACACTATACCTCCTGTACGACGTGACGCCCATCGCCGACAAAGCCCTGTCGCCCTACACCCTCGCTGGTTTCTCCACCACATACCGCTCCTGGATCTTCCCCACCTTTGAGATTGCGCGTGCGACCAAGCAGCTTCCCTCGCCTGCCGAGAGCAGCAATGGCGATTCTGGAAAGTATACCCCACCCCGTCTGAACCAGGATCCCCACACTTTTCTCTTCACCGACAAGCTCGATCTCCTCCAAACGCCGTCGAGAGAACGCATCTCACAGTTCCTCATCATTCCTCCCTACCAGGGCCAGTCGCTTGGAAGCCGGCTGTACGACATGATTTTCAAAGATCTAGTAACCAAACCCTTCATCTACGAGATCCCCGTGGAAGATCCAAGCGAAGCATTCGACGCCATGCGGGATTACAGCGACATTACCTACCTCCGTACCTTGCCCGCCTTCCAGGAACTGTCCATCGCCTCCAATCTTCCCCCCGAATCGATGAGAAAGGATGCACCCATCCCGCGAGACCAGATCCTCGGAAACGGAAAGGATCTCGAGGCGCTCCGGCAAGAAACCAAGATTGTGAGCCGGCAGTTCTACAGGATGGTGGAGCTTCATCTACTATCAACCATTCCTCCAAACCACCGCAGTCGGGCACGAATCACGCGCAAAGCAAAGTCCAGCAACGAAAACGATAGGCGATACTACTTTTGGCGTCTGGCACTCAAGCACCGCATCTACAGTCAGAATGCCGATGCATTAGATCAGATGGAGGACAGCGCTGAGAGGGTCGAGAAGCTGGAGTCTGCAGTCGACAGTCAACAGGAGGAGTTTGAGGAGCGCTTGGAAGGGCTGGAGAAGCGTCAGAGTCTAGCAGCCGACGAGACAAGTGCTGCGCCTGCTGGAGCGAGAAGCAAGAGGAAGCGCGCGGTAGTGGTTGACGATGATGAGGATGACGAGTGGGAAGACATGGAAGAGGCCTCCGTCGCGAGTTCCAAGAGGATGAGGTCGTAAAATAGAATTTGGTGTTGGTGTTGAGGTGTTTGATGAAGCTTACCGTAGCGATAGCTTATACGGTATACCCATTGATAATTCGTTTACCCAGTTGTACTCCTAAACCTAAATCTGAGCCCGGCGATTACAAGCTAATCTCCGCGCGGGGCAGCCCTACCCCACGCCCAAATTTCGAAATCGCTAACATTTCCTCTACCAACGTCACAACCCATAACATAGACAAGCACGGTAACCAGCGAATCGCCCCCGTAGTCTCTCTCCGCAATGGCAGACCGGCAATACAACCTCACCGTCCTCATCTCAGGCAACGGCTCCAACCTGCAAGCCCTAATCGATGCCTGCGCATCCGGCGCGCTACCAAACACGCGCATAACACACGTCATATCAAAGTAGGAAGCATCGTTGCGTTCATCAGTATACCACACTAACCATCTACCCCAGCCGCAAAGCAGCTTACGGCCTCGAACGCGCAACCAAAGCCTCAATACACACAACCTACCACAACCTCGTCCCCTACAAGAAAGCGCACCCTTCATCCCTCGAAACCGCACGCTCGCAATACGACGCCGACCTCGCCAAAATTATCCTCGAATCCAGCCCGCGACCAGATTTGATCGTCTGCGCGGGCTGGATGCACATCGTCACGCCCTCGTTCCTGACCCCCATCTCCACCGCGGGCATCAAGATAATAAACCTGCATCCCGCGCTACCCGGCGAGTTTGCGGGCGCGGGCGCGATTGAGCGCGCGTGGAAGGCGGGGAGGGAGGAAGGGTTGAAGAGGACGGGGGTTATGATTCACGAGGTGATTGCTGAGGTGGATGCTGGGGAGGCCGTGTTGACGAGGGAGGTTGAGTTGAAGGCGGAGGAGACGCTGGAGGAGCTTGAGGAGAGGATTCATGGCGTTGAACATGGAGCTATTGTTGAGGGGACGAGGCTGGTATTGGAGAAGATCGGGGGCGGGAAGAAGTGAGCGAGGGAGGGGGGCGTATGATACCCACAGTATTCTCATGTCGAAAATACAAATCAAAAAGCACTAGTTTGCGCACCTCAAGCCTCGTAGAAAGACTACAGATTTCCACACATTTTGCATCTTACTCGTTGAACATTCCATCCCATTACGACTGTCCAAAATGCTTGCTGTTGAACTGATCCACGATTTCCCTTGCCGCTTTCACTATATCCACAGCCCCAGGTGAGTCGGAGTGACAGCAAAGGGAGACTTCATAATCTCCTATCGGCAGCTGCAACTCCTCACCCGTAACCGCCGTTACCATCGCATGCTCAACCTGGCTTTGAACATGCCTCCTCGTTTCATCTGGATGCCATGGCCTGCAAAAAGAAAAGAAAAATTAGCACTGCAATGCAAGCCACAGTATCGGGTCTTCATACTTCTTCTTCCGATCAATCACCAGTGTCCCATCCATGTTATACTTGACATCACCATACAACTCCGCCACAAACGGCAATCCCATTTCCCTTGCAGTCTCCTCATGCAGCGTCCCCGCCAGCCCGAATACCGTCGTTCCTTTTGGCACTCCCGCATAAACAGCCCGACACACCTCTTTGTCCCGATACATCATACCGTAGAGAACGCCGTGCGGCTTGACGTGGTGCAAGGGCACGTCTTCGGCATCCAAAAACGCCTTCAAGGCGCCGACTTGGTACCGCACACAGGCCGTTAGTTCTTCGGGCGTCATTTTGATTTCGCGGCGCCCGAAGCCTTGGATGTCGGGGAGGCCGGGGTGCGCGCCCACGGCTATGTTGTGTGCTTTGCAGGCGAGGACTGTCTGGTGCATTATGAGGGGATCGCTGGGCGCGTTAGGCGGATACGAGAGACGACTTCAGTGCGAGACTCTTACCCGGCATGGAAGCCGCAGGCAATGTTTGCATGGTCGATGAGGGGAATAAGCTCATCGTCAGGTCCGCATTTGAAGTTGCCGTATCCCTCACCGAGATCGACGTTGATCTTGACAGGGTGTTTGATCGCCGGCATCGTGAGTTTTCTGTAGTATCTTGCTCTCTCTCTCTCTTTCTCAATTCTAAATGGGAGGAGTCGAAAGGCAGAATGTCAAGTGTGGTCAGATAACTCTGAACTGAGACTCGCCGATATCCACAAAACCGTCTCCAACCTTACTCCACAGCTATCACACGCGCTGCACGCGTAGCGTCATGGCTCCAATGCTTGTTATCGACCCCGCCCCCCCCCTAAACCGCCGTGGTGACGTCGCTATCGCCTGCCTGTACCCCTCCAAAACAGTGTATGCGTCTACCAAACCACCAATTGCAATGGCCGCGCTCCAACGGCCGGGAGGGGTGCTGAGATCTCGGCGAGAAAGTAGACAAGCGGAAGAGGGCGGGGGTGGGGTTGTTGGAGATAGGTACCGTCAGCACAGCCTCCAACCATGGTCTCATTAAGTCGTCGCACTCGCGCGATTGTGCGAATCGAGGGACTGATTGTCTTGTTTTGCTTACTTGTAGTCATCTACGATGGAGAAGCTCAAGACACTGCTAATTGCGAATCGCGGTGAGATCGCGGTACGTAGAGCGCGGAACGTTTCCGTCCTTCTTTTTATCGATAGCACTGACATCATCCGTAGGTTCGCATCTGCAAGACAGCGAAGAAGCTCAACATCAAAACCATCGCTATTTACTCGGAAGCTGACGCGGCATCGCAACACGTCCGCGATGCTGACGAGGCCGTTCTACTTCCCGGCAGCAATGCGACTGCATACACCGACGAGGAAGCTGTTTTGCAGATCGCAAAGGAGAAAGGGGCAGACGCCATTATCCCTGGCTACGGATTCCTCTCCGAGAACGCGCATTTCGCGCGTCTAGTAAGTGATGCGGGAATCGTGTGGGTAGGTCCTTCCCCAGAAGCCATCGAAGCCTTTGGCGTCAAACATACCGCGCGAGACCTCGCGGAAAAAGCCAACGTCCCCATTGTCCCCGGAACAAAAGGGCTGGTTGAAGATGAAGAAGCTGCCGCAAAGGAAGCCGAACGAATCGGCTTCCCCGTCATGCTCAAGGCCACAGGAGGCGGTGGCGGCATGGGCCTCATCACCTGTAGCAGGGTTGAAGAGGTGCGCGATGGATTTCGCATGGTGCAGTCGCGAGGTAAGACGCTATTCAAAAATCCCGGCGTCTTCATCGAGGCCTTTTACCCTGCCAGCCACCACATCGAAGTCCAGGTTTTTGGCAATGGACAGGGCCAGGCGATACATTTCGGCGAGCGGGAATGCTCCATCCAGAGACGCCATCAAAAGGTTATTGAAGAGTGTCCGAGCCCGTTTGTGGAGCGGCATCCCGAGCTGCGGAAGAAGCTGGGTGATGCCGCTGTACGTCTTGCTGAATCTATCCAGTATGGGTCTGCGGGTACGATTGAGTATCTGGTTGATGATCAGTCGGGCGACTTTTTCTTTCTCGAGATGAATACGCGACTTCAGGTTGAGCATGGCATTACGGAGCTGTGCTACAACGTCGATTTGGTAGAGCTCATGTTGAAGCAGGCAGATGCTCAACTTGTGGGCAGACATGGGCTGGATGGGAAGATGCTGAAAAGCATGCAACCTGAAGGGCCTATTGGGGCAGCGATTGAGGCTCGCGTCTATGCTGAGAACCCTCTCAGAGACTATGCGCCGTCGCCTGGCTTGCTGCAGAAGGTGGAGTGGAAGGATGTTCCTGGGGGTCGCATCGATACTTGGGTGTTTACTGGTGTTCGCATCACTCCCAACTACGACCCTCTGATAGCAAAAGCAATGGTTCACTCTCGGTCGAGAGACGAGGCAATTGCTGCCATCAAGCAACTCCTTACCCAGTCTTCGATATGCGGTCCGCCGACCAATCTCGAGTTTCTCGCAAATATCATGGACGATTCCCGCTTCAAGCAAGGCAATACCATGACTAGCTTCCTCAAGGACTTCCACTATACGCCACATGCTATTGATGTCATATCTGCGGGTGCATACACGCTTATCCAGGACCTTCCGGGACGACCAACAGTTGGCAAAGGCGTGCCTCACTCTGGACCAATGGACCCCATAGCGTTTCAGATAGCAAACATGCTCGTGGGAAATACTCGGTCCAAAGAAGCCTTGGAGCTTACTCTGAGCGGGCCGGAGTTGAGGTTCGTCGGACCTGCCATTGTAGCCCTGTGTGGTGCGCCCATGGAAGCTAGTCTAGATGGCAATGAGTTCCCCATGTGGACGAGCGTAAAGATTGGAGCTGGACAAAGGCTCAAAATTGGCAAGACGACCGGCGGTGGCTGTCGTTCTTACCTGGCCATCTATGGTGGCTTCCCGTCGGTCGCAGAGTACTTTGGTTCAAAATCCACGTCTCCGCTCGTCGCTATCGGAGGCTACCAGGGCCGTGCGCTTGCTCCGAGTGACTTGCTGCAAATAACGGACAAGCTTCCAGAGGACTTCAAAAGCATGTCTCTTCCTGAACACTTGCGTCCGGTTTACAAGTCGAGTTGGGAAATCACGGCCATGGTCGGTCCGCACGATGAAGGCTACTTTGATCCTGAGTTCATCGAGGAGATTTACAAGACAGAATGGAAGGTATCGCACAACGCCTCACGCAGCGGCATTCGCCTAGTTGGTCCCGTGCCGAGATGGGCGCGCAAGGACGGTGGCGAGGGTGGTGCTCACCCCAGTAACCTGATCGAGTATGGATATCCCCTCGGCACGTTGAATTGGACAGGAGACGACCCATGTATTTTTCCTGTCGACTGTCCAAACTTTGGCGGCTTCACAAGCAGTACGACAACTGTCAAGGCAGACTGGTGGAAACTGGGGCAGATCAAGGCAGGTAACACTGTTCGATATGTCCGGGTTGGGCTCGACGATGCTTTGAAGAAGAGGAGGTGGAATGATCGCTTTCTCGACTCTGTTGAGCAGGGCATCAAGAACGGGGGCGTATTCGACGGCATCGATAAGTTGCAGGGTGCGCATCCTAATTTCCACGTCGACGATATTGGAAAAGCGATTTTGTGGGAGAAAGCAGGCGATGCCAAAACGCCCCAGGTTCGATACCGTCAAGGAGGCGACGACCATATTCTGATCGAATACGGCAACGAGAACTTTGACCTGAACCATCGGTGCCGCGTGACGGCACTCGAAAACGGCATTCGCTCAGACTCCACCCCCGATATCATCAAATCAAATCTCTTCAACACAGTCGGGTGCTGCACCACCCTCCTCATCCACTACAACGGCGCCTTGCTTCCCCGCGCCACTCTAATCGAATACCTACAAACCCTCGAGTCACAGCTCGGTGATCTAACGCGCACAAAAGTACCCACCCGCATCTTCAAGCTCCCCATCTCCTTCGAGTCTAAACTCCAAGACGAAGCTACACAACGCTACATGACAAACCAGCGCCCCCACGCACCCTACCTCCCCGACAACCTCTCCTTCGTAGCACAAAACAACGCACTATCCCCAGAGCAACTCAAGCAAATCTACCTAACCGGCCAGTTCATGGCCGTCGTCGTCGGCTTCTTCTGCGGTAACACCGTCGCGCTCCCCGTGGACCCACGCCAACGCATCTCGTCGCCGAAAATGAATCCGAGCCGTGTTTTCACGCCCGAAGGGACGGTGGGCTGGGCTGGAAGCTGCTTCTCAATCTACCCTGTTGATTCACCGGGGGGCTACATGATGACGGGTCGCACGGTGCCTTGCTGGGACTACTACGCGGGGAAACGGGGGTTTGAGAAGCCATGGATTTTCCGCGACTTTGACATTTTGACGTTTTACCAGGTCAGCGAAGCCGAACTCGATGGCTTGCTCGCCCAGTTTCGCAAGGGCACGTATGAGTGGGCGTTTGAAGACGTGGAATTCGACATGGGTGAGCATAATCAGCTGCTCGAGAGCACGAGCGACGAGGTCAGAGGAATTAGAGAGAGGCAGAGTGTTGCCCAGGAGCACATGACGAGGGCGGAGAATGAGAGTTTGGAGCGCTGGAGACGCGAGAAGGAGGGGAGTAAGGTGGATGAAGGGGCGGTGGAGATGCTGTTGCAGGAGGAGGGTGTGGTTGGTGTTGAGGCGCCTGTTGATGCGAATGTTTGGAAGGTGGAAGTTGGTGAGGGGGATGAGGTGGGGGGTTCGACGGTGGTGAGTTTTATACTTTTCCTGAGCTACGCTGTGGGCCCTTTTCTTCTTCTTTTCGTTTCCGACTCGTGCGCTAATGTGAAACCAAAAAAAAACAGCTCGTCATCCTCGAAGCCATGAAATTGGAAATCGCGGTTAAAACTCCAGACAACGCCATGTCCATGGCCACCACAACCTCGGACAAACTCGTCGTCGAAAAACTCCTCATTAAACCGGGCGATACCGTGACTGCAGGGAGTCATCTAGCCTTGCTTCGCCGCCCAAAGGCTTAAGCGCTACGCAACGCTACGCAACCCAACGCCTACTCGACTCACCTCAACTCAGCAAAGCAAATATGTATATAAAGAGTTTTTTTTTCCTTTGCTAATTGGAAATCACGTTTACTTCACTGAACCACCATTTGATCTAAGCAAAGCCATGCCTCCCCTTTCACATTTACCCCTAACACCGAATCCCCATTCCATGCAGCTCAGGCCCCACGACTTTACGCAGTACCATAAGGATACCCATAAAACGTCGGCGGATCGCTACACCTTCCATCTGCTCTGGCGGGATTAGTTGCAACGGACAGGGGTGGCTAGGCTTTTGCCTAGGAGGAAACCGTCGAGGAAGTCGGCTTTCTTTTTGGCATTGGATTCGACGCTCCAGAAGGCGCCGCAGTTGAAGCCTGTGTATATCCTACTTGTGTTTTGCGCGAAGGTGGGGAGGAGGATGAAGAGGGTGGCTAGTAGATGTTTCATGTTGTCAGTCAGCTATTTGTGGTCGTCAAGTGAGTTTGGATTCGGGGGCGCAAGGTAAGTAGTATCGAATGCTGAGTATGTGACAAGATTGCAATGGAATTCAATTGCTGTTATTCACACAGGTATTGTGATGAGCTGCTATTGACAGCCCTTTTGTGACGGAACCCCATTCATTGAGAAAACAGCACTTTCATCGCCAATAAAGCCCTTTCGTATCGAAGAGGGCAGTGTCGAGAATCTACAGCGGTTCCTTACAGAGATCGGCGTTAACGTAAAGAGGCATATTTGAGGCGTCGGGGGTGATGTGAGGTGGAGACTGTTACCGCCCTACCACTTGTTAGACCCAACTAGACTTTTGGCCCAATGACGTCATCACGAACCACACCTCTCCATCCCTCCGACCTACGACTCCATTCCCAAACCACGACAAGTCTACAGCTCAAAATGTCTTCTTCAGACTCGCCAGACACCCACATGGACGCGCGCTCCAACTCGGCGCTCGCGTCAACGCGCCGCAACCTGCGCTACCTATACGACCCCAAAAGCGCACCCAACGCCGTCTCCTCGCGCCGCACGCGCGCACTCCTCCGCGTCCTGCGCTCCAGCGTCATCTTCGCTTTTTGGAAAATTGTCCGTTGGGCAAAGTACGTTGCGATAGGGTCTTTGGTTGCGACTGTGGGAGCTGGCGCTTTTGGCACTTTTGTTAGCGGGGCGGGGTTTGTGCTTGCGCCGACGGGGATTGCGGGGACGATTTTCGCGGCGACGGTTTGGGGGGTGGGCAGGTTTGCTATTGGGAGGGTGAAGAAGAGGTGGGGTGATAGGAGTGGTTATGAGGATGAGGAGGAAGAGGAAGAGGAGGAGGGGTGGAGGGGTAGGAGGAGGGGCGGGGCGGGGACGGAGTATGGGTTCGAGGCTATGCCTTGGTGAAGACATTTGACTTGCTTTGACGCCTGGGATAGCCTGGATCCTCAACTCGCAATTCAACGGACAGGTCCGCGATGAAAACGCGAGACCTTTGCGGCGCCTACTCGTCCGGCCGCCAAACCTGGAAACTTCAGTCCATCATCTTTGTTATCCCAGAAAATGGTGGCTCACATTGAATCGTATATTATTCAAGACAGCATCTACTCTCGCCCGAATGTTACATCGTCTTCTCCGCACCTTGGTCGGAATGGAATGATGGTCCACCATGGCAAATACCACGACTTTTCCGCGCGAAACATTCAGTCCAACTTCTCTCCTCTAGTGTTCTGATCGTAATATATTGGCCTCGTCATTGAAGAAACTATCTAAAATAAACTAAGCTATTGCCATCATTGACACCAAGACCGCAACAGCGATAGCAGCTCCATGTGTAGCCACTAAGCTTAGACGAGTTGCCGCTGATTCTTCTGGATCACGGCTACCCTCGACAACATTGTTTGGGGCCAGACAAATGACCTTGTTTGCAATAGTACCATCTGTAGCCTTGACCGTCAACACCATAGGCACTGCTTGGCGGACATGCCGATCATATAGGTCAAAGTTGTCCCGATCATCTCCGCCCTCAAAGGTACCAACAGGTAAATTGCCATATGTGCGATAGCCATCTGGAAGATCAATATGTGGCAGTCCAGTTAATGTGCAGTTGCTGCTAGAGAAGTTATTTGGGTAGTCTTGTGAAATGTTAGAAAGAGTTGCTGCGCACATGACGGAACAATAAGAGGGGATTCTACCGTTGCTGATAGAGTGAGTTAGAGGGCGAAGGAGACTCACTCAATTTCCGTCGTTCAGACGTTCCACAGGCCTCTTCAAGATTGTCAGGCCGGTAACATTCGCCATCCGACATGGGAGGCGTGTTATCGCGCAACGCAGAGATGCAATCGTCACTCAATATGCTGCCGCAATCGCCGTCTTCTTCTTGCGAACCAGCATCCTGCGCTGGAAGCATGTACATGCACCACTCGGTCTGGTTACCGTCGTCACTTCCAGCCAGGGAACTGGGCACGCTCAAAAAACCCTCCCTCTCCTGCCAGGACGCGCTGTCGCCGTAAATGTAATGAGGGTCTCGCCGGTCGGTTATCGTTAAACTTATATACCAGGGTTCGTTGCGGACTGCGTCTGGGGCTAGACGCACCATGCCCGTAGAGTTGAATGGATGGTTGCCAGAGACAATGACGCTGATGGGGCCCTGGCAGCCTTGTACTGATGAGTCGTTCCAGGTCTGCGCATTACTTGCGGCGGTTTGGAGGAGCTGTGCTGCAGCCAGCAGCCCGACTCTGCTGGTTTTCGTGAACATCATTGGAGTGAAAAAATGGGTTCCTTGCGCAGAACCTAAAGCAGCCGGATATTTTCCTTTAAGCTAAAAGTATCATTGTTGTGTTTGTATATCTCAGCTTCCTTCTGGCAGCGCTATGACGTACCGGGTTGGCATGTGGGTCGGATTTGGCAGTGACATTAGGGTACTCAGAATCCGGAGAGCAAAGACGGGTAAACGGGCCACTCGGCTGCACCCCGCCACTAGGCGTCTCAAAAGGCGCTGTAGTGGATGAAATCGTTCTAGCCAGACTGCAAAGAGTAGGGTCGAAGAGAGACACCGGGAACTACGGGTGGTCGACCTGTCTCAAAGGCGGCTCTTCCTGGGTCAACTCCACACAAAACGCCACTACCAATATTCATGGTATCCTGTGACCTCATTGTATGCGGTTTCCGACTGTTGAGAAAGTCAGAGAGCCGTAGTGATTGGTTTGATTTGTGTCGACCGAACATCTTGGCATGCTCACAAGCCTACCTTCGTCTCTAGCCCGGAATTCGCTGTGCGCACGTTGAGGCTTGTGACGAAAAACAGCATCATTGGAAAATGCTGAAGCTTGCTACTGCTTTCGGGTTGTTTTGGGCCATTGTTCTCACAATGACAGGTCAGTGATATCCTGTCACCGGTTTGTTTTTGTGTCTCTGCAACTGCTAACAACTTGAATTAATATGTCTCTAGTGGCGGTATAAATCCTCTGACTGAGAACTTTGGATCGAAATAGTTGAGTGTGATACTGCGAAAGATTTTCAGCAACTACGAAACAACCTAACTACACTGTTTTGTGGAGCGTGCGAAATATGCATCACTCTTTTCGGTACCCTATAGTCGTAAGAGCATCGGTCATGTCCGGTGAGAATCATCACGACGGGTTGCCTGAGTCCACTATACCAAGAGCAACTCGCATCAGCCAAGTAGCATACACGAGGCCGAGTGTTAGTCCTAGCATATATGCCCACTCACGATGAAGAAGCAATTTGGAGGAGCTGAATAGTACGTCATTCCGCCCCAGAACTCTTTGAGGCCTCCAACACGACTTGACAATGACGAGAATTATGGACACCAAAGCGAGCAAGGGCCTTGGATATACGGATGCTAGTAACAAAGACTTGGAGACAACAAGTATAAAAGGAGCAGATCTGCTTGGATGTGAGTTGTTGCATCCATCCACCAAACTCTTCCATCAAGCTAGAGACGGTTACACCGCTGTTTATTTCAATAACAATCTTGTCTTCAACCATCATCATGATGAACTATGTTCTTCCACTTTTGCCGATGCTGGCAGCCATGGGAGCCCATCCAGCTATGGGAGCTCCCTCACCTCTCGCACCCCGTCAAGAGGACTGGGATGGAACTCAAACCGGGGGAATCTATTGCGAGCGGAGGCTGCAGCCCAATTGGGACGACTGTAAGTATTCAGGGGTAGCGACTCTTGCGTGTTCCTACGACTTTTGTCTGCAATCTTAGACTGACTGTGATGGGTACATAGGCAGCGCTATCATGTCCGGAAATCGGGCTTTCGGCGAGGGCGAAGACCCGAATTTCAACGTGTGCGTAGACCAAAACTATTGCCGCATCTGGAAACAAGGAAACTGTCGTATTTCCTTCTGCAACAATGAACCAGATCTTCAATGCGACCCAGCTTCTACCTGGGGCAGCAGAGCTAGGGCGATTGAAGATGGCTGCAAGTCCCAGGATATGGGAGGCTACCAGTCTAAACCTCCACCTCAAGAATGGACAGAGGTCGCTATCAGGCTCAACACGAACTGGCGCGTGTTATCGGACCAACTTGCCTACCAGGAGATGTCCGTTGAGGAGAACAAGGCCGAGCTTCAGGCGCTGTACGACAGCATTGAGAGCGTGAAGCCGGGATCGGAACCAGATGGGTTGCAAATCCGAGTGCGTACCCCAGCCTACGGACAGTTATTTGTTTCAATACTGACTCGCACGATATAGCAAGCAGACAGATTCTCAGACGCAGTGACATCGTACAATGCCTACAAGCCAGGATCCGCCGTATGGGTTGCACAAGTAAAAGACGACGGAGCCTACACGGTGCAAACCTCCAAGTCGGAGACATTTGGTGTGACTGCATCTGTCAGCATTGGAGCAAGTGCATGGGATGCTGTCAGTGCGGAAATCGGTGTTTCGGCGAGCTACTCGGAAACGATTACAAGCTCGGTTTCGGTTACGCTCAACATCAATTGCGGGAGCGGATTCGGTCAGGTCTATTGGCGTCCGTTCTTCGACCAGTACGAGGGTACGCTTGAGTCCAATGGGCAGCGCGTTCGGATTTGGGTTCCGAAGAACACTGAGGCTTCTCGTATGAACTACGACTACCAGTGCACTGGCTAGGCAGTAGCACTATGTAAAGGCGGCCGATTGGTGATGCTCAGCAGGAAGAGGAGTGCTTATATGGGGTGATGATGGGGCGATGATAGAGTGTGGGTTTGTGGCTATGTCTGTTGTACGGGGCCCTGCAGAGTATAACTACGAAACATTGTTCCCTCTAAAATCAGAATGTTTTAAACCATAGATTCGCTTGTCAATCGTCGCACTAACCAGGCTGTTGCTAGGCGATCATATCATCGCCAGATCATCAAATATCAGAATGCTGATTCGATCTTTCTTTTCAGGCAACCCCATGTTCAACTCACCACTTCCGTCACCCAAACCAAGAAACACGCTGGAGTCGATATTTCAGCGACTTCCCGCATCTCTTTAACCATCGCACACGGGTCTTCTGTGAGCGCCGTCTATTTACAGTAAGATATGGATTCTGTTCATCCGCAAAATACACATACTCCTTTAAAAAAAAGGTATCGCGATATGGCATAAGGTGTTGGCTGAAACATCTAATATAAAAGTTAGTATGAGTCTAGTCTTGTAAAAGATTGGACTTAACCACGAATTCTGTGCTAACAGCAACATTATATAGTATAGCAAGAGAGGCAAAGGCGCCGATGCATTCTAGATGTATATTAGTATCATATCGCAGTGCGATTTCAAAACTTAGGCCCCTTGCCCGCCATATTGCGTCCGGCAGCCTCATCTTCCTTCTTAGCTTAATTAAGTTTTAGAGGCATAGCGCCTACAGTACTATATCTACATCAATACAGCTATGCTGTCGCTGCTTTGCCACTAAGCATCTATCGCCGAGGCCGGTCTCTGTCGTGAGCTCCAGAACCAAAGGTGCGGCAGATGCCACAGGAGACAAGGCCAGAAGGCCAACAGTACTGAGCCTAAGACGCATGCTGAGGCGTGAATACAGTGAATCTAGGCTAGGCGAATTCTACGCTTCGCAGCAGGTAGCTTCCAAATCTTGAAATTCACGTGACCGACAACTTGCGCAACGTCGCCCACCCAGTCCAGCATCCAGATGTGGCTACGGCCAATCGTATCCGTAAACACTACCAAGCCGTCGCGAATTGCGTGATCATTTCGCCCTCCTCCATCGTTGCAATCGTAGAACCGGGCAAACTCACGTAACTTTATGGTTTTCCCAGAGACGGGGCATTCGTAAGCGGAAACATTATTACGGTCGGCTTCGGCAGTGAGGCGCACGATGTGGCAATCAAGAACTAGAATATGCGACCGTTCCGGCAGCATACGCGCCTCGGGCACAGCGCGCACCACGTCCCACAGTCTGGTGTGTTTTCCGTCTGATTCCTCTATCCAGAATTCTGCTCCGGAAAAGGCGCCCCGGTTATGAGCGACTCGCTTCATGTGTTCAATCCCAGATGTGAAGGCATCGTAGCCTACTGGACCAGACCACCCCGCCCACGACCAGCTGGGAAAATGCTTGTTTCTCCGAGGCTCCGGGTCCGATGGCCGTGGCTTTCTAGGCACCCATAGTAATCCCCGCGCAAATCCAAAATCGAATTCCTGCCGCAGCTTCAGCTGATATGCGTCGTTGCATGGCGCAACTGGAATCCCAAAGTAGCTCTGGAATGGCGAGCGACTTAGCATCCCGCGGAACGCATCTAGACGGTCTTCTTCATGCGTCAAATCCCGGCCAGAAAACGCGCGCACATGCTGACAGAATTGACTCAATTGGTCCAAGGGTTTGACTCCGTGGTCGAATTTGCGCGTGCCTAGAGAGAGAAGCAAGCGGATTTCCGATGACGAATCCCGACCCTTCCGGGCATCTCTTTGCACTGACACAGCCTCACAGCAGCTCATTCTTGAGCAGACAAAATGGACTTGCTGGTCAGTGAAGATTAGACATCTACGAGACAACATCGCTTCTTGGTAGGTCCAGCCGCGGGTACTCCACTTGGCGGTTTCGAGCGTAGTACATACATCTGGCAAGGATGATATCAGATCGAAGCTAGGCAGGATAGCGAGAGGTTGCTGTTCTCTCCTACGAGATATCCCGGGAAGACCGTATTCAGCATCTGTTCCTGCGACTGCTAGAATAGTGGCGTAAGCCCCTTCGTATATCTGGTCCATTTCACGCAGTTGTGTCTTCTTGGTCTTCGCGTCTAGCTGATCAATGCAGTACTGATCCACCCAAAGATAACGCTGACCGAGTTTTTGGACAGCCAAAATCGCATCCTCGACAACTTGGCTGGCTCCACCGTGCGGTAACAGGACCCTTCCATCTTCGGTGAAATGGCATGCGCTTGCTTCTGAGGCACCCCAAACATAGCTCAGCGCATAGTATTCGTCCTTTGGGCTGATTTTCACAATCGAACGACCGTAACAATCAATGCAGGGCAGTGGAACTGACAACCGCCGCATTTTCGTTAGTCCACACCCCTGCGCGTGCTCTGTTTCGCAATGCAGGAACCAAGCCCCAATCTTTTGGAAATCCGGCTGCAAACGCTGTATCCTTGATACTTGAATCTCCATGTTCTGTTCTGTTGCCATGGCACCTTTCCGCTCAGCCAATATGAACCCTCCCTCCTCACATCTCCGGGCTGTGAATATATTTTGTTTCTTGGTACGACCTCCTACAACGGATAATGCAACTAATGGCAACTTTCTCGGCTTGCTGGCGGGCACGGAAAAGACTTTGGTTGCGTCAAAAGTGCGCAGATGGTGAGTCGAGTCGCCCGACAAATCACCGACAGCTACAGAGGAGAATAGGCGGCACGTAGCACAATCTGAGCTAGTGACCAGGTCTCCCAGCTCTGTAATGAAATTTCCGGTTTCAGGCATAGCCTTCCGTTGATAGAAGCCAGTTTTTCGTGGGTAGAAGATTGCTTCAAAGTCAATTTGTTTGCATCGACTGCATAGAGTGGATAGTTCCGGGGTGAGCACGCCATTTCTACGATCAAGAAACGTTTCTGACAACTCTCCAGGGGAACTATGATCATTTGACACTGATGCAGATAATTGCGGGTCGGTAACAGCCGAGAGCTCAAATTTTATCTGAGGTGGAGGATGCACCATAGTGGGAACTGTGAGCCCGTCGCCGAGAAAGAAGTTACATGGAGATGGTAGTAGTTATCGTGGAGGAGAAATGTAGGTCAGAGAGCATCTAGAGCGCGGCCCCACGTTGTGTAATCAGCATGATGAGTCAGCCTCGCTTGACGAACGTCCTATTGGTTGTCCAAATATGCTGTCATGATGCAAAGGGGGCGCGAGGAATCTTAGCCAAAGGTAGCGTTGTAGACTGTTCTATCCGCTACAAATACATGTAGCTAATACCCTCAACCTTAACACTTTGACGCAACAGCACTTACACACCGCGTATGCTCCTCGGTAATAATAACAATGATGATGATGATGATGATGATGATGATGGAATGTTCTATAAGCACTAAAAACTCCAAATCCCACCCAATGTTACCTGAACCAAACTCCGATTCGCATCGCATCCATAAGAATAGCCTACATATTTCGTTTCACAGAGTAATGATAGAAATCCACAACAACACAAGAAAGGGAAAGATGATGCCACGTACACGACACACGTGATTATGCAATGAAACATTGTACCGACGACGGACGGCTACTTCCAAAGGGTAAAGTCGAGCAAGCCAAAACAAGAATTTCCCCCCCCCCCCCCCCAGCTAAACGTTGTTTCGTGATTTGCATTATGGATGGGTGTTTTTGGTTTCCAATAGACGCTCGCAGAAACAAAAACAAAAGATATGAATAAGAGAAGAGTAAAAAAGGAAAAGAAAAGTGCTTTCTGTATGTCTGTGCCGTGGATGAGGTATTACCAGAATTTGACGCCTGAGAAAATGCAAGGATTTTGTTCATGGCTCGCTGCTTGCCAAGGTGTGTGAACAATGAATGCTTCAACAACCATTCGTGCAGGCCGTCTTCGTGAGCATGCGCGCACGTTAATCGAGTACAAGCGCGGTCGTGCGCTGTCGTCTTTGTAGTCGTCGATGATCTGACGCGTGGTGGAGTTTGCCGGCTCAGCAAGAGGCGCATCTCCTCAAGCCGCGGCTGCTCGAAGCCTACTCTGACCTTGTACATGCATTTCTGTACTGGCTCGGACCCTCCCCCGCGCGGGCTGGTCGCTATCGATCCTCTGACCTGAATTGGATGCGACGATACCGTACATCTTCTGTGCGCTGATAGTGCTTCGTCATTCCCTTCGCTTCTGCTATGAATCGGCTACATCGGCCATGGTCACGTCGCCGGCGCTTGTATCTTGTACAAGGGGCGATGTAGCAGGAAGGATCGCGGATCGCGGACGGTTATAATCGACTTCTAGGCGATCGGGCATACTCGCGGGGGTGGAAGATCGCGAGTCATAATCTTCTTCGACGGGCGGAGAGAAATCCCAGACCTGTTCAGTCGCATTAGCACAGTGATCTCGCAAGAAATGCTTCTCATAACCTACCTCCATAATCGTTCGGCCGCCTCGACTGGCCATGATGACGGCCTTTTCTTCCTCAAACACGACTCTCCACACAGCCTCTGCAGGGCTACTCAGCTCTCGCACGGGAACACCAGTCTTGAGATCCCAGACTTTGACGCGACCATCGCTGCCACCGCTGACTATCCTCGTGTTGTCAAACTGCAGACTCGTGACGCTGTTGTCGTGCGCGGCTAATCGGTGGATGGCCTGGTAGGTCGCGAGGCTCCACACGCGGACCGAGCCGTCTGATCCTCCCGTCACAAGAATATCATCACGCATTTGAAGTTGTCCGACGAGCGAGGTGTGGCCCTGTAGTACGGCCAAACATTTGCTACACAGAAAAGTTAGTTTCGATAATGTCGTAGCACATCTTCAGGCTTACCCATCGTTGGGATCCCATATCCGGACGCTGGTGTCCAGGCTTCCTGTCGCAATCTTTTTCCCGTCAAAGGCGATGGCATAGATTTGGCTAAAGTGACCGGTGAGGGTGCGCAGACACTTGCCCTCGGATATGCTCCAAATCTTGGCCGTGGTGTCGTAGCTGCCGGACACGACAATGTCGCCGTGTATCTCGAGGCATCGCACGCTAGCCTGGTGACCAATGAGGACATGCTTGCACAAGCCCTTCTTCAAGTCCCAAATGCGCAGTGTTGTGTCTCTTGAGCCGGATATAGCCGTGTTGGCGTCGGACATTTTCAGACATCGCACTGTCGACGTGTGGCCGCGCAGGGTAAACTGGGGGAAGCCCGTGGCCAGGTTCCAGACGCGCACGTCGCGGTCGCATCCACCGCTCACCAGAAGATCACCCCACGGCACCATGGCCCACACGCCCATGACGTGCCCTTGGAGAGTCTTTTGGTGGTCACCGACGGTATCAAAGACGTGAATCTTGGCATTGTCGAGCGCAACCACAATATACTTCTTGGTCAAATGCAGGCTAGTCACGACGCCCTGGTCCGGGGTGATTTGTCGCGCGTCGCACACTCCTCCGTTGCGCCATGCAGTCTCGACCATGTACCGCTGTTTGAAATGTGATCGGTAGGTAGTCGCCTGCGGTTTTCGTTGCGACGACTTTCGTTTGGCTGCACGGTCGAGGCTTTGCGTCCGGAGGCCCTCGGAAGCACTATTTGAGGGCCCGACTTCAAGCTGGTCCCTGGACGCACCATCGACTCTCGGCGCTCGCTCGTCGTTCTGCCACCACGATCTCGACTCGGTGTCGTCCATGTCGTCGGCTGGGTCGTCGTCGTCGTCGTCGTCGCCGTCGTCGCCGCCTTTTTCTTCTTTGGGAAGTGCCCGGAATGAGAACTTCTGGCACAGCAGCCTCCAGGCGCTGTCGTCGTTGACCAGTTCGCGCCACTTCTTGGACACCTGGGACGCTCGGGCGAGGGTCGTGGGGTCGTCTACACACTCCAGGATCTGGGTCACGTCAGCGGACCATGTCAGCACAGTCATGGGGCGTCACAACCCACTCTTAGGCAAAGTTCGGTCGGCAGGATCATGAACGGGTCCTTCTTCAACCTGGGACTGACAAACTCGGCGACAAAGCTCAACTCTTGGCTGTCGCACAGGTTCAGCAGCTCGCCCAGCAGTCGCATCCGCTCTGCTCGGTTCATGTCGCCAAATTGTGCCCGTATGCTCTTGATGTCGCCATCTTCATGTTCGGCGGCGGTGCTCCAGTCGGGCACCCGCTGCGTTGGCGTGGGACTCGGCGCGGGTGTGGGCGGTGAGGCAGGCGCCGAGGGCAGCAGGTTGTGCGGTATTGTCGAAGATAGAGGGCTGGTGGGCGTGATTATTGGTCGGGGAGCTCCTGAGCGGGACATGCGCCCTTTGCGCCCGTGGACGCTTGGTGATGTGTACATGGTGGATCGCGAGGAAGAGGCGGTTGCGCTGGCAGAGGCAGCCATGTCGGTGTCAGAGTCCTCAATCTGGGCCCCTGACCCCTCTCGGTTTTCTCGGGCGGCCGTGAAGTAGTCGGGATCCATGGTGAGGGCGTTGCAGACTCGGGTGCGGTCTGCGCTCCCTATGTCGTACGGCGCTTCTGTGCGTGGCTGGCGGGCTACAGGCTCACGGCGTCTTCTGGCGGGCGCGGCTGGCGTTTGACAGGGCGCAGATGGTCGGGGAAACACAGTTCGGGAAGGGAAGGAGGTTTGCGGACGGTTCGAGTGGGTAGGCGCGACAGAGTGACGGCGGCAGCCAGCCAAGACATCACCGGCTCAGCCCTGGAAACCTCACTGCTCAGACCTCCTCATTGCAAGCCTCACATGCCCATCCCTGCACTTGCACTACAGACCAAAAAAAAAAGGCCCTGGTCCACATGGCTAATTCTCCTCTGCGGCACGCTGGGAGCAACTCTGCATGGCATGCCTTGGTGCCCCAAAATTAGAGGTGCCTGTCTGGACGTCGTCAAACGCTCAGGGGATCATGTGCTGTCTCAAAAGCACCACATGTGCCTGCAATGTCCTCGCGAACCCCAACCCGCCTTGGTTCGCTCGCCATGATCAGCGCGAACAGAAGAAACGGTCGACTGCCGACGACGCAAAAGCACAGTGAGACCAAGCACTCAATACTCCGTCAAACCTACTTTGGTCGCCGTCGTCAGTCACCTGAGCATCCAAGGTTGCACCTCTCAAAACATGGTGCAACACGACCCATTTTGCAGCACGGCGCTTACCGCCACGGTCTATATCTGGCACTCACCAGACGCTCCGCTCGAGTTCACGAGTTTCACATCCTCTGTCGTCTTGTCCATGAAGCAGCTTAGCACCTCCTTTTGCTCAAGTAGCATAGTTCGCTCTCCAGCGCTCCATCGAGGGTGCACGGTCGCTAGCCTATAGTAGCATCGCGATCGATGCGTCCGTGTTTTGAGCGCGAGAAGACTACTTTGTTTACCTCTCAACAACCTGCATCGCACCTCCACATGTATCGCGCGATTGGACCACCAGAATCTTGTCTTACAGTCGATCGTGAAGTCCAGATGTTGTGAAGGCTCCATCTGCCATGGTTCGGCTGATCGGCCCCAGGTGTAACAGCTGGCTTGACATGTTTCTTTTCCTCGCCCAGTGCGGGAAAAACACCATTGACACTCGATCGCTGCCGAGGCTTATGACATATGCCCAAGGCCCGAGCAGAGCGCAATTGGCTGCACACATCTCAGATCGACAGCTGGCATGAAACTACCTGGCCTCTCTCACAGCGCAGGGCCCGACACAGCATTCGGCTGCCACGACAAAAACACATGCGCTGAGTAATTGGATGCATTTCCTCCTTTGGTAGAAGCACGCTGGGGATGCGATGGCATTTGCGAAAAGGCTTGGCATCACGGGAATCGCGTCAGGAAAGCACGCAATCTTCTCGCGACGTCATTGGGTCCGACATGGTCGTTTCCATCGCTTTCGCCCAACAGTCCAGGCCGTTTGTAATGCAGAGAATAGCGTCATGATGGAGCTTCTACAAATCGTCTCCACACTCGCACACCTCCGCGCTCCAACTGCGAGTGCTGTGGGCAACAACATCAGCCATGAGCGTTCCCCGTAGCCTGCTCGCCGGTGCGCGAGCATCACGATGCGCGTCTACCCCACAGTGTTTCGCAAAAACATCAGCGCAAGCTTCGTTGCTGTTTGCGAGACCGCAGTCGAGCCAAGCGACCCGACAGATACACCAGCACTCTGCACGTAAAGCCCAGCATGCCGAAGTCGAATCGTCGAATCCCGCTCTTTCCTTTCCCTGTCTTGATGCGCACGAGTCCCGCTCGGCGTCACTTTCGAGAAAACGATCGTCCTCCGGCCCGGAGCCGTCGTATACGTCCGGACACACGCTCAACTTCCACTCGACCCAGCCGATACTGTTAGATTGGGGCGGCATACTGCCAGAGTTCAACATCGCATACGAAACGTGGGGACAGCTGAATGCCAGCAAGAGCAATGCCATCTTGCTGCATACCGGTCTGTCAGCGTCTAGTCATGCACACAGCACCGAGATGAACACCAAGCCGGGGTGGTGGGAGAAGTTCATTGGGTCGGGGAAACCCCTTGATACCGACAAGTACTTTGTCATCTGTACAAACGTAATCGGGGGGTGTTATGGCTCCACTGGGCCCTCGTCAATTGACCCCGCAAACGGCGAGCGGTACGCGACCAGGTTCCCGATTCTCACCATGGAAGACATGGTACGCGCCCAGTTTCGATTACTAGACAATCTGGGTATCCAGAAGCTGTACGCCAGTGTGGGCTCAAGTATGGGCGGCATGCAGAGCCTGGCTGCTGGAACTTTGTTCCCAGAGCGCGTGGGCCGTCTTGTGAGTATCAGTGGGTGTGCGCGCAGCCACCCCTATAGCATTGCCATGAGGCATACACAACGACAAGGTCAGCACATGAAGTGATCAGACATGACAATGAGCTAACTACCCTGCAGTTCTAATGATGGACCCAAACTGGGCTCGCGGATTCTACTACGATGGCATTCCACCCCACGGCGGCATGAAGCTCGCGCGAGAAATCGCAACAGTCACATACCGGAGTGGACCAGAGTGGGAACAGCGATTTGGCCGCCGGCGTGCAGACCCCTCGCGACCCCCCGCCTTGTGCCCTGATTTCCTCATTGAAACATACCTCGATCACGCGGGAGAAAAGTGGTGTCTGGAATACGACCCGAACAGCTTACTCTACGTGTCCAAAGCCATGGATCTCTTCGACCTCGGTCAAGAACACCGCAACCGAATCAACGAAGTGCGCAAGGCAAACAGCGGCAAAATGCAAGCCTACCTTGACGGCCACGCTATCACAGCCGACACCAGCACCGACGTCTGCAGTCTAACCCTCCCCGACGAGCCGTACGAGGAGAAAGAACAGCCTGCCGAGCTCGACGCCGTGGCGCAGACCGATGGCAACGAGCCTCCCGCCGATCTCGTCGCTGGCCTGAGACCTCTGGCCAATACTCCAACGCTTGTTCTTGGTGTGGCTAGTGATATCTTGTTCCCAGCCTGGCAGCAGAAGGAAATCGCCACCACGCTCAAGCGTACCGGCAATAAGAATGTGACGCATATTGAGCTCGGGGAGGAAAAGAGTCTGTTTGGTCATGATACGTTTTTGCTGGATTTGCAGAATGTGGGGGGTGCTGTGCAGAACTTCTTGGGCTGAAGACCAAGATTATCATGTCTTCGCCCGTAAAGACATTTTTTTTTTTAAAAAATACTGGGTTGGGGGAATTCTGCAGAAGAAAAAGTTGACAATTTTTCTATTTCACAAATGATGGATTTTCGAAGCGTGGGCATTCATGCTTGGGCGTTTTTTTTTTCACCGTATATGTACATGTACCAACGCCGACCATATCTCTTCACATTGTCAATTACAGAAAAAGATCCCCCGATCAACAACCCTCCCCCCTCCCATCTTCCATCTTCCATGTCTCCCATCCTACCTTATCCCTTTACTTCCCCTCCCCTGCTACCTCACACCTAACATTCAAACCCCTCCACTCGGCGCCCATGGCCTCATCGACCCACTTGCACTCCGTCACACCCACATGCCTTGCTACATACTCTTCCAGCGCCTTGGCGCCCGGCGCATCAGCCAAGAGAGCCAAGGCGCCCACGCGCGGGATAGACAGGCAGGACGCTAGGCGCGATTCTGAGGATGTTGGGAGGGGGATTAATCGTGTTGCTGGTGTTGGTGTTGAGTTGGGAGTGGTAGCCGTAGTGGAGGTTGCGGTAGTAGTAGCAGTAGTTGATGGAGGAGAGAGGGTGGATAAATGGACCAGAGTGGGGAGGTGGGCGTGGGCGGGTGAGAGGGAAGGTTTTGGGTGGGTTAGGAGGACCATGGTCAAGGGTTGGGGACTGTCGTTGTCTTCTTCTGTGCTCATGATTGCTGTTTGCGGCGCCTTGGTTGACGCCAGGGCTTCCAGGTGCCGGGTTACGCTGTTCAGGCCGATGAGGAGGTGGTTTCTTATCGCTGGTAGTGGCGGTGGTGGGTCATCTTGAACTGGCGCAGTGGAGTCGGCTTGGTCTGGCTTGGTGCTGCGTTTGCGCTTCTTTCCTTTGGAGGGGTGGATGTGGGTTCGGCGGTGGTCGCCGAGTGGGGTGATGAGACTGCGTGGGTGTTAGTGTATGTGTGAAGAAGGCGATTCTATTGGCAATGGATGGTGTTGTGCACATAATGCGATCAATCGCAGCCATAGTGACAGGTGGCTGGCCAAACAGTCGATATCGCGCCTGCGTACCTACTTGCATAGCAACTCTAGAATAACATCTTCATCGTCATGCGACAACTCGGGCCTACATCAATCAGCGATGCCAGTTGTAGATTCCGGACGGCTAACCATTTCGTCTCGGTAAAGGGCGATGCCGTCTTGAAAACAGGCTTGGAGTTTTGTTTCGGTGCGGGCGCCATTGTTGCCGGTCCTGCACCCTTTCGTCGCCTTGTTTCAATGACGAGGTTGATCACGCGTGTCAAGACAAGTCAAGGCTTTCAAGCGACCGAAGTGCTTCCGAGAGTCGTGGGCTTGTCAGCGGAAAAGAGAGAAACTTATTAAGTGGAGTTGCCGGTGTGCCTGCATTAGATGGAGGATTTCTCCCTCTTGGTCAGATGGGGCATGGGGCAATCCTGGTTGTCGGCTAGCGCGACGCTAAATGCGGGAACCAATGACGATGGTGGGGCTGGGTGGCAGCTTCAATGTTGTGAGAGAACCAACTTCGAGAGCAAGACTTTCAGTCTGCACTGCGCCCTCTTTTCTTTCGCTCCTGCGTAGCAGGTCCCCTCCATTGCGCAATCGCTCAACCCGCCCCGGCTAATGACTACTTCTACCGCGTCTCCTTTGCCGTCGCGCGGGGACCTTGGTCAGTAAGGCTGGCTGGCTGAGCTGCTGCTGCCTGTACCAAAGAGCTGCTTGCCCTCTCTGCCTGGCCTCACCTGCCCTCACGCGTGCCCACACTCGCCGGCCACGCCTAGCCCCTTTGTAATCGCTGGCAGAGGCTCCTCACCGTCATGACCGCGCCGAACAATGACATAGTGCAGTCTGTCGCTGCAGACGAGCGAGCAATCACCGTCCCCGCCTCGCCGCCGCGCCGTGATTCCATTGAAGACGCCGACGCAAGCTTCACACGCAAACGCCCCCGCCTCCATAGTGGAAGCAACAGCCTGCGTGCCATGTCTCCCGAGCTCCATCCCCTCGCCAATACAGCCGCCGAGCCCCCCGACAACCACGTAGAGATGACCATCCGCTCGCACCCTCCCTCGTCCCCGGTACACGCTGGAGACGACGACGACGACAACCACCACCACCACCACCACCACAGTGATACTGACGACGTTCTTGGCGATCCCGCACCTGCCCAGGCCCAGTCGCCCATACTCATCGCTAGTTCAGAAGACGAGGCCGGAAGCCCGCGCGTTATGATCATCGACGACGATGACGACGTTGTCGGCTTCTCTGTGCACATGGACGCCGAAGACCATTTCCGCCAGTTTCCCTACTCCCATGTTGGCGGCTACGCGACTGTCCTCCGCGAGCTTGCCGCGCATGTACAGAACAGTAGGTTGACCTTCTTTGCCAACCGCTCTTGACACTAACCATGCGTAGTCGACAACGACATCGATTGCGAGTTCTTCCTGAATCTCTCGCGATGGCTCACCGAGCTGCCCGACCCCTCGATGGACATGCACGGCTTCTACATAAACAAGGCGCCCTTCTGGGACGACTTTGCTGTCTTGGTGAACAAGGTGCTGTCTCGCAGGGTTTCCTTTGGTCACGACTACAACGATCACCGGACGGGCGACACCTTCTACATCTTTCTGAGTGCCTACATCAGGATATGCTCTTTCCTCGTCTCCGTCGATATTCACCTACTTTCTCGGCCCCGGCCCGACGACGTCTATCTTTCGCCTCTCATCAGCCAAAAGCATCTCCGACATGTAAACACCATTCTTCGCGCCGACAAAGCCGCGGTTTTCCACATGCTCAGCAAGGAATACTCTGTGGATATTCGTAGGATGGTCCAGCGGTTACAGGAGAACTTCATGGCCGCCAACGGTGCTCAGAATTTGCTTGGCTTAGCCAACGAGGCGGTTCTCCGGGTACCTATTGGCTTACAGAATCTCATCGCGACGTCGATTTCACCTGTTTTGATCACACTAGGCGTTTCCATATTCCAGCATTCTATCCCGAGCAGCGAACAGGACCGATCAGAGTTCTGTCGCGGCACCCTGCTGTTCTTGGAAAAGTACATGGACGATCTTTTCAACCTGAATCGGACTACCGAGTCTGGTGTTGCTCGAGACCTGATCCAGCATTTCCATGCCTTACTATTCGAACTTTGCCTTTGGGACAAGGAAATTGAGTCGGATCTAGTCGACAGATTCCTAGACTTTAGTAGCGCGGATTCACCGACTACGTCCTCATCGACCGAGATCGCCCCTCTCGGAAGTCAAGACGAGTACCGCAGAGACCCCGAGTCTTTCCCGGCCTTGGTAGCCAACGCATGGAAATTCAAGATCCTCCGCAAATACCTGACCAAGGGCAAGATGGACTTGCGCGTCATGAGTATCGCCATGATGGATATTGGCTTGGTCGAGATCTGGAAACAGTACAGCGAACGCGACGCGTTATGCAAGCATCCGGTCATGCAATATTTGGCAGATTTTCTACTGGACGGGAAAGTCGTCGACTATATCATCAGCGTCGACTCGCACCCACAGCTAATCGCGCGCAGCGGGAACATTGTTGGCTTCCTTGTCGTAACCCTCCGTTGGTCAGATAGCCAAGCAGATGCCGTCTGGAACACGGTAGCTACGAACCCCGATCCGCGAGTCGTCACGGCCACCATGACCATGATTCGAGGAATCATCAACCTGATGAAGACTACCGACCTCTTGTACCTCTGCGTCAAGCTCCACGAACTCCCCATCGCCAGCTACACCATAGACATTTTGCGTTTCCTCCGGGAATTGAGCATCAAGATTGTAGAAAGGGCATCCCCCGACGACTACGCGACAAGGGACAGCACGGCTAGGCCATGGAACGTGTGCGTTCGGATGATCTGCGACACGGTCTCGCCTAAGCAAACAGACAAGGATCTGCTAGATCTACACAATGAGGCCATCGATCAACTCAGGGGCTTGGCCTCTCATGTTCCAGCCGACGATCGCCTTGCCATCTATCCTGAGTGTGCGGATCACATTGCCAGCCACTCTGAAAAGGCCATGGGTAGTGTAAAGGTCATCTATACGCTCGCCTCGGCAATTCATACAGGTGACGGCGTGTTCTTCCAACAAAATCAGGAGGTAACGCGCAAGATTCTGGAGGAGATCCCATGGCTGGTCGAGATGGAAAAGACTGCTGGACCAAGTGCACATCAGATCTTAGCGCTTCGCTATAGATTAGAGCTCCTTGCGCTCATGATCTGTCGCGCCGGACGCGCCATGCCCGATGAACTCTATCACACCCTCTGGGAACACACTGTTGGTCCTCATGCGATTTCGAATAATGCTCGAGATTGGGCGTGGGCGCAGCTACTTCAGACAATTAAGCTTATCCCCGACAACGAGTACTGCAGGCAGCTCGTCTCTTCTTACTTACCGAAGATGGTTCCGGAGCTGTACACACCCGGCATGTTTGAGTTCATTGCTAACTACAATTTCCCTACTGTCCGAGAACTCGTGACGACTGAGCAGGGAGATTCGATAGTATTACAGGTACCTGGGGCCGACCTTTTGTGGTCGATGATCTTGTTCTCGCCAGAAGGGACCGTTGAAGATCGTGCGGCTCGTCTGCTTGCAGGTCGCTATGTCCACATCAATGAGACCGATGGTGTCACGCTGGGAGACATGGAAGCCGCTCATATCGCCTTGGTCGAGAAGTGCATGCATGAGATACGAGATGCGTGCGAGGCGGTACGCAGCTCATGTTCTGACGGAGAGCCGGCTGCATGCAACACGACACGTCACGAGAAGGAAGGTCGTTGCCGTCGGATCGTCATGTTCCAAAAGCTGCTGCTTGAGCGTCTACGACAGAAGCCGGAATTCAATCGCAGCCGGAGAGCGGACTCTAAAGTCGATGACGTGGACGTGCCTTGCGGAGATGCAATTATGATCAAGTTCCAGTGCGGTAGCAGTGACCGGCAGTCTGTATCGATGGGCGCAGACCACACTATAGCTGATCTTTACCGGAGGCTGTGCTACGCTTCGGGCTATAGTAAAATTAATCTCTTCGCTAAGGGTCAGAGGCTTAACGTGGCTGAACGGTCGGGCGAGAAGATTAGCGACATCGACTTTGGGGGCCAACTCTTAGTGCAACGGGCACCTGAGGCGGAGGTTACTCGTCCGTTGTCGGGATTGGTTGTCGGATCGTCGGTGTTCGAATCTACTGTGGCCAAGTACTTTGATGAGCTATTCTCACTGATGGATTCTAATGACACCATCAGTCAATTGGTAGGATCGTCCGTCGACTTACTGTTTCTTTTGCTAATATACGCCAGCTATTTGACTACTTGAGCTTCTTTCCCGCTCGAAACAACATCCCAGACAGTGTCATGACTGGCGAAGTATCTTCCCAGAGTCTTTTCCCACCAGGAAAGTTTTTTCAGGCGAGATATGCAGCTCTTGCTCTTCAAGCTAGACTACGCGACCAAATCCGCAATGTGAGTTATTTTCTATGCCTGGGTTAAAATCACTTTACTGATTAGCTAGCAGTCGAGCTTGGACGAAAAGTTCCTCGGCAAGGTCATCCGTCACTTGGACGAGGCCTTCCTTGACACAAATCTGATTGACGATACCATCTCCAATTTCCACGAACTGCAGCTCGCAGCGGTCCTTGTAAATGTGCTGTTAGAGTTCCTCAGAGGTAAGTGCTTCGTTTGCATCCCCTTTGCCACAACCAACGTCTCATGCGTAGCAGAGCGGCCTTCCCCGGACACCTCGGCCAGCTACTTTTCCAACCCGGCTCGGCTCGCAGATCGCCTTGTGACAATTCTTTCCATGGCGCTCGAAACGAACGAGGATGTTGCTGTCGTCCAGGATTGCTACGGTGTTATCCTTGAAGCCTCGCTACACTCCCGCGCCATCTGGGAGGCATTTGTCGAGCATCCACAGACACCACGCCTGCACAAGATCCTGCTTTTGGAAGATAGCAGACAAATTCTCCGAGAGCATGTGGCAAGGAAGATTGCCTCGGTCTGTGGAGGAGATCTTCCGTCTACATGTCCGCTCACCAAGGGAGAAGTCGCTACTCAGTTCTGGTCCACCATTTCCGCTATCCTCCCGGAGTCTGTATGCCACTCCACACAGTCTCAGCAGCTTTTCGGGATCGCCGACCATGTCTTCCGTGCCCAAGACGAATATAAACGGGATGAGGACTCTCTCCGGTCATGCTTGGCTCAGTGGAGCGACCTGCTCTTAGACCACAAGCATGAAGAAATTGTGGGGCGTGAGGATACTGATTATCTCGTCTTCGGTTTCACGAAACTCCTCTTGTGCTGCATACTCTCGCTAAAATCCTTCAAACAGCCGATCAATGCAGGCGACATGATGGAGCGAATTTTCAAGAAGTACATCTTCACAAAGAGTTCGGCGATTGCGGAAGCTGTCCCGATACTGGAGTCGCACACAAGGCGTGAGATGTACGACCTCATGCTAGCTCTAGTCGATGATGGCACTACCTACACCCATCTCCTCCAGCTTGCAGCAGAAGTAGAGCGTAAAGAGTATGAGCCGGTGCTAGCGACGCTTTCGGTCGACCGGTCCATGGAAGTACGCTCCGGCACTGGTTACGTGGGTCTATACAATCCGCGCGCCATCTGCTACGCAAACTCGCTTCTGACTCAGCTCTTTATGAACTTGAACTTCCGCAAGTTCATTCTCGGTTTAGAGGTTCAGGAAGGTGATGACTCGCAGAGGCTCCTTCTCGAGACGCAACGGCTCTTCACGAACATGCAGCACTCGTTCCGGCGATCGGCTGACCCCCGGAGCTTCGCAGCATGCGTCAAGAATACTGAGCTGATGCCGATAGATATCAGCATCCAGATGGATGCCGACGAGTTCTACAACTCGCTGTTCGATCAATGGGAACGCCAACTCACCAACGAAGCGAACAAGCAGGAATTCCGCTCATTCTACGGAGGACAGACCCTCAACCAGATCAAGTCGAAAGAGTGTGAACACGTTTCGGAGCGAGCAGAGCCTTTCTTCGCTGTTCAGTGCGATGTCTTGGGCAAATCCACGCTCCAGGAGAGCCTCCAGGCTTTTGTTAGTGGCGATGTCATGGAAGGCGACAACAAGTACAAGTGCGAGTCATGCGACAAATATGTCAACGCGGTCAAACGAACCTGCTTCAAGGAGGTCCCAGACAACCTCATCTTCCACCTGAAGCGCTTCGAGTTCGACCTCGTGGACTTCAGCCGGCGGAAGGTTTACGACCATTTTGAATTTCCGCAGTCCATCGACATCAACGCTTACCATGTCGACCACCTCAGCGATCCGACCAAGGCACATGAGGAGGATATGTTTGACCTTGTTGGCGTTCTCGTGCATACTGGTACTTGCGAACATGGCCATTACTACTCTTACATTCGCGAGCGGCCCTGTCCGACGGGAGACGCATCTCCGACTTGGGTCGAGTTTGACGACAGCAACGTTGGGCCCTTTGATCCGGCCGACATCGCATACCGAGCTTTTGGGGGTATGAATGACGATACCTACAGCCGCATACCCAAGCAGTACTCGGCGTATATGCTGTTCTATCAACGCCGAACCGCTATCGATGAAGACCAGCGTAAATGGGTCACTTCAGCAAATGGCCGAACGCTGAAGGTCCCAATGCCACAGGCCCTGGAAGAAGAGGTTGATGAAAATAACGAGTCCTTTATCCGGGAGTACTGCCAGTTCGACCCCAACCATACCAAGTTTCTGCGGCAACTCCATGCCATGTCACGCACCATCAATCATGGATCTTGTTCTGAAGACCATGCACATGAGACACGGTCCTTGGGAGTCATACTCACACACCTTGGCCATGTTGCTTGGCGGCATACCTTCCCCGAAATCTTTACCGAAACGCTGCTTCAGCTTCGCCGCTCAGTCTTGCCATGTGCGACGTGTTGCAGCATCGTTCTCAAGTTCTTTTCTGCGGACGACAACGCCTTGGTCCACCTGCTCCTTCGCTGCCAGCACGCCAAAGTGCGATCTCAGATACGCAGCTTCTTCATCGATTGTCTAAAAGTGTTGCGCGAGAAAGAGCCGACCACGTACGGGCTCGAAGGTAATGACAGCGACATAGACTCTAACTCCTCAGGCCCAAATAATGGGATTCTGGCAGAGGTTGTGACTAGGCTCCGTCTGGTAGCAGAGGAGACGTACCAAAGCACCCGAGGGTGGGACGACTTTTACCTAACCCTGACTCAAATCGCCGAGATGGGTCATATCGAGACTATCATGCTGTTGGACAGCGGTATGTTTGAGTTCTGTCTCAAGCTGCTTTCCATGCATGTGCACAAGCGCTTCCAAGATGACCTACCGGAGCTATGGAGAGTCCTGAGTAAGAAAGCAGGCATTTACAATAGGCTCGTTGGATTTTTCTCTACTATTCTCTCCCGGATGGATACGACTTTGCCCCCAGTCGCCCCAGGCTTTAGCGAGGATCGTGCATCCACGATGGACCGGGACAGCTTGAAGTTTCCATTGACCCACCGAGAGAGGCATATGCTATTCTACTGGGACGTGGAGCTCAAGGCAATCGCAGTGCTAGACAAAGCTTTGGAAATGTTCGACCAGTCCAAGACGGACTACTTTTATCCTGGCGACATTGTAAAGTCGATGATCGGGTGGGCGGACCCGCAGGCCCAGTCGAATCTGTTCAAGACGATCAACGACGGCATCAGTCTCGACCCTCCGTTTTGCGACGCATACGTGCAGGCAGCGCTATCGTTCTGCGAGGTCTCGCCAGTATTGGAGAATGTCGCGCGAATTGTCACTACGGTATCCAAAGCCATCGCATCGACGAGCCGGGTTGAGGAAGAGCGCCCGCCAGGCGGGATGGCTGTACTGGACTTTTACATTGGTATTCTCAAGGCCGACAACGAGATGCTGTTTGAACAAAAGCATTCATACGTCTTTTTCTACCTGACCATGACAAAGAACCGGCTGTGGGCGCCGACCTTGCTTCTCAACAATGCTGACAATGTGCGACAAGGCACACAGGCACTCGTGTGCGAGCTTTACAGGAGTCAGGAAGATTGGCCATCGGATATGCTGCGTGTCAAGTGGAGAACACTTCGCGATCTGGTGGGTGACATGATCCAGCGCATTGTTTACGAGAAGGATGCAGGTATGCTGAGGATGCACCTCACCCCGCTCATCGCCACTTGCCAGTTCCTTGTCCAACAAATCTACGACCTGACGCAGAGCGAGGACCCGGAGATGGACCAGTACAAAGACGACGTCAACGATAGTGCGCGCATCTATTCGTGGCAGACCGAAGTCGAGCCTAGACTGCATTCATGGCCTCAGGACGATGGATCAGCGGCGGATCTGTACGACCATTCAGACTTTGGCAGTGAGTCTGATGTGGAAGAGATTGGTGATGCTGAGTCGTGATTGTTGACCTCTCTGCTTTTGTAGATGGTTCGTCAGCTACGCTCGGTTCCTCGCCTCCTCGTTTAATCAGCACGGACGGTGTCAGTCTGGGTCCTTGCCGGCTCCTGAAAGACGAGTTCTTGGACAAAAACGAAACTTTTACTTTGCAGTAATCGAGGCCACGCGACTCAGAAACTCATCGGAACCAGAGGCAGCCGTCGCGTTTGTTGGCGGCTCACAGGTGTTGCGCGGTGTTTGGGTGGCCTTTTCATGATTTAGGTGTTTTGCGCATGTCTTTCTTATTGTGGCTATTTTCACTTTTCACGGTTGATACTGGGTGGCATAGCGTGGGTGCTTGGGCGCGTTCACTTGGGACTGGATTGATGATGCATGCATGGCACGACATGACTTGACATGGATTGGGGCACGACTATCACATATTATGACTTTAGTTGTTTTCACGACTGAGCGCGGTCGCGTGCTCGCAATTGATTCATGGGAGGTTTTGAGGAGATGGGCGCACATTACTTG
Organism: Stemphylium lycopersici; assembly: GCA_003268315.1. Taxonomy (NCBI): domain Eukaryota; kingdom Fungi; phylum Ascomycota; class Dothideomycetes; order Pleosporales; family Pleosporaceae; genus Stemphylium; species Stemphylium lycopersici. The sequence goes on from QGDG01000073.1 coordinate 104,132, forward strand.
TGATGTCCCATGTTGTGGCGGGTTTCCGGTGCGAAGCAAATCTGGCTCGCTTTCGGAGATAAGGCGCTTGTTTCGCGTCGATAAGCATCCTGGCCAAGCTTTTCGTCAGTGTGGGTGTCCCGCGCGTTCCCCGCCCGCAGCCTAGGCTACGTCATAGCAACGGAAGTCGCGGGCAAGCTTTCCCAGCCCACCGTCTGGCGTCATGACGAAGCTACTGTTTCTCTCTCTCGTCTCTTGCAAGCTTGCGCAGCTTACTTTTTGAATCCCTCCATCTGATTGCCTACTCCCCCATCGTTTGAGTTCCATTTTACCTACTCCTGCTGCCATTGGCGATTGATTTGCTTGCGCCCTACCGGAACGATCCAAAGCACGCGACACGAGCAACACGCCAGACCCAACATTTTCCTAGCTCGGCCGAGAGTGAAATACCGGATATCCGCGCTGTAAAGGTGTATAAGAGCGATTGAAGGAAGGCGTATTTTTTCGACCACAGCAGCCACCATGACGAGCAAACTGGATGCGATGAAGCCGCAGAGGAAGATTGAGCTCTTCTCAGGCTCATACTTTGCGGCATGTACCATGGGCGGTATTATTGCATGCGGGCCTACGCACACGATGGTCACGCCTCTCGACCTGGTGAGTCCCAACATAACCCTTTGCTACCATCTCTAACATCTCGTCTGTGTAGGTAAAATGCCGGCGGCAAGTCGATTCCTCGCTCTACAAGTCCAACACACAAGCCTGGAAGATGATCTACTCCAAGGAAGGCCTCCGCGGCGTCTTCTTCGGCTGGACACCCACCTTCTTCGGCTACTCGATGCAAGGTGCAGGCAAATACGGCTTCTACGAAATCTTCAAGTACCTCTACGGCGAGAAACTGGCCCCCGGCGCCCCGCAAACAGTCGTGTATCTGGCCGCTTCCGCGTCCGCCGAGTTCCTCGCTGATATCGCGCTGTGCCCCATGGAAGCCATCAAGGTGCGCATGCAGACTACCATGCCGCCGTTTGCGAATACGTTGCGCGAGGGCTGGGCCAAGGTGATCAAGGAAGAGGGAGTTGGCGGGCTGTACAAGGGTCTTTACCCTCTCTGGGCACGCCAGATCCCGTATACCATGGTCAAGTTTGCGACGTTTGAGGCGACGGTATCACAGATTTACAACTTCCTCGGCAAGCCCAAGGAGAGCTATGGCTCGCTGCAACAGACTGGTGTTTCCTTCCTGGGTGGTTATATCGCTGGTGTGGGGTGTGCGGTTGTTTCGCATCCGGCCGGTACGTATTTTCTTATTATTCCTTCATGCCAGGCATTTGTGAGAGGAAGAAACTGACATTCCGTTCAGACGTCATGGTATCGAAACTCAACAGCGACCGCAAAGCAGGCGAAGGCGCCGGCCAGGCTATCGGCAGGATATACGGTAAAATCGGGTTTGCCGGTCTCTGGAACGGCCTTCCTGTCCGTATCTTCATGATTGGTACCCTGACTGCTTTCCAATGGCTCATTTACGACTCTTTCAAGGTCACTCTTGGTGTAAGTACCCTTATTCTCTGCATACCCGAATCGGCATAGCCTGGACAGAGAACTAACACGTTAAACAGCTACCCACAACCGGAGGCCACTAGATACCCCTCCCTCGCTTCTCTCACAACCCCAACTGCTCACGCGCATACACGACATTAGATAAAATGACAGAGCGACTGCGCACGGTGTTCTCGGAGCTTAGGCGACAATTCAGGGATCAATGTATATCATACAATAGATTGCTAAGAGGGGTGTTTTTTTTTCTTTCTTCTTAGTCAAGTAAGCTAATATAATACATCTCTCGAATTCGGCACTCCCGACGAACGCGTAAGCAAGTAAGCAAGTGCTTACCACCCCCCTCCTCCCTCCTTCTCTCTATCCTCCTTTCGTACTAAATCGGCAACGTAAGCTTTGTTAAAACACCTATCCGCTGTTGCTTGTTTTCTCTCAGTCGGGGAGTGTCTTTTCCCCCCATCCGTCATAGCTTCGTGTCCCCCATTTCGCCGTTGGCCGTTGGGATCCACACTCAACTTCCTGCTTACTCGGGCGTGCCCGGCCGCGTACGCGGATGACGTGCTTTTCCTAAACCCCCCCACTCCCCCTGTTCGAGGGGGCGTTGGGCAAGGAAGGCCCGACAGGACGGTTGATGGGTTCAGTAGCGACAACGCGCCCTCTACGCGGTCGGTCCGAAAGAGAGAGAAAAAGAAGAAGGAAAAAAGATATGCCAGCTGCGCACGAGCCTGAAGATGCGTTCTGGGATTGATGGAGCTAGGCCATGTTACCGGATTGAGAGGTCGAAGGGCTGAGGTCCGTGCGAGCGGGAGGTCGACGCGGATGTCTGCGGAACGAGGAGAAATTGGGTTATGGGGACGTTGGACGAGCATCGCAGTGTCGCTGGTTGGACATGCCAAGGCTGGAGCTGTGAGATGTAGCTACCAATGTTTCCTAAAGAGGAAGCGCCTTTAAGAATTTATTGGATGAGACTAGACAAGAAGCAATGGCGGGCGTGAAGTCACGGGAGTGGAAAAAAAAGGACAGAAATGTCGAACAAAGTGAAAGTTTCAAACGCATGTCGATTTGGATATCAAGAAATCATATACTACAACACAGACTCGTCTAGCACAGGTACTACTAATACTACCATCACCTCCAGCTCATCAGCTCTATTCATTGAACTTTTTTCCTCTCGCTCCCTTAACGGACATCTCAAAGGCGCACAATTATTCTCTAAAGCTGCAAAATAGTTAGCATTCATCCTCGTTTGAAGAGCGCCACCCAGTCAAACTAGAAGCTTTAAACTGACTTGATGACAGGCGCCACATTGACCGTCTCAGGTAGCTTAACAAGCGGACCGTCGACATTGTCAAAGAGCTCCGTCTCTGGACTTACAGAGATATCATTGTCGCTAGCAGCGCTGTTGTTGTTGCCAGCAGTGTTGTCGTTGCCGTTGTTGAGGAGCGAGTTTCCAGTGCCGGCGACGGGGTTGGTGACGCCGCCGAGGGTGCCGGTGAGACTGCTGACGACGGGGAGGCCGTTGACGAGGTTCAGCTGGCGGCTGTTGATGGGCTTGGTGGCGCCGGTGGCAGAGTTGGCCACGGTGTTGACGGCGCCGTTAAGAGTACCAGTTACGGGCTTGAGTTGACCACCGACGCTGTTGACGCTGTTGGTTACGCCGTCGGCGTTACCGGTGAGGCCGGTGACGGTGTCAACGACGCCGCCGACAACGGGGAGGCGCTCGACGGGGTCGGTCAGAGTACCAACGATGGGGAGGTCCTTGACGACGGGGATGTCGCGCTTGTTGACTGCGACGTTGAGACCGGCGACGCCAGCCTTCACGTTGAGTCCGTCAGTGACGCCGTTGGTGACGCCATTGGTCATGCCTCCAACGACGGGGAGGTTGAGGTCGCGCTCGCTGTTGACCTTGGCATGAATGTCAGCGACATCGGCGTTGACGTTGAGGCCCTCGGTAATGTCGTCGAGTTCAATGTCACGACTGTTAACCTTGGCGTTGAGACCAGCGACCTTGGCATCGACGTTCAAGTCATTGATGACGCCGTCGACGTTCAGTCCCTTGGTGGCGCCGTTGAGAACAGGGAGGTTGATGTCACGGCTGTTAACCTTGGCGTTGATGCCAGCTACATCGGCGTTGACGTTGACGTTGAGGCCCTCGGTAACGTCGTCGAGTTCGATGTCACGGCTATTGACCTTGGCCTTGAGTCCAGCAACAGAGGCGTCAACGTTCAGCCCCTCGGTGACGCCATCAACGTTCAGGCCCTTGATCGTATCACCGACGATGGGGGCGTTGATGTCGCGTCCAACAATGGGGAGGCCCTTGGTAAGGCCATCAGTCTTGACACCAGCAGCACCAGTGACGCTCTCGACGGTGTTGGTGAGGGTGTCGACAACGGGAAGGTCGCGGAGACCGAGGCCGCCGACGAGGGGAAGACCCTTGGTGAGGCCCTCGGTGTTGAGGCCCTTGGTGACGTCGCTAGTCTTGACACCGGCAGTGCCAGTGACACCGTCAACAGTGTTGGTAAGGCTGCCGACAGCACCGCCAACAACGGGGAGATCACGCTGGGTGAGGCCGCCGACTAGGGGGAGGTTCTTGGTGGGGAGACCGTTGGTGAGGTTCTCAGTGGGAAGGCCCTTGGTGAGGCCCTCAGTAGGAAGGCCCTTGGTGAGGCCCTCAGTAGGAAGGCCCTTGGTGAGGCCCTCAGTGGGAAGACCGTTGGTAAGACCGCCCAAGTTGAGTTGGCGGCGAGCATTGCCGATAACACGGGTCTTGGTGACGTCGCCGATGACGCCGTTGACAGGCCTGGTGAGGCCGTTAACAACCTTGAGGTCGCCAACGAGGGGAAGATCACGCGCTCCGAGGATACCAGTGAGGCCCTTGAGGTCGACCTTGTTGCCGGAAGCAACATCGTTGTTGTTGCCAGCCTCGTTGTTGTTGCCGTTGCCCTGGACCAGGTTGCTGGTGCCTGCAGCGGCACCTGTGACAGTACCGACGACGCCGTCCAGACCGAGCTGGGGAGTAGGAGCTGAAAGAACAGTTGCGCTGAGCGCGAACATGGAGTAAGCAAAGGCGTAACGCATTTTGGCGGTTTGTGTGTGTAGTTGGGGGTGGATTAAAGAATTAAGTGTGGTAATTTATGTAATGAATGAATGAGTGACTATGCAATAAGCAAGTAGGAAGAGAGACGAAGAGTTGATGCGTTGGATAATGTTTACTGTCGGCGGCATGGCATGTGGTTTATATGCTCTCGGAGCTTCTCTGGAGGTGCCCCATAATGCCTTTGCCGACTCAGAGGCTTCTTGCGTCGATCAGCCTTTCCCACCGTTTGGCTTGTGCTCTTTACCCAAGCCTCATCTTGTCCAGCGTAGATCGGAGTTTAATTTCTTGAGCCCTACCATGGCTTGGAACAGTCCCCCCCTGCTTCTGGTGGCCGCCCTGACTAGAGTAGGAAGGAAGCTCTGACGATCTCCATTACAGGGCATCCGCTTCGGTACAGGCTCCCAATCAGGACGCGATCGAGGTCGTCGAGGAAGTGTATTGCTTTTAGTGGAGAGCAGTAGCTACCCGTTTCTCTGGGGTTCAATCGAATGACTCGGGGCATAGCAGAGCTCGCTGCTGTAGTGAGACGTCTTGCTTAGCTCCGCCCGGGCGGTGGTGCTCGGCCATCAAGCTTCCCGGGCTGGCTGCTTCGAGTCGCGCAAGGCCTGGTCGACGCCACAAACGTCAAATCCTTCCTCAGTCTTTCGTAAAACATGTCAAGTTGTCAGTCAGTTTGAACATGTTCGCGGCTGTGACGCCTGTTTTTCTTTTGCCTATCGCTCCGATCGGAGAAATAATGTTTCGGAACAGTACGAGGGGTCGATGCACTGATGCAGGAGTCAGTAGACGCGTATGTAGTGTACAATGTGCGCGCGCGCTGCATGCAGGGGCGCGACATTTTGCTTCTGCCCGTTGCCCGAGCTTGCCCACCAAGTTCGTCCCCTGAAGATCCGCATCCTTGCAGCACGGCCTCTATCCAGGCGTCGATCATCCGCCTTCCGGATAATATGCTCCAGCGTCATCGGCAGGTTCGTGGTTAGCGCGGGGAAGGTCGGACAGATTTAGTTCCCATGGTCGACCGTGTTTGATGATAACAGGACTTGGCGTGTTTTGTTCAATATGGTGAACATCGATGAATACAATTGGAGTACGGTCAGCGATCGGATGTAAGCGCTGCTCGCTGGTAGTTGTTCTCAAAACGGATGCGATTGTCGCTGCTGTGAGATTTGGCCGGAGGATCTGTCTTCTTGGCAACATTTTAGTACTAGCACCACGTGGGGGCGATCAGCAGTCACCTAGGAAATCGGTAGCCTCGCCGAGAACAGAACCACCACCCACTATTTCCGCCATCGATGCGAGTACACTGGCTGGCGTGGTGGAAGTTGCCGGCGGGAGCCTGCTTGCCGCTCCTACACGTTTGCTGGTGAAACAAGCCGCCAGGGTACTACTCTCCTCTACTTACCCCTTAGTTCGTCCTACTGAGGTCTGGTATCCATCACGCGATGGGTCGATTTTTTTCTTGCCTCGCTATCAAGCCTCAATGTCAAACTGACATGTACAAAGACGGCCCATGCTTGTCTTTAGCCGTAAGCATTTTCATTGCCGCGATTCCGCCATGACGATGCTGATGTGAGAGTGGCTGAACGAAGGGGTCAAGCTTCAGGGGAAATGGGATCATGGCCACGACTGCACGGCATCTGCGGCGAATGGGTGCACAGCGGGAGATGCGGAAGAGGCTCCGCGGTGATAGGTACGTTGACAGGGTATTGCGGCACCTAAACACTACTGCTTACTTTTACTCCTACGACCTTTGTCCAGCCCGAATCCTTCGAGGATTGCGACAGCCCTATCGAGCTCAGACATCGTGGTCTCTTGTTTTTGCGTCTTGTCTTTCCGGAGCGATTCGGTCTTGAGGAGCTGCGATGAATGCATCATCTGCTTGTACAGCGCGACCACCTTGATCGCCTTGTGGAGCAACGTCCCTGTGAGCGTATTCTAGGTCAAGTCAAGAGTATTCACCTTGTGCTCGTTTGCGCCCAGTGCAGATTTGCATTCTTTGGTTCCGCGCGCACAACGTCTAGAGCTGCACGTTGTTCAATCAAAGCTGGAGCAAGGAGCTGGTCGATGACACGCTGCATCTTCTGAAGTCCACCATCCGCTGCAGAGGTTGTTGAGGTCGAATTCTCGGGCTGCTGTGCCGTGGCCAAAGTCTGTTCCTGTGGCGTAGCCCCTTGCATTACCTTTCTGATTGTTTGCTCTAGGTTGTGTTGAACTCGTCGCCTTAGGGGCCGGGAAGCCATTGGCAAACCCTGCATTCTGGTATGCAACTCAAAGTCGCAACTTAGTATTACAACTTGCTGTGAAACCAGTTCCCTGGTGGCATGATTTGCTGACGCGCCTAACTTTTGGGCGTATGTAAGTGCCTGCAACACTGCCTCCTTGCTTTGGGCACTTCTTGCCCGGTATTCAGCCGGGAGGGGGGACTAGAGAAGAAGATGGGATAAGAGCTCGAGGTGGCTTTCGACAGATAAGAATTGAGGTCTTGGGTCAGAGACTGTGTTTATATTGGCTTCAATTATATGGGTGACCCTATTCGATGTATGCACCTGAACAAATCGAATAATGCCCTCTTTCAGAGTTGCAGGAGATTGGATCTGCGGGATGCGTGCGGGGCCCGGGACAGGTGGATTCATGGCTGGATGCAGAACAGTGGTGATGTGATGTATGTCGACGGATAAGTAATAGCTTGATAAGGGCCAGGGGATTGTGATAATCACTCTTGTGGCCGTGAGGCCACAAATGACGCCTGGGTGGTGGATCCGTGACTGCCACAAGACGAGCATACTCAAACAACGAGGTGCGCGCGACAAATCAGGAATCCGCGATGCGTGACTGACTAATGATATTCATGCTTGAGAACTACAATAACGTGAACAAACTCCTCGCAACTTTTGCTAGTCCAGTATCTCTACGTATATACATACAAAATTCCTTAGAATATGGCGTGGCATCGTATCATCAAGAAAACAGTTATTCAGAGTCGGTGACGCAGCCCTGGCTGGCGTCCTTGACGAAACGCGCATACTTGAAGAGAGTGCCCTTTTGGTACTTGAGCGCAGGTGCCGTCCACTTCTTCCTCCTCTCCGCAAGTTCTTGCTCGCTAACACCAATGTTGAGTTCGTTGGTATCGGAGTTGATTGTGATTTCGTCACCGTCCTGGACAAGACCGATTGGGCCTCCTTCTTGGGCCTCGGGCACAATGTGGCCGATCAGGAAGCCGTGGCTGCCGCCGCTGAAGCGACCGTCGGTGATGAGCGCAACGTCCTTGCCAAGGCCAGCACCCATGATGGCGGAGCTGGGCTTCAACATCTCGGGCATACCAGGGCCACCCTTGGGCCCTTCGTAGCGAATGACGACAACAGTCTTCTCACCCTTCTTGATTTCACCGCGCTCGAGGGCAGAGATGAAGTCGTCTTCAGCATCGTAGCACTTGGCCTTTCCAGTGAACTGGGTGCCCTCCTTACCGGTAATTTTGCCTACGCAGCCGCCGGGAGCGAGCGATCCCCTCAGAATCTGTAAGTGGCCAGTCGATTTCAGAGGCTCGCTGAGCGGCCTGATGATCTTCTGCTCAGCAGGGAAGTCTCTGACGTTCTCCAGGTTCTCCTTCAACGTCTTACCAGTGACGGTCATCTGGCTACCGTCGAGCAGACCCTCCTTCAAGAGGAACTTCAAAAGGGAAGGCGTGCCACCAATGTCGTGAACATCGGCCATGACGTACTTTCCAGAAGGCTTCAAGTCTGCCAACAATGGAATACGGTTGCTGACGCTCTGGAAGTCGTCAATGGTAAGATTGATACCGACAGAGTCAGCAATGGCGATCAAGTGGAGAACAGCGTTGGTGGAGCCGCCAGTGATGCTAATGACGACCATGGCGTTCTCTAGCGCCTGTCGGGTAAGGATGTCGCTCGGGCGGATATCCTCCTTGAGTAGGTTCTTGATAGCACCGCCCGCTGCCAGACACTCAAGCATCTTCGCCTTGGAGTTGGCTGGGTTTGAGGAAGAGCCAGGTAGCGACATGCCCATTGTCTCAATTGCGGTCGCCATTGTGTTTGCCGTGTACATGCCTCCACAGGCACCCTGGCCGTTGCAAGCGTGCCTGATGATGTCGAATCTCTGGTCTTCGCTGATCTCGCCGGTGATGAATTGTCCGTAAGCCTGGAAAGCGGAGACGATGTCGATCTGCTGGTTTTCGAGCGTCTTGGCGCAGCCGGGCTGGATAGTACCACCGTAGACCATGAGCGAAGGCCTGTTGAAGCGGCCCATGGCCATGATGACACCAGGCATGTTCTTGTCGCAGCCGGGGATGGAGATGTTCGCATCGTACCACTGGCCGCCCATGACGGTCTCGATCGAGTCTGCGATGATCTCACGCGACTGCAGCGAGTAGCGCATGCCCTTTGTGCCCATGGAGATGCCGTCACTAACACCAATGGTGTTGAACTGCATGCCCAAGAGCCCAGCCCGCTCTACACCCTCCTTGACTTTGTTGTTCAGGTCCATCAGGTGCATGTTGCATGGGTTGCCCGAGTACCAGACGGACGAGATGCCGACCTGGGCCTTGTTCATGTCCTCCTCGCTCATCCCCGTGGCGTACAACATGGCCTGCGAGGCACCCTGCGACTTTGGCTGGGTGATGTGCTTGCTGACCGAATTGAGCTCATTGTCGGCTTTGGCGGTGCGGAGTGCGGAACTCGAGAGGGCACGTCTATGGGCAATTAGTGTGTGTGGGAATAGCTTCAATTCCTGCAATTCTTACGTCGGGTGCCATTGCGGCCGCGGGGCGCATCTTGCGCGCGACAAAACACCTCCAAAGCGTGCGAGAGACATTGTGGCCGACTACCTGGGTACCGGCTTCCCCAGAATGTCGCGGGCACAATTTATTATGGATGCGAGCTCGGAGGACGCGGACTCGGACTCGTTTCCTGCCCGAGCCCTGCCCCCCCGCCGGCCAATGAGGGGTGACGTGATGATGCGCTCCACATTCCCTGGCTCCACATTCTTCGCGCACCTTCAACCGTCACTCATCTCTCAAACCGTCAAACCGCTGTTTCCGTGTGCGGGAGTACGTTGGGGTGCCTGATATTTGACTCATAAACATCGTGCTATTCTGCTGACCATCGCGATTCCACCGATGTTGATCATTCTCGGCTGCCACTTTAATGCACCAACATGCGTCTAGTCGAAGTTGCCAAAAAATTCCTAATTCTAGCTGCACAACTTGAAAAGCCCCAAGATTAATTTTTATGGATAGAAGTCGGATTATAGCGTCTTATGTCTTCTCCACACTCTAATTTCGTACGCATGGGCGTAGGCATCAAACACAAATTCAATGCACCACTCAACCACCCATCCTCTTCAACCTCGCCTCCGCAGCCCTAGCCCTCCTCTCTCTCTCCATCCTCGCCCTTGCTTCCGGCGTCAACCCCCTCATCTCCTCCTCTCTCAACTCAGCCCCCGTCTTAACTGGAAGCGCGCCCAGCGCCTTTCCCTTACCCAGCCTCTGCTCCTTCCGTCTAACCTCTTCAGCCTCACTCTCCTTCCGTACGCGCTCGGTTTCAGCTTTCCTGCGCTCAGCCTCGGCCTTGCTTTCTGCAGCTTTCTCGTTCTTGTCTTGCGCGTCGCGTGCGTCGGCTTCGGCTTTGGTGATGGCGGTTGGCACCCCGGCTTTCTCCCAATCCCATGCTGACTCGCCGAGTTCGGAACGCGCGACGCGGAAGGCATCACGTGTTGCACGGTCGCCGCTCAAGGTGAACGGTGTTCGCGCGTCATCGTTCATCAGTGTTGGGTCTGCCCCGGCCTTGGTCAAGAGTGCAAGGACGATGGGGGCGGAGTTTAGAGACGCAGCAAAATGTAGCGGTGTTGGTGTGTGATGGTTCGCAGGCAGAAATGTAAATGTGGATGGGATCTTGTTGGTCTCGAGGTACTTTAGAAGAGCAGGGACTTTGGATCGCTTGATCATTGGCATAACCTGTGACGTGTGTAATGATGCAGCCTCTTCTTCCTTGGTTGGCTTTCGGGGCTTGGGCTTGGCCGGAGCTGGTGTTGCAGTCGCAACCTCTTTCTGCGGCGTATTCAGAGCAGCAAGCGCGGCTTCGTCAATCGTACTCTGCTTCACCCGGGTGAGTTCGACAAAGGCGCGCATTAGCTCTTTTTGTGTGGCGCGCCGTGTGCTGAACGGGAAGCCTCGGTTTCTTGGGTCATTGTGTCGCAGCACCTGGCCTTCGTATGGCCCGAAAAGCGTTCTCCGGTTGGTCGCGCCGGTTGCGCGTACGAAGATGAGCTCCGAGCTGTCAATCATGCTCTTCCAGCTACTTAGCAGCTCGCGCACTTCGTTGATGAGCGCAGTCTCATTGTAGCGACGTATTGAAGAGCCGGCCGAGTGCGCATTGCCCTTTGCGTTGTCATTGGCCGACTGCGAACCACCCTGTTTCCTTCGAGTCGTATATCTGTGGAAAGTCTTGTGCGCAATGACAGTGGCTGATCGCTCATCGGCTCCAGTATGCTTCTTCCCCGTCTTGGGTGCCAATGCTACTATCATGGCTGCAAAATGTCCGCCACCAATCATACAGAGGAAGTAATGCGGCCCAATGTCGGTGTCGGGTAGCGGAACACCACCCTCGTTTGCCTTGATCTTCGGGGCTTGTTTTGGCGATAGCTGCTTCCTGCGTATGGTTTCCAGAACGTTTGACTCGTCTTCTTGCTCCGCGTTGGAGAAAATGGCGCGATAAACGCCCAGCGACATATTGTCGGGTATTGATGGTGACGTGAACCACAGCAACGGAGGCTTCCCAGGCCCTCTCTGCTTCTTCCGCGCAGCAAATTCGTCAAATTCGGGATCTGAGATCTTTGCCTGCTTCTTCAAGAGCGCGCTGAGCGTACTGTCTTTTGCCTTGCCGCCATCTTCCTCGTCCTCATCCTCGTCAGATTCCGATGACTCAGAGCCCGATATACTCTCGTCCAAATCGCCCATGAGCTTCTCAAATTCCGCCTCGCCCACTGGCTTCGCGCCCTTTATCTTCTGCTTCAAGTTATAGCCGTGTAGATCTGACCGGACATGACTGCGCTGATCGGCGAGAGAGGCAAAATTGAGGCCGCAGAGGTTACACGAGGTTGCCTTAGCGGGGCTAGCATCGTCGCTTTCGGTCTTTTCGGGGGATTTGGTTGAGGATTCGGATAATTGTGGCGTAGTTTCGGGAGGCGGTCGTTCGGGTTGGTCCTTCAATGTGAGGGTGGACAAGAGCTCCTCCGGCAAATCGAAAACTGCACGCGTCAGTTTGATTGCGAAAGGCGGATATAGCTCTTACCGTAAAGCGGGCGCTGCAGCAGCTCGTCTGGTTTCTGCGCCATACTGTGTGTTCTTATGAAATTGTGGTTGTGGGTAACAAGTTGGAAGTGATTGCGAAATGAAGGGCAAGATTTGGCGGGGCGCGTTCAAGAACATGACGTACACTAGGCTGACATTCACGCGAGTAATGCCGAGAACGCTAAGCTTCCGCTAGCGCGTAATCGCCGCGCACCTCCCATCTTTCACATTGGGGATCATCACCGCAACTTCTTTCACAGGAACCGATTCGTGCAGCAACATGCCTATGTACTCGACTCCAGTAACGCTGGGCCCCTCTCAACTTCCGGCTCATCAGAACTCGCAATCAATGGGGTCATTGACGCTCATCTGCCATAAAACTTGCATTGGCCAAGGCCCCGATCCCCCTGTTCTGGTTTCGCGCGAGCCATATGACTGTCGTTGAGGCGTCAGGTCGTACATTGATTGGGCCTTGATCCTTGAAACTGGAAATCATTTCAACTTTTTAGAAGGAGAGCTTTTCATGCTTATGTGGCCAGTATATCTGCCGGTTATCCTCTGTTTTGGCATACGGGTTTGTTCTGACTCTGGTGCTATCGTTACCAGTCCCGTCCCAGACAACAGGACGTGCCTTTTCTGAAACTTCGAATTACATACGTTGTTCGCGTCTGTAGGCAGTTCCCACCACCCAAGCCTCGCAGCTATAGTTCCGCCTGTGCACCCCAGCTCGCGTAGCATTTCGCCGTCGCGCAACGGGCTCTTACTTTTATTTGCTGACGTGACTATCTAGTGGAATAACGATGTTGTCGTTCATTCATCGCAGCAGTACTAAAAAGGAGACAAAACCGCGACATGAACGCAGCGACTTTGATGCTAGGCTGTGCAGCCGCAACCCTGGCGGCACAAATCACGTTAGGTGTTCTCAGTCGACGCCGCCCAAGAAAATCCAGGTTCCCTGTAAAACTGTTTGAAAAGTCATCCAGATGCATGATTTCCTTTGCCGTAACAAGAAAGAAGCAACATTATTGGCAACGTTAGAACACGATGACAGGTTTACAGTCGGTACAATTGGGTGATTACCGTATATCGAATTATGGGACCGGGAGAAGCGCCACCTGGTGTCGCAAGGCGTTACAGGTCCCAAAAAACAGCCACAAAAAACCACACAGCGCCCTACTCAGTCTGTTGCTGGACGCCGAGTCGCCGACCTCTTCTGACTTGCGCATCTATATTGTCCACTCACTATCTGCACTTCATAGTGTGGAGGGCATCGACGCCTCCATCCTCCCGTGGTGCATACTCTGCAACGCACTTTTGAGGCAATTCCAGCGATGATCCTTGAGGGCTAGGATGCACATAATTTGGGACCACAATACGCTGCCCAATTTCTAGACGCCTAACCCCTCTAGCTGCCGTCATGCTGTAAGGCCGTTCAGTCTAGACGTGCTTCCTTCTGTTAGTGCAATGCCAACAAAAATTACAGTAGGGCTAATTCCAGGTTTCCGTTTGCGTGCCCTCACTTTCTAATTCCTACACCATTGTCAGGAGAGCGCTACACGGAACCAAGCTCTTACAAAATGCTCGGCTTAGCATTGCAGACCTTGCTAGCATTCGTATGCGCTAGCGGCGCGACACCGACATCTGCACCAGTGATCACTCAGGGCCTCACAGTGCGACAAAATGCAATCAGAAAATGCAACAACCAAGAGACCTTTACGACGAAGAATGGACTCAACTTCACAATTCCACTATGAGCAGATAATTATAAATAATAGTCTGCCTTGTGCGCTGCTTGGCTTGCGATGGAACCTTCAACTGACAAACGCTCGACGCATACGTGAACGCGTAAGATTTCTACGACTGGCTATACACCCCCACTTATTCCAACCGCCTGGAGCTTTGTTCACGTTTCTCGGGGGATGGCGAAGGCTGTTTTGGCATTTCCTGGGTCGCAGGAGGCCACTGGTGCTTAAGAAACAGTACAATAAGTGTAGAGGTATATAAAGAATAATGGTCTCTCTTTTCTTATATAGCCAATGGAAATCAGTCAAGTCATAGCTATTATAACTATTAACTTTTAGTAGATGGTAGCTACTAACAGCTGTCCTCTTTATTTATTTATTAATGTGTTCCAGCTACTTTTCACAAAGCTTATTTATAGTCTAGCTGTAAGGGGCTGCGCCAAAGGCGATCAGCAACGCTCAAAAAGCATCCACCTTGGTATAACAAGAAAATGTTCGATAGAGAGCTACGTGGCTAGGCTACGTGGCTATCTAAATCTAGGCGGAGAAACGGTATTGCGATCGTATGTCCGGCAATCGGAGCGGGCAGGGAGAAGCGCCAAGCTATCAACGAGGATCAGAGGGCAAGGGCTCTAGCCCATAACACGTTGCAATAGTATAGTATTTGTAGTCGTTAGAAAAGGATGACGTGAGCGAAAAACCGGGTTTTTTTTTGGAAATTATGTAAGTATGCTATACAGGAAAGCAGTAAGACATTGACGCAAATGACGTAGAGTTCTATTGGCGGATAATGTGGTGGTGGATGGTGGGGCAAATCTAGCGCGCTGCAGTCTAATGCGGGATATGCGGGACGAGGCGCAGCTAGTGCAGGGTCTAGAGCCGCTAGGTGGCAAGGTTACGTGCGTGGTCTCGATCGGGACGGGCGCTCCGTCACGGAAAGGCGTTTGAGGACAATGCCTTTAATAGTAGTAAGACGCAGGCTGCGACGGTCACGAAGTGGTTCTAGCGGGAGTGGGAGCTATTATACATCACGAGGCGGTACTGCTAGTTTAATGCGGCGCGAGGCTTAGAAAACATTGTATTAGAGAAGGCAGGATCTTGCTACGCTAGATCCTTAAGACAAGCAGAGAGTATGCTAGTAACAGCAGCACTGATGCTAATGCAGTGGTGAAAGACGTCATGGCTTAGCTTACACGGCCTAACAATACTACGTGGCTACTTATCTTAGACAACGTTGATCAAGTGCACATAGCGCAAGAGGGATGTCCTAATGCGTTTGACACGAGGCGGTACCTTCCAGATGCAGACCACGGGCTGGTGCTGATAACGACTTGGCCGGTATGGCTAGAGAGCAGCTAGGCGATTTGCCACAGCTGAGCAAAATCTCTGCAGAGCAAGGACAGGAGAGCTAGTACAAGAGGAAGCATAGCAAGCGAGAAGTGGATAACACATAGCTGTAGCTTAACAAAGCTAGTAAAATGATTATAGATACAGCTAAGAGCGGGCGGCTACTCGCGCTGCTAGATGGCCAACCGCTCGCTATTGCACAGGCAGGCGCATACCTGCAACAGAGTGGAGTAGAGCTGGTGAATTTAGACATCGTAGCCGAAGCGCTGTTCTAGAACTACTTAGAGCGCAGTTCGTGGACGATGTAGGCTGTCTCGTACCAAGCGATTCGCGACAGGCACGTAGCTACGACCAACCTACTATTACTGTGGTCTTTCTTAGACAACAAAGACCCATGACATGAATTATTCGTTACAGCATGCAGTACGTCTGCTATAGTTACTGCGATGCTGTTGGGGTGGGTCGGGGACATTGTGAGCAGCAAGATCAGATTTACTAGAGCGATGCAGGGTTAGTGTTAGTTTGGTGAGTGGCTCGAATGGCCGGGTGGATCGAATGACCGGATGGATCGGTGAGCTAAACCACCAAGAGTATTGGAGGTTGAATATCGATGGTAGCGCGAGCGGGGCCGCACACCCTTACAGCGTGCCGACCCGACTGACGTCCCAAGCCCCCTAGAAACTCCACTAATAGGCTACCCCTGTAGAGCACCATTATATTGACTTTGAACATGAGCCCGCTTTGTAGTACTTGAACAAAAAATTCGCGCACGTCTAGTGCGCAGAGGACATGCTCGGAGCACGCTTACTCGTTCTGTGGTGGGCCTGTGCGCATCAATGTCATTATAAGTATGTACGAAGAATCTCCCAAGCTATGTCTCCAGACTACCATCACAACAAAGTAGCCTACTATTACCTTCCATTGCAGCTTTCCTCGCTCAAAGCACCTCTTTACCAAAACTCCTTCGGGCCTTTCTGTAAAAATGCCGAACGAAATCCAAATCTACGGTGATTTAAAGGTCACCCTTACTTCAGACCTTGAATAGAGATGGAACGACAAGTCCAGCGGTGCTAGGAGGCACGTGGAATTCCATCACCCGAAAGCTCAGGGCGATATGCGTCCCTTGGGCTCTTTCGCGTACCCGCAGTACGAAGACCAAAACGGCAAAAGAGCATCTCTGCTGGTTGGAAACGCTGCCGATTCCTCCAAGACTCCAGCTGTGGCCAGTCCTATTGGCTACAAGATGATGTGGGATGTTGCTGATAGTGGATCCAAGTACAGGGGCAGTCTCTGGAGACCCTTGCCCCCTAATGGATACGTCTCACTTGGAGATATTTCCGTGGGTCACTATGACACTCCAAGCACTGATGAAGTATGGTGCGTTCGGGCTGGTCTGGCCGTGGATGCCGATTACGATCCGGCCAGCCTTTGGGATGGCGGCGATTCGGGTGCCAGGATGAGGGTCTCTGTGTGGGGAATTGCACCACCGGCGCCCAATCCGAGCGGATCCGACAAAATCGCAGCACTCGACGACATGTTTCGGGTGAGCTCCGAGTACACTCCACCTTCAATGGATCTTGCCAAGGTTCTAGCACTTCCTTGCCCCAAGAACTTTACCAAGTTCAACGCAACAGCGCCAACCTGCAACAAGAAAAACCTCCCACGTGGGGGTGACAAGTTCAGCGAGTTGAAGCAGTGCGAGGTAGTCTTACCCTTCACTGTTTTCTTCCCATCGACGGATAGGGCCTGCCTGCAACAGATCTCCAGGCCTTTTTGCAGGCTTGCTAGAACTACTGCGTGGTATGTTCATGCGACACACTCAAACAACAGCGGCGGTGAAATCTCGGACAAAACAACCGTCACGAGAGGCGTTTCCAAGACAGAGTCTACCGAAATGGCCCACTCGGCTGGTGTCAAAATTTCAGCTTCGTATGGTATCTCGGGCTTTGGCATGGGTGTCAGCCTCAACTACCAATTTACTTCGACCACCACCTCTTCGTACAACGAATACACTGAGAGTTCTAGGGAGCAAGGATTCACTGTTCCACCTTATCACGCAACTGTGTTTCTTGTCAGGCATGTATGGCTCAAGGCTACTCGCAGTGATGGCACGGCGGTTCTGCGCGAAACTGGCTTCAACGCCAACGATGATATTCATCTTATTGGAGTCAAACTCAGATAGAGACACTGTTAGGCAGATTAGATAGCTTGCATGTATCCTACAAGCAATGATCACTATCTTACAATCCTTATCCTAGATGAGCCGAGGCCTACTAGTACGCCGTACTTTTATATTTTTGTCGCTGCAACCACTACAGATCCCTTAATACCTTAACGCTCTATAAACTTCTAACTCTATCAGATAAAAAAAAAGGTGTGCCTTTCTTTGCTTTCGCACTAAGAATGTTTAGCGCGCGTACGGATGTTAGGTACTAAGCTTAATGGCCATCGCGGCCTTCTAGTATAAAGTGTAAGGGGCTAACTCTAGGAGCGAATAGCTAATGGCAAGGCCTACTCTAGAGGGGTCTCGCATACGATCCAACGCCTGCATATCGTGTGGGAACGACTCGGTCTGAGATGCATGCTACGAGCACAAGTGGGCTGCCGGCGAGTAGCAAATATGGACACAATTGAGGACCTAAGAGCTAGGCACAGAAAATGCCTAGTTGATGGGTGGAACTTACAATGTAGTATCTCAGGTTTCGGGACATGCGATTTAATGGGACATATTTGATCGCCAGCTCTGGCATCGCCTGCATGCACAATAAGTATCGACAGTTGCGTTCTTGATTTGAATCGAGATCGTGACAACAGTTTTGTTTATTTAAGATTATCATCCTTAATACGTCAAGGGGCAGACTACTAGGTATCTACATACCCGACTTTAGCAACGCCGGGTACTTCTCCACTCCCGGCTCATCAAAAGTCTCAATCAACGCCGCAACAGCAGGATGCATACCGGCTTCCACCACCACCGTTGTCCACTCATCCATAGGCAAAACATCATACCGCTTTCCAACCTTGCTCAAACCCACATCCGCCATCTGCGCCATGGGGATCACAACATCACCCACATTATTTACGTACGTGATGCCATCGCGCCCTCGGTCTGGTAACTCGCGGACAACATCCTTGCAGCACGTATCGACAGACACGAGATCGAAAGCGCCGGCGTTGTAGTCAACTCTCGGCACCGTTTGCGTCTTGTGTGCAAAGTGCAGGAGCGAGTTCACCCAATCGAAGCCCGCACGCTCAACTGTTGCGTCTTCGCCATCGCGGATGATGGTCGACGGACGCTGGATAACGATGCGCAAGCCATATTTCTCATATACGCGCTCGAGCATCTTCTCGCAAGTCCATTTTCCACACATGTAGCCGTGCGTGCCGTCGGCCGGTGGCGTCTTACCCGTCTTGGTACATGAGATTGGTGGGAAGGCTTCCAGCTCTGCGAAGAGGGCTACACCAGCCGATGAGATGTAGTGAAGGGGAATCATACGCTGCAGACAGGTGGATACGAGCTGTTTTGTCGAGTCTACGTTCGCGCGCTTCAGTGCAGAGTAGTACTTCAGATGCGACGTGTCGGAGCCGTTGTGGATGACTGCGTCGGCCTCGCGGAAGACAGACGTCCAGGTAGCAACGTCTAGGCCGAGATAAGTAGATGTGAGGTCGCCTTCGTAGTACACAATGCGCTCGCTTGGGGCGGGAATCTCTCCGCCCTCGAGACGCGAGCTTAGGCGACGGACCGCAAGGCAGATGATCTTCCGGATCGAAGGTTGCGCCGCAAGTGTGTTGAGAAGGTGGTGGCCAAGGAGGCCGCTGCAACCAGTGAGGACGACAACTTCTGGGTTTCCCTTTGGTTTAGACGCATCCTTGAGCCCGTCAAGGGTAAAGGGCTCAGGTGGAGTGGTCTCAAAGTCCCAGTCTACTGTTGGAGGGCTGCCAAGCTTGGCTTTGACCTCTTTGTCAGGAGTCACTGCGCCCGAAGTGTTGGGTGAAGTAGCGCGAGTGCTCGTCGTATCAACGTCGCTGCTTTGAGCCGACGGTTCACTCTTCTCAGTATCTGGCGTGGAAGCGCCAGTCTGGATAACGGTGACTTGCTGAACCTGTGGCACGAGTTCCGCGGGGATGCTTTCGGAGGCTAGCTCAACCAAGCTAGACATGCGTACATCGTTGGCCATAATCTTGAGGACCGGAATACTGACGCGGAAGTTCTTGAGGAACCACGACCGTACGTCGACGGATAGTAGCGAATCGAAACCAAGATCTACACCTCGCATCATCATTAGGTCGTCGTCGACGGTGGACACCTGCAGCATCTTGCGCAGCTGGGCGCAATATGCCTGTTTGATCACATCTGCAACATCGGCCTGGGAGCGACACGCCTGTAAGAGCTCCTGGATGGATGCTGAGTTTGTTGACTCCGATTTGTCGCCATTAGCGCCGGACTTGTGGACGCGGAAACGGGCAAACTTGGGGTCGGAGTACCATGGAGGGATGTCAATGGTGTCTGGGGTGATTTGGAGTAGACCGGTCGATATCTCCGGGCCACTGGGGTTGTCCAGATGACCTGCCTCCATGCACTCGGCAAAAATTTGGTGGAAATCTTGCTCCGATAAGTGCATCATAGCAGTCTTCGCCACCGTCACATCAAGTTGGCGATCAGACTGTGTGATGTAACCAACACCAATAATGGCGCCGACATTGACAACGGACGAGCGAAGACCGCGCTTGCGCCGGTTGCCTGCAACGCCAATCATGCCCATGTTGGCCGCGGCGTAGTTGGCCTGGCCGACGTTTCCAATCACGCAGTTGATCGAAGATAAGAGCACAAAGAAGTCGAGATCGGTGTCGTGAAAGATGCGATCGAGATGAATGCTGCCAAGCACCTTTGGTCTGATAACATCGGTGACTTGGTCAAACTCCATGTTGCGCACCGACACGTCTCGCAGAACCATGGCGCCGTTCAAAAGTCCGACGATGGGAGGAAGCGTCATCACAATCTCAGTATGGACATTGTTGATGGCCTTCTCATCGGTTACGTCACTGCAATGAATATGTTAGCAATAGGTGCTTCGAATGAGAAAGCAGAGAGTACATACCATAGCAGGATCTTGATGACAACACCATTCCGTTCGTGGTTCTCAATCCAGCGCGGGTCAATTTTGGGGTTACGGCTGGTCAGCACAAGATAGCGCACGCCTCTCTCAATCATCCAGTCGCACAGGGAGATGCCCAACGCGCCAGACAAACCGACTAGCCAGTATGTCTTGTCAGACTTGAAGAGCTGGTTCGACTCAAACCGGGTGACACGTGCAGGAACTGTAGTGCACGATCCTGCCCATTCAATGATAGTGAGAGCCTCTGCGTATTTTTCTCCTTGGGCAAGGGCCTCAAGACCCAGTGGTGTAGATGATGCCAAAACGTTGCGTCCTTTAGCCATGCTGACAACCCCAGTCAGAAGCTGTCTCACCACATCCTTGGGGGCACCAGTGTCTACTCCATGTGGTGAGAAAATGGTGCCCAAGCTCTCCTTCCGGCAATGAGAAGGAAGATACAAAATCATCATTGCCACGTTCTCAGCTTGGGTAGAAGCCGAGAAGTCGACAAAGCACACAAGGTCAGAAGGTAGGATGGCCTCGATATCCGCGCGCGCTGGGAACATTGGTATCTGAGTCTGCGAAGCGACGGTTGGCGACACGGGCACGCCCTGTGCATCCACTGTGAGGGTGACCTTCACGCCCTTGAATGCGGCATGGGCGAGAATAGCCCGAATTATGGATTCAGGAGCATTGTGTACGGCTAGTTTTTGGCCCGCGAATAGAGAGTCTACAATAGCCATGGCGGTAAGCTCGGCTCCGATCATTCCAAGGTAATCAGCTTCCGGGACACCAGATGGTTTGCACAAGATGGTGGACTCGGATGGAATGCGCAATACAGAGGCCACAGAGCTAGTCAAAGCGAGACGTTGAGCCCCGTACTTGTCGTATCCAAGAGCAAGATAATGGTAGCCAGTCGGACACCTAATCGCAGATGCAGTGGAATGCGTAAGACGCAGTGTCGTAAGCTCATCCTTTGTAGTCGTTGTCTCTGCCAATTCGTATCGCGACAACTGTCGGAAATTTGGCCCGTCTTTGCTATACTCTAGACTGACGACGTTCTTGCCAATATCAACCTGATCGAAGATGGGTCGCGTGGTAGAATTGAGACGGTTGTTGGCGTCAGTAATTGTGAATAGCCTTGGGACCAACTCTTTTCCCTGGACGTCAATGATGACCTCCGGCTCCTTGGTATACAGGATGTCTTTGTCATCTAAAACGGTCGAGGTGAAGCGAACAAGGTATTGGGCAACCTTCTGAGCGTCGAGACCGTCAAGCTCCGCCACATCCACATATTGAACACGCAAAGTCTCTTCCTCGTGCATCGCAGATCGACCAAAGCCGACTGTCATGTTGCAGTATGGCTCATCCTCTAGACGGCCGCTGGTGAGCCACAGTATCTCTCGCTTTGTTTCAAAGAGCTTCCTGAACTTGTACCATCTCTCTGATGTGATGTCTTTGAAGACTGGGGCTTCCAGGTCCACGAGACTGACAATGACTGACTCGCCTCCAAGGACCTTTTCATCCAGATCTTCCAGCGAGGCGTATGGGAGGACCTGCTTGGCCAACGGGCCCAATGCCACCTGGATACCCTGCGAGAGCTTGGCGACAGGTGGTGTGCGACCTCCAATGACAACGACTGTGTCGTACACGACATCCTTGGTATACGCTAGAGGATCGCGCGCGAATTCGATCCGATCATCCACAGCAGTAGAGACAAAGAGCGTAATACCAAAAGCATTGAAAAGTTTTGGTGGCGACATGGTGTCAATGCCTGAGAATCCAGCACCCTTCAGAATAGTATTCCACTCGTTGGCATTCACCAAAGGCGAGAGCGTGCGTCCTTCGTCAACACCGCGCCACCAGCCTGGCAGAGTTCCGAAAATGAAACCTGCACCGGCTTGCATAGCGCCATCGCTGGCTCCTTCTCCAAGAACCAGCAGACCGCCAGGCTTCAGCAGCTTGCGCAGGTTCGCTACAGCCTCGTCTAGTTTCGCACAGGCGTGGACGACCATGAAGGCAATGACGACATCATAAGTGCCAGCCTCAAAGCCCTGCTGAACAGGATCGATTTCAGCATTGCACACCTTGAACACCATACTATCCTGCCAGTCGGTAAATGTCTCTGCCGCGTTTTCGAAGAAACTAGACGAGATATCTGTGAAAGTGTAGCTGCCAAAATCATGCCCGATAGACTGAAGAATCGTCTTAGTGGCACCGCCGGTTCCAGCACCAATCTCCAGCATGTTGAGATGCGGGTTGCGGTTCGTTAGTTGCTTGAGAACACTGGCGACCCAGAAAGTACTCTGTTTGGTGCCGAAACCGTTGGAGTAGTACTCGTCGAGCAGACCTGAGGTGCGGAAATGCTCTAGCATTGTCGTCTCGCCCTTGAACACGCGGGGCATGATGGCGCCGACTAGCAACATGATCTTGACATCAGAATTATCCTGAAAGCCCTTGGCTGCGATATCGTCAAACACATCCTGCTCTGTGTCGTTCAGCCACTCCAGATGGGCCCATTTGTGCTGCCCTGTCTTGAGCAGGTTTGTCATATGTCGAGCATAATTCATGTAGTGACACAGAGGGCTAGTAGATCTCGCAGGATGGTCTTCGGGAAGCTGCTCATCGAAAACGCGCAGATAGTATGCGGCAATGCGACTCAGAACGAACATGAGATGGTGATCTGCTTCACCAACGGGCACGCCAGCCGCAGCGAGGGTTCCATCGAGCGCACTAGGAACCCAGTGCATCTTGTAAAAGACGTCGCGGTCGTTGCTAGCATTGGAGCCAACGGGCTTGAACTTGACCTGGTCGACCTGGATGGCAGCGTGATCGAAACCTGGAGCGTACATGTTGACGCTGCCTGAGAAGCCATCACCAGGCTCTGCCCGATCCGCAGTCGTGCATGTTGAATCTATGACCGTCATGCTGTTGTCGGTGTACTGTTTCGACGCGAGAACGCTAGGGTTGACGCGCAGCTTCGCTATGCTGGTCGGCAGGTGCAACAGACGAAGCTGGTCATCGCCGGGATAGCTGTAGGCGAGCATAACAGACTGGAATGCAGCATCCAAGTCAATAGGATGCACGAGCAGCTCATGCGCATCCGGCACCAGTGCCTTCGCCTTTTGTGCCAGACACGTTGCGTTTCCCAAATTCCGCTCGAGCTTAGTAAGCGACTGGAACGCGCCCGAGAAGTCGTACTCTAGCCCCTTCATGAAGTTGTACAGGCGGCTCGGCTGCACGGGAATCATGTGTGGCGGCGGTGTCTGGCGCGGTGGGAAGAGCGATAGATTGGGGGCTCCATCAACGAGCCACACTTTGAGCTCACCATCTGCTGCCAGGGCGAGATCGCTCGTCTCGTCTCCCAGTGCGGCAGAATAGGTGAAGTCGGCGTGGACGTGGTTTCCTTGGGTGGAGATGTTGGAAATGGCAATGTGCACTTCGATGCCGACGTCATTCTGGTCGAACGTGATGGCGTTGTGGATGTGGAAGTTGCTCAGCTCGATGAGCTGGATCTTCTTTCCTTGGGCGAGAGATTGCGCAGCTTCGATGGCTGTCGACACGTATGAGGCAGCCGGAAGCACAACTTGGTTCTGCACTTGATGTCCTTCGAGCCAGGCCATCTCTCTTGGCTTCAGCACGTTTTTCCAACGCAGCATGTGCGGCGCGCTGTCTGAAGACACATCACCAAGGAGCTGGTGGAACGGCTGGGCACGCAGACGCATGTGACGCGACTTTCTGGACTCGGCCCAGTAGGTAGACTCATGCTTCCATTGATAGCTGGGCAGATTGCCTAGGACTGTATACTGCTGCTTCCGGCCAGAGAGTGCGGCCTCGCAGCTGCCGAGGTCGATTGAAGCTGTATCGAGACGAGTCCAGAGGAATCCAAGGCAGGCTGAAAAGGCAGTCATGGCATTGCCCCCGCGAACGAGGGTTCCATGGTGGGGAATATTCTTCTGAAGTACCTCGTTGATGTTTTGCTTGGTTGGTCCGGCAAGAGCGGCGTGCGGACCGACCTCGACCACTACCGTATGAGGCTCAGCGCCTCGGTCCACTTCAACAGCCGCCTGGACAGCCTGTGAGAACAGCACAGGCTTTGTCATGTTATGTGCCCAGTACACATCACTGAGTTCGTCAGTGGATGGGCTGATAGGCCGGCCTTCGTACACGCTAGAAAACCAGGTACATTCCCCATTACCCGGCAACGCCCTTACACCTGCACGTCGCAGCGAAGCGACATAGGGGTCGAAGCAAGGCAGCATGTGGCTTGAGTGATACGCTGTATCCACCTTGAGACGTCGGTTGAACTTGTTCTCGTCTTGCAGAACTGCCGCAATCTCGTCAATGGCATCCTCGTCGCCGGACAAAGTCACGCTCGACGATGAATTGCTAGCTGCCACGCCAATGCGGCCCAAGAATTCCTCATCCTGACACAACTCCATCGCGTCTTCCAAAGAAGTACCAGCAGCAAGCATGGCACCCTTGATGTTTCCATTCGGACTAATTGCGAGCTTGCAATGGAGACCTCTGAAGTAGGCGACAAGAAGGGCGTCACGCGCGCTGAGATATCCGGCTGCGTATGCAGCTGCTATCTCGCCACTGGAATGGCCGACAACAGTGTCAAAATGCACATTAGCCGAGCGCAGGATATCGACCAAAATGATTTGCACTGCCGTGCAAAGAGGCTGTGAGATTGCTGCTTCTCCGACTCGCGACACAGAGGCGTCGGCGAGCAGTTCAGCCTTCAGAGACCAACTCGGCCGGTCACCATCTGGGAGTTCGGCAAGATAGCCTTCCAGCTTCTCGAGTATTTGTCGCGCAAGAACTGTTTGAGTGACTAGCTCTGCACCCATACGAGCATATTGCGCTCCCTGACCGGTGAAGACGCCCAAGAGCCTTGAGCGCCCACCGTTACCCGCGGCCCACGTGCGTACGCCCAGACTCTCATTGCCAGGCTCAGCTAGCCGGGTTGTGATGCTGAATTTTAGCTCCTCTACAGTCGTGTCTGGGAAGGCGATGCGGAAGGGAAGCACAGATCTGCGCTCACGTAAGGTGTACGCAAGATCGCACGCGCTAATCGTGGGATTGGCATCCAGGTAGCTCGCATAGGCGGCAAGGTTAGAGCGGAGAGACTCTGTAGAAGCAGCTGAGAAGACGAATGGTGTTGATACTGTAGCAGCACTCTTCTCCTCAATGCCCTTTCGTTGCTCTGGCTCATAGCTCTCCACGATGGCATGTGCGTTGGTGCCTCCAAAGCCGAAATTATTAATACTAGCACGCTTAGGACGTCGCCCATGTAGATCTGGCCACGCAAGACATTTGGTAGGGATCTGGAGACTGCCATAGAATGGTTCCAACTTGGGGTTGAGCTGTTGGAACCAGAGGTTGGGCGGTATGGTTGAGTTCTGCAAGGCTTGTATGACCTTCAATAGTGCTGCAATGCCAGCCGAACCTTCTGTGTGACCGAGCACAGTCTTGATAGATCCAGTGTAGATTGGACTGCTAGACTTCTCCCTGCCGCCGAAGAATGCGGTGCTGAGAGCTTCGGCTTCGATGGGGTCTAAGAGTACGATTATGTCAGCAAACGCACTAACGTGATCCACCAGTAAGCTGGCCACACCAGTAAGCTGGCCGCCCCACCAAACTTGACCCGACGCTCTGCACAACTACCACAATGCCGCGACGACAACGCTCTATACAGACTTCCCGTGAAGGCAGACTAAGTCTTGCTATAGCTTCCTATCGTAATAATCCAAAACAATCAGTGCGCGCACTTGCAGCAGCGTATGACGTGCCAAAATCGACTCTCTAGACGCGCCTCCACGGTGTCCAGCCACGATCAGAGATTCTATCTACTAGGCGTAAGCTATCACCTATCGAGGAGCAGTCTCTCGTGCAGTGGATCCTAGATCTTGATCGACGAGGATTTCCGCCCCATATTATCGACGTGCGACGGATGGCAGACACTCTACTCGCTGCGCGTGGCCAAGATCCACCTCCGCAACCTGTTGGCAAGAACTAGATGTCGCGCTTTATCCAGAGCCAGCCAGAGCTTCAGACAAAGTGGAGTAGAAGGCTTAATAGCCAGCGCGCTGACTCTGAGGATCCTATCGCCATTGTAGCGTGGTTCAAGCTAGTAGAGGAGACGCGCCAGACGTACGGCGTGCTAGACCAGGACATCTACAACTTTGATGAGACTGGCTTCGCTATGGGCGTCGCTGCAACGTCAAAAGTTGTGACTAGCTCTGACAGAATTGGCAGAGCAGTTGTCGTACAGCCAGGCAATCGCGAGTGGGTAACAGCGATAGAGTGCATCAATGCGTCTGGCTGGTCTCTACCACCGTTCGTGATCCTGTCTGGCAAGGTCCACCAGGCCAGCTGGTATAATGGGCTCCCACTAGACTAGATTATCGGCGTCTCCGACAATGGCTGGACGACAGATGAGCTTGGTTTTGAGTGGGTAAAGCACTTCAATCAGCATACAGCGTCTCGTACAGCTGGAGTCTATCGGCTTCTTATCCTTGACGGCCATAGTAGCCACGCTACGCCAGAGTTCGACCAGTATTGCGCAGAGAACAAGATTATTACTCTCTGCATGCCACCTTATACCTCTCATCTCCTCCAGCCTCTAGATGTGAGCTGCTACTCTCCTCTTAAGCGCGCGTACGGACGTGAGATTGAGGAGCTCGCCCGCCAAGGCGTCTACCATATTGACAAGATAGACTTCCTCACAGCCTATACACGGATCCGGCCGATAGTTTTTACGCAGCAGAATATCCTGGCGGGCTTCCAGGCAACAGGCCTTGTCCCTCCTAGTCCAGATCGCGTCCTATCGTCGCTCACAGTAGCCAGAACACCGTCTCCACCGCAGACAACCACAGATAATAACGCAGCAGCGCAGGCAGCAGCGCAGACAGAGACACCACATACAGTAGCAGAGCTTCAGCAGCAGGTACGCTATCTCTAAGAGCGGCTGCGCCGGCAGTTAGAGAGTCTAACGAACGTTGCGATACGCCAGCTTGCTAAAAGCGCTCAGCTTGCGATGCAATCAGCAACGATACTTGCAGAGGAGAATAAGAGGCTACGTGCAGAAAATTATCGTCAACAACAAAAGAAGAGTCAGCAGCGTCAATATATTGCTTCTGGTGGAGTGCTCAAGGTGCAGCAGGCTCAGCAGTTAGCTGCAGAGGCAGAGAGAGTGGTGATGGAGGCTAGCCAGAGCCAGGCTGGTGAGCGACGTCCGCGCGCGCCACCAACGTGCACGAAGTGCCATGTTGAAGGACATACTCGGATTTCATGCAGAGCTAGATAAATAATTATCTCTCTAAGTTTTATCTCATTTTACAAAGTTGTCGTGGCTTAATTGCGCAGAACGTTGCGTCGAGTCTGGTGGGGCGGCCAGCTTACTGGTGTGGCCAGCTTACTGGTGGAGCACGTTACACAAGAACGTAGGGTGATGGAGAAAACTTACCTCCAGCCGGTGTGCCGGTACCGTGCGCTTCAATGAATTGAGGATGGTCCTCCGCAGACTGAGGGTCGAGACCAGCCTTCCTGTAAACGCTATGGATTAAATCCCGCTGTGCGCTAGCGCTTGGCATTGTGATTCCAGGTGTTGCTCCGTCCGAGTTCACACCGGTCTCCCTGATAACAGCTTCGATTCTGTCATTGTCTGCAAGGGCTTGGCTGAGCGTTTTGAGGACGACGGCAGTTACACCTTCACCTCGCGCATAACCATTGGCATCCTTGTCCCACATCCGACTGAGACTGTCGGGTGAGAGCATCTTCAGCTTGCTTTCAATGACATACATCTCGGGACCAAATATGAGATTGGAACCACATGCAACGGCTGTGTGACTGTCTCCCGACCGAAGTGCCTGGATAGCCTGATGAACAGCGACCAGACTTGACGAGCACGCCGTGTCAATGGTGACCGATGGACCCCGCCAATCAAAAAAGTAGGACACGCGGTTCGACATGACCGCACGCGAAGTTCCGGTGGCGAAATGCGTAGGCGCCTGATCCAGATCCCGAAGCATCATGGCCTCATAGTCGCCGCACATGAGACCAGCGAAGACAGCGGTGTCGCTTCCTCGCATCCGGTCGAGACTCAGGCCAGCTGATTCAATCGACTCGTAGACAACTTCAAGGAGTAGTCTCTGCTGTGGATCCATGGCTTTGGCCTCGACGGGATTGATACCGAAGAATTCGGCGTCAAAGACGCGCGTGTCTTCGTCTAGGAAATACGATTGCATAACATTCATGTGTCCATGATGTGTGCCATCGGGATGATAAAAGCCCTCGGCGTTGAACCTCTTATCGGTGATGTTGCTGCGTATGTCTTTAGGGTTGTGGAGGAGATACCATAGCTTAGAAGGCGAGTTTGCTCCACCTGCGAATCGGCAGCCACTACCGACGATAGCTATTGGCTCGTTAATGGGGGTCTTTGGTGACATAAGGAGTGTTTTGAGCAGCAAGGGAACTAATTCCGAAGAGCGTAATGGAAGAGGATAGTAAAGTTGGAGTTTCTCAAAGAGTAGTAGTGTTGAGAGAGTTCTAGCGCTCAGGACATTGATGAAGGCGTGTTGAATTGGACTCTGGTACCACATATGTAGTCGGGTCAACTAGGAGTAATTCACCTGATTAGTCCAAGGTTTGACGATCTCTACTTTTGCCAATTCCATGTAGACACAGTAGTAAGCCCGATGGTGTCGTACTACTACTCGGCGTCGTGGAAAGTTGCGGCTCTACCCTTGTTCCTCAAGAGCCTCAATAGCGACATACCAGCATGCAGAAGGCGAGAAATTGCGAGGCATGCGAACCGACCAGTCTAGCTGTGCGTTGGTCTTTCGGTTCGGCAAGGTACATGTGCGGCAGCAGTTCCTTATTTAGCAAGTCATGCCGACTCCGGCGGTGCTGATAACGTATGACTGGTCGATATCAAATCCGACCTGCTGCGCAACAAGACGCGTCTGCTTACATTCGGCTCCGAGGTCCGACCGCGTTTGAAACGCAGTTAGCTGCAGATAGCTGCAATCTTGGCTCATTACTAACGCAGGATTAGCTGTAGATATTGTTACTATCAAATTGGTATGTTTGGGCTCGTCTCACCTCTGAAATCATCATCTTGTCACTTCTGATATAACATCTTTAGATTTGCGTGGTGGGTCTTTCAAGGTCAGCATCATGCTCGGCCTTCAGAACATTGCGACGGCAATGGCTGGCTCGGATTGGCGATCTACCATATTTATCACAACCGCACTGGTACGTAGTAGCAACAGCATCTCGAAAGTACCCGTCTGATCACCCTTCTAAGCTTTTGGGCTACGTCTTCATTTTCCGCCCCATACGAAACATATTTTTCCATCCACTCAAGAAGTATCCTGGACCGAAACTCTTTGCCGCATCTTCAATTCCCTATGGATTCTGGTATATGACAGGCAAATGGCATACCAAGATCCGCCAGTTGCACGCCACGTACGGCCCTGTCGTCCGTATTGGACCGAAGGAGTTGTCGTATGCTACCCCAGAGGCATGGGAGGACATATATGGTCGTTACGTGCCGGCCAAGCGCAAAGAGAATCCGAAACCAACGTGGTACTGTAGCCCAGACGCCCACGATATGGTTGGCGCCAGTTTGGGTGATCATGGCCGCATGCGCCGCGTCATGGCACCCGGATTTACCTACAGTGCCATGTGCAAGCAAGAGCCTTTGATCAAGACTCATGTCGACTTATTTTTGTCTAAGCTGCACGACATATGTGATCAAGGAAAAGCGACGGTCAATATGCTCGAGTGGTTCACCTACTGTACTTTCGACCTGATAGGCGACTTGTCGTTTGGTGAGCCCTTTGGGTGTTTGGAAAACGCCATGTTGCACCCATGGCTTCAGCTCGTCTTTGCGAACATTTACGTCACGCACATCATTCTGCTGTGCAAGCGTATCCCCTTCTTCTACCTCTTTCTGCCTGTCAAGACGACGCTCCAGTTGTATCGCGATTTCAACCGACACGTCGTTCTCCTACGCCAAGTCGTTCAGCGCAGATTGTCACTAACAACACCGCGCCATGACTTTATGGAAATCATGACGTCGAAGCAGAGCAACACCCTGTACATGACCCACGAGGAAATATTCAAGAACGCCATACTTCTTACCGGTGGCGGTGCGGAGACCACTTCCAGCAGCCTCACGGGTATGGCGTTCATCCTGACGACCAGGCCTGACGTCAAACAACGTATCGTCGAGGAACTGCATGCCACTTTTCTGACTGAGGAAGACATCAACATGCGAAGTGTCGCGCAGCTGACGTACACGGGCGCGTTTATTGAAGAAGCGATGAGGTACTATCCTCCGGGCCCAAATACGATGTGGCGCACGACTCCCGCTGGCGGAAACACGATCCTTGGCGAATACATTCCCGGAAATGTAAGTTCTTTGCCCTAGTGTATTGGACACTTCCAGGAAACGTATCTGACTTCTGGTCCACGTGACCCATGTAGACCATTCTGGGCATTCCACACCGCGTCTTGTATCGCAGTGAAGCATACTGGAAGCATGCCGATGAATTCCATCCTGAGCGCTGGCTACCAGATGGCGAGCGTCCGGTCGAATTTGATCAGGATCGTCGCGAGGGGTTTCATCCCTTTTCTTACGGCCCGCGTGCCTGCATCGCCATGAAGTAAGTCCAGCTAGTCTGGCCTGTCCGGAAAGCGAGATATAGGTGTGCTAATGTTCATCTAGCTTGGCGTACGCAGAGATGCGTTACATCCTTGCGCGATTCTTATGGAATTTTGACATCGAAGGCACGGAGCAGAGTAAAGGTTGGATGGACAATCAGAAGGCGTACTTGGTGTGGGACAAACCGGGGCTGTTTGTGCGTTTGACGCCAGTTGCAAAAGAGAGCGTAATAGGATGAGCATACGTGGTCGTGAAACACCGCTGGACTAGTGTTTCATCGTTTTTCACCCACAAACTGTCAATGTCCCGAGTGAACATAGTTCCTCCTTCTGATCCATGTGTTGGTCGTTGTAATAAGTTGCCGAAAGAAAAAGGATTATGATCCATTGGCAGGATTTTGATTTGCTCCTTAATAGGTCCCTTCTCTCTCCCCAGTACTCAAGATGCTTCGTGACATGGAACAAGTAACACATGCATCGATCGACATGCGATCAACCACAATGTATAGGTCTCGTGAGTTCAGTATGCCAGCCTTTGGTATGCGCAACTCGATTCAGCATTTCTATGAAGAAATTGTCACCACTAGCTTTTTACCCTTGACATGCCCGTCTTGTAGCATTTCCAATGCCTTGATGATGCCTTCGAAACGGCCTCCGATTTCCTGGATGAGCTGAGTCTTGATGTGTCCGGCATCTAGTAGCGGCTGTAACTCAGCGGCCCACTCGGCAGCGACAGCATGTAAGGCAGGATTTGCCTTGCGCGAGTAGACAGGATGACCGAGGTCCACGTCGAAGTTTTGGCCCTCAAAGCCCATCACGACCTTGACCGCGACTGATCGGCGAGTAAGCCAGGCATCGGGAACGGCTTCAAGACAGGCATAACGGGCTCCGATGCGTGCGAGAGAGGCCAGGCATACGGCGGTAGACTCGGGATCAGTAATACAGTCAAGGGCATGTTTGATATTCTGCCCATTTGCAAGTGCCTTGATATCTTGGACGCAAGTAGGCGAGGTGTACGACGCCGTGCCAATGGCGCCGAGACTAATGCAGAAGGATGCAGACTGAGATGAGCAAACTGCGATGGGGGCGTAACCAGATCTAATCGGGCAAGCTTGTCAGCATGGTTCCTTGCGCTCCTGATGGGACACTTGCAATGGGACGATTGTTACGCGACGATCAAAGAGACATGCTACTCACCGCTTCAACATCTGAATCGCCATGATGCCCGTTGCGGTAGCACCTCCGTATACCAGAACGGGGAGATTCCTTGCATCTGGTTTCGAGGGCATTCCCGGCAGGTTCAAGGCGGTTGGATCAGACATGGCTAAAGCAGCGGTACCCCAGCCAATGGCGCCTATGGCAGCGGCCTGGAGGTCAGAGACAGAATCCGGGATGCGCAACAGATGGCGTGCGTCGGCTACGGCGTACTCTGCAAATGCACCGTTGTAGGGGTTGCTAGGTCGGTAGGGGAAGTCAGCGCCGCAGACTCGGAGACCTAGACCGAGCACCGAATCAGGTTCGGCTTCTACGATGATGCCACAAAAGTCACACCCGGCGGTATTGCCCTGCATGAAGAAGTGGGTCACCATCTTGTGGTCGGTAGGATTAAGGCCAACTGCCAGTACACGTACACGCACGTGGTGCGGTGAGGGCAAAGGCGGAAAAGGGCGGCCATGAGCGACGATGAGTGGAAGACGAGGTGGAGCTGGAGGTGTTTTGGACTGAATGACGGCAGTCTGGCCGCTTGTGGGGAGCATCATGGGCGAAGGAGGCGTTTGGACTGAGCGATGCAGTCTGGCCGTTTGTGGGGAGCTTTATGAACGAAGAGGAAGGTGCAGTGTACATGATGTCGGGCAGATTGGAACATGTAAGCTATAAGGCATCCATGGCTCTTTTGGGGTCATCGTCTGCCTGTCTAGGAAACCGAAGGCGAATGTCCGAAGAGGTTTGGGGCGCAGACGTGACGGGGGGATAAGTAGAGTAGCAGAAGTGGTAATTTGCTGCGTACTTCACTTGTACGTTGATTGCTTCACTCATTGTACCCATCTTTCTCGACGATGCAGTTGCAGCTGGCACACGGGGCAGCGGCGGCGGCGGCGGCGGCAGGCGTGACTGCACACGTCAGCTACTTCAACAGAGGAGAACATCATGGCAGCGGGGCGCGATGGCTGGCTGGCAGCGCTGCGGTCGTGAGCACTGCGACCGTGTTGCGGCGATATGGCGCAAGAGTATGGTATGCGATGTTGAGGAGGATCGTGGAGAGGTCGGAGGCGCGTACGCGGGCGTCGGAGGCATCGGCGCCCGGCCTGAGGGAGTGGCAGGCATGTCTGGGCTGGGCGCTGGCCATTTGGGCATGCTTCCTTGTTGGTGTCTATGCGAGTTTGCTGACGTACCGCCTGTTCCTCCACCCTCTCAATCGCTTCCCCGGCCCCTTTGCGGCGCGCATCAGCGACCTATGGCTGTCATTGCAGCTAGGCGGCCATGATATGCACCGGCTCAGCGAACAGCTGACCACGGCATATGGCGACTTCGTGCGCGTCGGCTCCTCGACGCTGATGCTCACTCACCCACAGGCTGTTGCAGCCATCCACGGGCCTGGCACCCGCTGTCGAAAGGCCGCCATGTACGACTTTGAGCAGCCCAATCGCGGCATCGCTACTCGCGATGTTGGCCTTCACGCTGCCCGTCGCCGGCTCTGGAGCAAAGGGTTTGGTGACAAGGCGCTTCGGTCTTACGAACCTCGCGTGGCCGTCTATGTGCAACAACTGCTTGCACGCCTTTCACAAGCCCATGGCAAGCCCATCGACGCGGCCCGACTGACAGAGGCATTTGCATTCGATGCCATGGGCGACCTGGGCCTCGGAAGCGACTTCGGCATGCTACAGAGTGCCACGACGCACGCTGCCGTCGAACAGCTCGTCCAGGGCATGGCTATCATGGGCCGCCGACTGCCCATGTGGTTGATGCGCCTGCTTGTCGACATTGCCCAGTCCCTCGTGCCCACAGAGGCAACGACGGGATTCCTGGCCTTTTGCTATCATCACCTCGACCGCCTCATGCTGATGACCGACGTTGAGCGCGCCGAGCGGCCGAGCCTCATGGCTCCCATGATCGCCCACTACGATCAGCAGCCGCCCGCCCATCGCGACCTATCCGCGCTTCGCAATGACTGTCGTTTCATCGTCATCGCTGGTAGCGATACCGTGGCAGCCACTCTCGCCTTCGCCATGTTCTACCTCGCCAAGCACCCCCACCACGCGCTCCATGTGCGGAAAGAGCTGCAACCGCTTCGGCCCGCCAGCGGCTCTTACCCCGACCACCGGCTCCGTGACAATGCCCCACATCTGAACGCCATCATTAGCGAGACACTGCGCCTGCACCCTCCTGCCTCAACCATCATGCGCACTACCCCACCTGAAGGCATCACTATAGCTGACACCTTCATCCCGGGCGATATGACCGTCTTCTCCTCGCAATATGCCATCGGTCGCTCTGAAGCCCTCTACACAGACGCCGCCGACTTTCGGCCCGAACGCTGGCACTCCGAGCCTGGCCTTGTAAAAGACGCGTCGGGCTACGCTCCCTTTTCTGTGGGCCACCACAGCTGTCTAGGCCGACCTCTCGCCCTCATGGAGATGCGCCTTGGTCTCGCCGAAACTCTGTCACGCTACAGTATATCCTTTGCACCCAGCTTTGACCATGCATCCTTCCTAGACAGTGTTCATGACTGCATGTCGTGGCACATTGGAAAATTGGACCTTTGTTTTACTCCACTTGACTGAAACATCTTGACCACATCGATAGTATTGTATAGTTGTAAAATCACATCTACAGGAACGCCTTGACCTGCTCCTCGCTCCAGTTCCAAAACGCCTTTGCGTGACCATTGCCTCCCTCAGCTTCACTTTTGGTCGCATCCATCAAGTCGGTACGGATAGGATACAGCCTACCCCATGGAACGACTGAGTTGAAACACAAAATGTCAGCAATTTGAAGGGCAATCAAGTCTCCCAGGTACTTACTCCAAGCTCCAGAATCTTTTGTGGTTAACGAAGGCGATAAAGCGGCGAACAGCTCAACGTAAGCTCCATACGTAGGCGGGAACAGCACAGGCCGCAATGCAAATTTGAACAGCGTTCCGCCTTCCCGATACAGATCGGACCTCAAGTGTCCCGGGTTGATGGGAAAACTCAAAATGCCATCGTCTGCATACCGCTTGGCGCATTCGACTCCGTGCAGCCAATTACCAGCCTTACTCAGCCCATACCGTTCGAGCGGCGACATGAGTGGCCAGTAGTCAACGTAGTCAGCAGAGAGCCCGCGTCCTTTTTCTCCGATCGTCTCGGTGCCCATTGAAGATACCCATACGATGCGCACGGTACCAGGCTGTTCCCGGCGCGCCGTTTCCGCTAGCACCCCTCTGAGCAAGTGGGTGAATAGGAACGGCGCCAGCACATTGACTCCCATATGCACTTCGTGACCCTGCACTGTGCAGGCTTGGCCATTAGTGTCCTCGAGGGCCTGCGTACCCGCATTGTTGATGAGCCCGTGGAGGCTGCTTTCCTGCGAGACAAATTCTTCTGCTGCCTTCTTCACCGCATTCAGGTCCGCCAGATCCAGCGGCAGAATAGAAAGAGTGCCCGAAGACTTAGGCGCCGCTGCCCGAACATCTGCCATGGCTGTGGACGCCTTCGTCCCAGCCCGCACTGCCATGTACACCTTGGCATTTTTCGAATACAGGATTCTTGCTGTCTCTTTTCCTACGCCTGAACTGGCGCCAGTGACAATGTATACCTGCGGTCGATGTTATCACGTGTCCCTCTTCCATTCAAATGCTGCCCCAGTTAGCGACTTTTTTCCGCATACCTTTCCACTAAGATCGGGTATATGGTCCTCCGTGTACGCAGGCTTTGGTGGAAACATTTGCGTCCACATGCTTGAGACTGGCTGCGAGCCCACTTCAGGTCTCTTAGCATGGCTCGGTGCTTTCGCTGGCGGCATGGTGTCAGTCGCGACGTTTATTCAAAAGATGATTGCCGACTAGTTTGATGTACAAAACATATAAATGTCGGGTATAATTCTATCTTTTTAGCAATCTCATTGATAATTGAGGGGATGTGAATTCTCTTTTCTTAGTAGAATACAGTCTTTTCCAAATCCAGAAGTTGACGCCGAATTCCCCGAAAAAATCCCTGTTGACTATGTATTGTTTGCGAAGTAGCTCCGTCCTGGTTTGGCTCGGCGTAATCAGTTACTATGCCTCGCACTACTGTGCCATTACCATGAACACGGGTAGGGTCAAATTCTCGCAGATGCTTACCTAGCTTTCACCTCTTGAAACTTCCGTTGCTCACACCGTCAATACAGCGACGCGCGATCTTCTTTAGCCAGACTGCTGATGACAACACGGACATTGATCTGCGTCAGCATTCTGCGTTCGCTTTTGAGATAACTCTGACCATGTCTTAATAGGCAACTCAAGCCGACCCCGAGTCTTCTCATTACCGAAAACATTCACACCCACGTTCGCAACTTAGCTTTCCTCAATTGATGGACCAATAGCGGACGTGATAATAATGGAATTCGCACGGCCGCGAGGAGATACGAGCGAAAAGGGGTCCTCGAGCGAACGGCCTCGCTGTACATAAAGTTCAGCAGGGAAAGGTTCCAGTGTCCTGTATCGAAAACAAAGTTTCGGATCGTCTCTCGTTGTTACCGCCCCTCGTTAATCCCAATGTTTCCTGCCGCTACCAAGGTGCTTCTATTAGCGCCCGGGGTTTGTGCAGCCGCCCTCTTAGGCCAACTCAGACAAGAGGTAAACTCTAGTTGCAAAGCCATTCCCGGTGACCATGCTTGGCCAACTCGGCAGGTGTGGAGCCAGCTGAACGACACTATCGATGGGAATTTGATACAGACCGTTCCTCAAGCGGCAGTATGTCGGCCAGGAGGTTATGGCGACATCTCGGAAGACAAGGCTGAATGCGCAGCGCTCAAAGAGAATTGGGACTATCCCAAGGCATTGTGCGTCACCTGCCCGCTGTCCGCTAAACTCTGATACCAGAGCATGCTAACGTGCAGCACAGTTTGGATAACGCGGCAGAGATAATGAACCCCTGGTATCAGAACACGTCCTGCAGCCCATTCTATCGCCTCGATCAGCCCTGTACGCTAGGCAACTACGTCAGCTACGCCATTCCCGTTCATAGTGCCGCCGATGTCGTTGCCGCAATCGAATTTACGCAAGCCCACAACGTACGTTTGGTCATCAAAAATACTGGTCATGATTATCTCGGGAAGTCTACCGGAACAGGTGGTTTGTCGCTCTGGACCCATAATTTGCAATCAAAAGAGATTGTGAACTACACCAGCAGTGCGTATACTGGCCCTGCTATCAAGGTCGGGGCTGGTGTCACTGGTGGAGAAGCTCTTCTCTATGCTTCCCAATTTGGATACCGCCTTGTTTCCGGAGATTGCCCGACGGTAGGTTACGCGGGAGGATACTCGTCTGGGGGAGGTCACAGTCTACTGAACAGTGTGCATGGCCTAGCAGCTGACAACGTATTGGAATGGGAAGTCGTCACTGCAGACGGGAGACATCTTACTGCAAACCCTGTCGAGAATGAGGATCTCTATTGGGCGCTTTCTGGTGGTGGAGGAGGTAACCTTGCCGTGGTTTTGAGCATGACGGCTAAGGTACACGTCGACAGCCTCATCGGTGCCGCGACACTAAGCTTCAACTCTACCGCCAGCCCCACCAACGATTCTTACGTCTCCGCAATAAATGCTTGGTGGAGATTCCTCCCCAGCCTTGTCGATGTCGGCGCATCTCCATCTTTCAACCTATTTGCTGACAACTTCTTGGTCCACAACACCACGGCCCCGGGTAGATCAGCGACGGAAATGGCCGCCTTGTATGCCCCGTATCTAAAGCAACTCGATGCACTGCAGATCCCCTATAATTTCGCCACGTATGCTGCCCCATCGTACCTCCAGCACTACAATGCAACCGACGGGCCTCTTCCTTATGGCCCATACGTGGCCTCGCAGCTCTTCAACAGTCGGTTCATTCCCCGGGATCTGTCCGGAAGCCCCGAGAATCTCACTTCGGCAATGCTATCGAGTGTTGCATTTGACCCAAGCGCAAACTGGCAGATCGGCTGCCTAGGCGTGAACGTCAACACAACTCATGTTGCACATCCGGAAAACGCCGTTGTGCCCTACTGGCGCGACGCCATGGCCATTTGCCTGGAGTTCTCCATCTACAACTGGACAATCCCTGAAGCCACCATGGTAGCGCGCCGCCAGGACCTTGCCGCTGTCATCCATCCGGCGATCGAGGCAGCAACCGTCGGCTCGGGCGCTTACCTCAATGAAGCAGACCCGCTTGTTTATCCACCTGGTGATGCCGAGAAGTGGCAAACTGCCTTTTTCGGAACAAACTATGAGCGATTGAGAGAGGTGAAGCGCAAATGGGATCCGAGATCGGTATTCTACGCGTATGCTTCGCCTGGGTCTGAGGATTGGCGCACCGATGCAAATGGCCGTCTCTGTCGAGCTTAGATATGCGGATATGAACGAAATGAGAAAGAAAGAAGCAAAAGAGAAGCCAAGTGATTGCACACGTCCACCTCATGTCTGGCATTGAAAGAGGGAATGTACAACAAAGCTGCCGATGATGTTTACCAGAATATTCCTTGTAGCCTAGAGATGTTCCTCCTCGACACTTGTATAGACTGTACATAGTTAGACAACCCACAACTATTCATCCCAAGTAGTCCTTCTTTCGCATTTTGCATCGTCGCTACCCAATGCGAAGGCAACAATCCGCGGGTATTGATGTCTGGCTGTAACGACACGCGTAGTTCGGCTGGTAAACCCAACAGCCGCTCCATGGTCTCGAAGTGATGCGAGATGGCAAGAACCAAGATCTTGATTTGGAGACTGGCCTCATGAACCGGCAGACCGGCCAGCTTCAGTTCCGGCAGAATCTGAAAGCTGCTTGACGGGGAGCCGAGATCATGCGTATCGAGCTCTCTCACTAGGTTCTCCAGAAACGCGTTGAAAAGGTCCACGATATGGAAGAAACACGACATGAGGTTCAACATGCAGGGGAAGGTAAGAGGGGACGGTGCTGGTCGGTTTGAAGGAAGCGTTTCTGGGCTTCCTCCACTCCCGTTGCATGCCACTAGACTCTGAAGAACATGTATGTAGCTTTCCGTGCTTTGGAGGACGTCCCTCAAGGCGCACGATGTGTTCGAAGTGCGATTCTCCGTGACAGGCTCTGCACACCGCGTCGGATACAGAATCTGCGCTTTCAGCTGTCGGCAAAGATTTAAATTGAGCTGCGCGAGTCGCATTTCGCAGTCCAGTTGGCGCATCAAACCCGGCGTCGGACTTCTGGCTGCGTGTACATCGGACCCCGCAGTTTCCACGGGAGCAAATTCTGCGCCAGCTTTGGGAAACGCATCTTGCATAAGATGCGGCGTCTCGATGTGGATGTCAATCCCGAGCTCGTGATATAGCGACGAGTAGTGGAGGCTTGCTGCGCCCTCATCATTTGTCTGCGTCTGTTCTGCCTCGTAGCTAGAGGGCAGTGAAGGAAAGAACTCGT
This sequence comes from Stemphylium lycopersici, assembly GCA_003268315.1. Classification (NCBI taxonomy): domain Eukaryota; kingdom Fungi; phylum Ascomycota; class Dothideomycetes; order Pleosporales; family Pleosporaceae; genus Stemphylium; species Stemphylium lycopersici. The sequence goes on from QGDG01000073.1 coordinate 143,532, forward strand.
ATTCGTTGAGCAGCGACCAACTTTGCGCACTCGCTTCCTCTGCCGTATTCTCCGAACTGCTCGACATGAGACTATTGGGCGTAGGAAGTGCCGAGTTTATAGCCTTCCGCGTGTCCTCATCGTCTTGCGGAATGGCGTCTTTCTGCGACCGGCCTCGCGGTCGTGTGTAACTCATGACACAAGGCGCGCCAGCCCGGACGCAACGAGCGCAGGATTGAGTAGCATCGTCCTTTGTTGGACATCTGAGTTTTTGCTTCCGACACCGGTCACACGAAGAGCGTTTTGAAGTTGCGAACGAGACTAGCGACATGGAGGGGTGAAATGTGGAATGAGACGAGCAGAAGGGTGGGGAAGAAAGAAGTGGAGGGAGAGGTGGAGGGGTGGATATCGAATGCGAGTAATTTTCCGACTGCGTAGAGTAGCTACGTCGTGACATATTTTTGAAACGGTGGTCGTGGTTACTAGAGCTTACGTCGTGGTCGTTTGGCCAATGCTACGGGCTCGGGATCGCCGAGCATTTTTTTGGTTTGGCGCGAGACGGGCCGTATTAAAACTACCATGTCCGTACGCGGTGCCACCATGTCACCCAACCATGATGTAACGGGACATTACGCGCGGTCGCTACTTATCTCGGCTAGGCCGCCCTAGGGCGGCGTAGAGTAGAACAAGAAATTCTTTACTATCGTAGAACTCTCTTTTCCATTCTTATAAGTAGCGAACCGCCTTAGCTTGATATAATAGAAGATCGCGCTTACATTGTAGCGTAACTAGATGTCACGTAGAAGTGGTAGGAAGTGTTCGACCAGCAATCGGTGGGGTAAGTAGTTCAATTGAATCTAACGAGGACCTCTTGGTAAAGTGTTGTCGAGAAGATATGCCCCCTAGCTCCAAGCGGCGCTCGGGGGTTATATCAACACCGCGGCAGTCACGTGATATCTATTACACCATAATACATATAAATATAATAAGCTAAATGCCCTTGAGTAGATTTTCTTCATAGAATCTTTATAGACGCGACTAAGAGACGCTTAGACTACGTTAGACTAATGTTAGGCGGGCGCGCTAGATGACAATGTATACTATCCTGCACCATGATCAGTAGTTTACTGACCATACGTACCTTTTTGGCTGCATGGCGTAGTGGTACGGGGCTGAGTCCTGGCAGCTTCAACTTGGCCAACTCCTCCGTGTCCGCATAGTTTCATTTGTCGAACTGTCGAACTACTCCCCTACGACCCTTTGTAGTGAACGCATATCCAAAAGAGTACCTAGAAGGACTCTAGGTCGTGGATGAACGAATGCGGCTCATCTTTGTAAAGTACCCTAATCGTTATAAACGCTCGCGTGCTGGTCTTCCCTCGCGCCCTTAACGATCTTTTATGATCCTCATCAATAGTATGATCTAGGTTGACTAAGAATAATAACTAGGAGAGATTATCCTTATCCCTATTTAAAGTTAGATTATTTAGCGAGAGATCGCATTAAAGTATACTAGCCCGCGTATATAGTAACTTATATCCTATTGTATAGCCTTCTAAGATAGTTACAAGTCTAGTCTTAGAAAGTAACGCTATAGTGTGTTTAATCTACCATCGTCCTAACTCCTTTTACTCGAGCTTAAATAGGTTCGCTTACTAAATAGTCAGAGCGCGTTTGTGCAGCTTAAAGACCGCTACTATCTAGTGGCACTACTACTTTATCCATTCTCTAAGAGGGACTAATTAGTCCTACTTAGAGGTTGCACTATGTTTCTAATATATAGTTTGTTGGTTTTATCACGTCTAGGCCTTGGCACACATTCCTACTGATAGTATCATTCTGGTTACTCACACAAATCGTCCTGTGGTAATAGTGCCTCGCCACATCAACCACGTCCTTCTTAGTTAACTCATACAGCAACTCGCCCTCCTCGCTGCGCTCCGAGTATTGCCACGAGTCCTTGATAACTAGGGGTGCTGGCGACTCATTCCCTTCACGGTAGGCTTTTCAACAAGTTGTGGCTCGATCAGCAACACAAAGCATGCGTTTGATGACCTTGCCAAGGACGAGGCGCTCAGGAGAAACAATATGTGGCCATCGAACAAGAAAGCCTGCCCAAGCCTTGCAACGGGAATCGTAAAACGAGACCCATGCCGTTGATATCGTGTTTCAGATAATTAGTCAATCGGCCGTACGCCGCGAAGCCGGCGTGATCCATCCCTTTGAGTTGAAATAATTAAGACAATACCTTCAGCCCGCTGGGTGGTCACGTTGGTAGTCGGTGGTGTAGCTAATACTAGGACATAAAGGTCGATAAACACTGCTGGGCCACGTCATATCTACGTTGCGATAAGGTTGCCAAATATCAGCTCTTTCATGCAAGACCATCACAAATTCCTTAGCTATTATTTTAAGAGACACCAACGAAATTGAAGGATCCAGTTGATAGATACCACCTCAAAACCAATCACGCCACAAAGGCTCGAACTACATACGACTACGACGCCTCTCAAGTTGTAGATAGGCCAACCAATGTCGAATGCCGGCAATCAAGTATCGTACTCCTCCTGGCCGCGCTCACTGGTCAAGATGAGCGGCCCCTTTCAAGGATACCTCCACCCACACACCATTACCCAAGCGCCTCAGGATATCACTAATTAATAGGAAAATTGTTCAAGTCGTGCGGCCGTTAGTGAGACGAAACTTTGCTACTTCCTTCAATGCTGCGCTCCAGTGGGATAATGCGTCCTCGTCATTTACCTTGACATGGCATTTTTTTGCTATGACAATGTGTGTGCGCAACTTTTCAGATCTTAAAAGATTAGGAAGAGACTTGATCTCGAGGCCAAGCTGCTCTGCGTCTTTGAAGTGTCCGTGGGCAAATACGACTTCTGCAAGACAAATATGTAAAGGTACTTGGCTGGAGCAGGTAGAAATCCGATCCCGCCTCGTAATTTCTGCTCGAAGATGGTGCTCCGCAGCGATTGGATCATCGAGCTCCTGAAGCGTGTCAGCAAGATCTCAGGAAAGATTGCGAAGGTCTTCGTTAAAAGAGAGTGACCCCCTCTCTTCCGCTTTATCTCGCGACCATTTGAGATGCGCCAACGAGTCCGCAAACTGGCCTTGATGTCGCGAAAATCTCCCAAGCGACATACCAATACGAAACTGTACCACCTGCTCTATTGAACAAGAGCCATTCACGGTACGCCATTGTTCAAGTGCCTTCCTAGCACCGGGTATGTTTTCAAATTGAGCACAATTCAAAGAATGCTGAATTGTAACTAGACCTATTGCCGAATATGTTCTCTTGTTCACGAAGTTCAAGAGCTTGCCACCACTCGTATTGCTGGATTTGGCAACAGCTTGGGATGCATTTTCGGCTATTGGAGCTAGGAGACTCTCGGAATCGGTGATGCGAGTGTAGAGATATAGTTCGTCCAAGTCACGGGCAATTACTTCCGCTTGTCCAATCGCGAAGCGCTTCCATGCCATATTGAGGAACCGAGACGCTTCAACGAGTGTCAGTGCAAGGTCGGAACGGGTATACGCTGGCAGATCTCCAAAGCAATTCTGAAAGGTATGAAGGATCTATTTGAGGTGTGGCAGAAATGAGCTAATATCGGGGATCCCCTACCAGTGTTGAAACTCAAAGAAGGATTGCACGTCGCGCTTCACTTACGAAGCCTCTATGAACTTCCAAGAGATGGCTCTGTAAGCGACTACGAGGGCCTGCAGCTTCTAAAAAGCGAGAAAATTTTGAGGTAGGTTGTCGCGAATGCAGCTCACAACATCTTCATTTATAAAGTACGAGCCTGAGTCTGAAAGTACAGACCTTGACACCTCTAACTCGTGAAATCCCTTGCTAGCCTCGATGTGTTCGATAGCAGCCCGATCAATTCTGGATCAAGACCGACGCGAGTTGCGTCTAATTCTTAAACTTCGCCTACTGATGTCCAGTGTTTCCGCGGCATCGCCCCCGGAACAACAAGTCAAGGGTGAATTCATCACGAGTCGAGAAAAAGGACAAGATGAGCAGCAGAATGTGAGCGTCTTCTGAATGAAACCAGCTTGACTCAGCGATGGCCTCTGCGACAGCGCTTAAGGATGGAGCCTTCCACATATCTTGTGGTTCGGATATGTACTGGGAGGTACCACGTGACTCTACCGAACGGTCTTCCGAGGGGAGTTGCAGCATGAGCGTGTGCGGATCAGAGGAGAAAGATTATACGACAGACCATATAGACCTATACTAAGATGTTTATCTATATAGACTAAATTCATAATATAAACATACTTTGAGCGCGAAAAACGCGTCCGTCGCCGCCTCATATTGATTAAATTAGGTCATGATATTCCTTCATGAGCTCTTTCTCCGGCTTCTGCAGGTAGATTTGCCGAAAGCCGACGACGACATTTGGGTGCAATGATAAGGCGAAATCGCGCGACGTACGCGTCTCCTCGACGCTGAGGATTTTGAAAGGATGAATTGCCATGGTGCGATCAGAGTTTCGAGAAAAGTGTGACGAGATGGGAAGAGAAAATCACATTAGGCAATCGCGTTGGCAGCTCTTATACTTCGGAACAGTCGGCGGCTTAATTGAAAAGACCAATCACTCCTGATTGCGCCGACAATGTCAACGTGGGGTTGGACAGTTCGACAACGGTCTTGTGTGAGGGCTACTCCAACATCTCGGCAAGACCTTCCCCATGTGGCATAGTAACGATCCGCGCTCTATGTAAGCACGCGGCCTGTAAGATAGCCTCCTCTTGATACAAGACATAGCATGGAGATATACTGTCATCAAGATGTTGATGGTCTGTTGACCAATTACTGAAGGTCAATGTAGCTGCAGGGAGCATGCATTTCGCATTTGAAGCACAGGAGCGTCCTATGTCTAGACAACACAATTTCTTTTTCATGCAGAAGCTGTTGTAGGATATGATTCTGTGAGACTTGACATGGATACTAGCATTCACGTGGCAGATAACCAGTCTATCTCTTGTATAGGCAACTGGTGTCGAAATGCCATGTATGCGCACAATTCCGCACTTACCAAAAATGGTCATTAATGGGACGTTTAATTCCTGCTCCCCTCACCCAACACACTGGACCATCCCTGATGCCGCCATCTTCCCATACATTGGTGCTGTATCATTCTCGCGTGTTAAATCAGACCTCGATCGGCGCTCATTGTTCCAACTGTCCCTTCGTCGAATCTGATCTTCCCAGATCAGTGACCCCTCGTACCACCATGGCCTCTTATCCAACTTCCTCGGTCCCTAACACCGCGCCAGATCCCATTCCTAGTAGAGATTTTAGTCCTCTCTAGCAGCCCTTCTTCATCCCAGGTCCAAATGTCGTCCTTCTTAACGAGATCATTGACGCTCTTACCTTCCTTGTCTTCGGCCATTTCATCGGCTCCTCTTCGTAGAAGCATGTTGAAGGCCTTTGTATCACACAAGCGGGATCTGTAGCATTGGTTTCACAGAACGCGTAATGGTATTGCGCCTGTGATGTCCTTGGCATTGACATTGACTCCGGCTTCGAGTAGCATTTCCACGATGATGGAGATAGCAGGCAACGTTGTTGTAGTACCCGAAGAGCACGCTGCATGCATTACAGATTGGCCAGATGAAGTTACGGCATGAACGTCCGCGCCTTCCTTTATGAGGTACTGCACGTTCGGGACGCTGGCTGTACGTGCTGCGATATGAAGGGTTGTTTCGCCCTTTGCGTTTCCAGCTCGAAAATTTGCAGCAAAATTGACAAGAGAACGAACAAGCTTAATGTCACCAATACAAGCAGCACCGTGCAGTGCTGTCTGGATCCTGAATATAGCTCGCCCGGATCCTACGAGTTATGATGTTTTCCAGCTGGACAATATGGTTGGCAAACATGGGGCACCATCTTGACGGCGCCGAATGTCGTTCATCCTCCGAGGTAAGAAATGTGACGTCAACTTTCATATGTTTCTAAGCAAAATAGGGATAGCATTACTTGCTCTCCATACGACTCGGAAACACTTTATCTCCTTGCAGTAGCATCGCTCCTATCCTTGGCAATATCACGCGGTCGGCAAGAGGATCATAAGAGTTCAGGGTCGGAACAAGGCAGCTCGGGATACAAGCGATTGTGAACCGTTTTCATCATCACAAACGCAATTATGGGGTCATGCCAGCTGTGTGGAGCTATCGTTATTTATATTATATTACTCGCTCAGAGTGAGATGGAAACTAGCCTACTCTAGAGAATTTATCTAGTAGGTCCTAATTATTATTTTTGTGTAATCTAACCACGGATAGGCTTATACAGTAATATAGCTGCTGTGCCCTCTCACTTTCTACTTGGCTGGTGTTAATCGCTAAATCATCGAACCTTTTGAAGCTCTAGCGCAAAACGCATAATTAACAGATATAGCTAATAGCAATATTAAGGGCTCAATGAGATTGGACAAATGATACAACGTTGCAGATTTCGCACAGCAATAGGCGCAGGAGTTTAAGAATACCTTTGCAATTAACAAGGCTGATTGATATAAAATTAGGCTTGATCTCAGCCCGGTTCCCTTTAAACAACAGTGGCGGGCTGAGAAAAAGTTCAGAAATGGAAGGGGGAGGGGGCGGAAAAGGGGTTCGCAAAGATCCCACCGAGCTTTGATAGAACGATACTAAAGTCTGTCCCTGCGAGCGGCAAGACGCTGTGTGCCGGAAGCAGCCAATCAGACACAGCGCTATGCCGGAAAAAGAGCTATCATTTCCCTTTCAGTAGTTATTTCCCGCACATGGGGGTTTTCCGGCACGCAAGAAGGGATCTTATTGCCTATAAATAACCCTCACATATAGCAAGTAGCCGCGCCTTGCCAAGACCCCACCATAAAGCACTGCACAAGACTGTAGCTAAGAATCGTAATTAGTGAACTGTTCTTTACTAGCTTTTACTTAATACATAAAGCGAGTTTAATAGAGCGCATATTGTATGACGCTACATAAATAACCTTTCTACCGGTGCAGCGAACAACCTACTTGGCCGTTAGCCGCACACGGAGGGAGGTCAGTGTTACAAGCAATAAGCGAAGACCCTCCCAGACGAAGGATGCGAGGTTAGAGGCCAACCATCGAACAAGCAAGAAGGTTATGATCAGCGCGCGGGGCGCATAGATCACGTGACTAACATCTTACCAAGGCCAACCCTCCGAGGGATGGCAGGAGGCCTGAGGAGATTAGCCACCACAACCATCGGAAACATCCTAGGGATAGCAGTGATTGTTAGGATAGCATAGGGTATAGCAACGAGGAAATAAGGATAGAAAGGTTTCTTTATTTCTCTTAATCTGGTTGTCAGGCGGACGCCGGCGGGCGGTCGCGCCAGATGACGATATATACTATCCTGCACCATGATCAGTAGTTCACTGATCATACGTACCTTTTTGGTTGCATGGCGTAGTGGTGCAGGGCTGCGTCCTGACACTGGTCAACTCTTATAGCTACATCTCTTTCCTAGATTACTAACTAGTTATTTAATCGCTTATAACCTCAAATTATTCTTAACCTAAATACCTGCTATCCTACTTAGAGGTATGCGTAAAGCCGTAGACTTATCTAGCGACTAAAGCTAGCCTACCTTAACCTAGACTAGGACTAGAGAAGTATCGCCTAACCCTGTGTAGCAGTTAGTACTTATTAGTCAAATTAGCTTTGCTGCGTATCTTAATATTAGAAGTATGCGATCTTATAGGGATCTACGCTAAACCGAAAGCATGTAGGTTAGCGGGTGGTCCCCGTACTGTGCCGGTGCACAAGGTGCCTAGTTAGTACAAACAAGGATATCTATAAAAGCTTCCTACGCAGGGAGAAAAAGGGTATCGACGAGAATATCGACGAAAATTAGGAATCATCCACAACTCCTACAGAAATCTTTTGAAATGCGAGAAGCTTGTAGCTCCTCCTCCCTCTCCCTTTGGCGGTGACAAAAGAGATGCATTGTGATGGGCTTGGGCTTTGCCCAAGCCTAGGGCATGAGAAAGGAAGTGGGGGCGAGCTAAGATCGTAGTCCGGACCACATCCGGACTCGCTACACAAACCCTCCCTCTCCAAGCCTCACAAATACAATACCAACACTTAGTACATCCCAACTCTAAGGCTATTTCGTAACATGCATCGACATCATCGCTATTGTAAGAACATAGTCTAGAACCGCTACGCTATTGCAACCTAAAAAGGTAGAAATAACTAAGATAGTATTTCTTAGTTCTAGATAGTATATAAATAGATAGTAAGTGTCTAAGTAGCTTTAGTCTCTACGCTAGTAGCTAGAACGCTCTAGTCTACTACGCTAGTCTCTAAAGGTACCAGTCCTTACAGCTATAGTGTTTTCATACACCCCTACACCCGTGCAGTACTAGACTACAATAGGGAAGAATCGGCACCTAATCTACGTTGCGTGCACGCATCTTTAGGGCAAGGTGCAGGATTACCTAAATAGGAAAAATCAGTGTTCAATACTAGAGGACATCTTATAGTTATTAAGAGCACCAAAATTTATGCTTTTAATTTTTCTTTAATCTCTTCTATCTATTACCCGATTAGAAACAACAATAACTCATTTTACCACCCTCTGTTCGCACTACTATTTGCACTTTTTAGATTCTTTATAGCTGCTCTAATGGCCAATCCTCTATCTGATATTACACCGCTTCTTTAGATTTAATATTCTAACAGAAATCCTCATCGCCCCCTTATCGCCTCACTAAGAGATTTGGTATAACGCCGTTATACCAGGCCTCCTCTAGGGCAGGTTTTCTCTTTGTTTGTTAGTCAGCTCAACTGTCGCAAGAGAAGTTCGGCTGGACCTAGTATGTACCTTGTGTGACCGGGTAACGTGAGCCTAACAAGGCCCCCCATTAGCCTCTAGTGGGCAGCCACAAACTCCAGTAGTCATATTGCAGTCTCCGCAGCGATTGGCATAGCAATCAGTGTCCTTAATGCAACGATAATCAGGGCACGAGGTATTTTGACGATTGAAGATGCTTGCCTGTTAAGAGTCAGAATTAGTGTCGGTTAGTGTAAAAGGGTTGTATTCCAGCACATACTCCAGTCTGAGGCATGCCAGATCCGGTTGGCAGGGCGACGATGAGATGAATCGTCGTAAATAATGCAGCAAGGGTGACTGAAGCCTTCATTATGCCTAGTGTACTAAAGGTGTTTATTCTGCGAAATCAAGTCGGTGAAGGAGTTGGTGGTAAGATTAATGGTAAGATTGGTGGTGAACTTAAGAGTATGTGATGTTATAAGGAACGTTGCAAAAGGGCGGAGGGAGGTTTCTTTATATAGTCTTCGACGGGAATACGCGGTGTCTTACGACGTCAGGTTGCGTCAAACCTAAAGTACCATAAACCAATCGATTCACCCTCTCTATAGGCCCAAGTAACAAGATGTACGATAACGTTTGAAGGACATGCGTGAAGGACAGATGATCCGAAATTCCGGGTGCATTAGTGTTGAAGGACATGTTGGTTAGTTGGGTAGTTTTCATTTCACGTCTGGTTGATAAGGATTAAGTTGTGTAAGTCCTAATTTCGGCGAGGCCTACGTACTAGTTCTGCAGGTTCTCCGGGACCAGCGAAGGGTTTAAGGAATAGAGTGTTAGTTTTACAGTCAAAGACCTAGTGCGTAGTTTGCAATAAAGAGTATTGAGCGAACCGTATGTTTTCCAAGCAGGAATGAGGTCTAAAGACAAACTTGATTAACGAGGTTAAACACGACACATAAGGGTTGTATCCCTACTAACATATAGACCAAATGAAAGACCTTCCACCCTAACACATATTGCCGTATGCATACGTGCTAGTTAGTGCGTTCATTTTGCTCGGCGGTGCTAAGGATCACTAATCACTAATCACTAGCCCTATCACGTGCCTAGATATGCTTATTAGTAGTTCTTGCGTTATATAAGGATTTTGATTCTTACTATCTATAGGTTTCTAGAACAGTTGCTCCAAATCCTAACACTTCCTAGGATATACTTGCGTCAAGATACTTCGTTTATAGGATTAACTCTCTAGAAGGTAGCTAATTGTCGACCCTTAGGCCCATATTTAGTTGCGCAATATAAGTTCGCTATCCCGAATCCCTAAGGGCATATCACACGTGCTTAGTTATGCAATTCCCGTGTTGACGTACTGATTTAGGAAGCATGATTTATCTACGTAGGTTATGCTGCCATGTCAAGCTACAATTCTCCTTCTAGTTGGAAGGTATAAGTTTAGTATTTATGTAAAGGTAAATCCTACTTGTGTGTGATAGGAGGCTGTCTAGTGGCATGAGAGGAGGAAAGGATCGGAGCGTATAGGTGTAGAGATCTATGTCTCGATTAAATAGAAGCTATACCGCTACGCGAGAAGAGCCTTCGTAATATGCTTAGCGATGCGCATATCGAAGGTGATAGGTGTATTAGGAAGGTAGAGCCTACATTTCTTTATCCTTAAGAGGTTTCAAAATACGAAGTTATGCTGAGTGCCTTGTTTGCGCGTTTAGAGCCGGTGCTCTGATGAGCTGTGCCATGGATTGCCGCATAAAGAGCCTTGCGTTACGCATTGCGCAGGCATTTATGTGAAATTCTTCAAGTTATTGACCATCGACTAGACGGATCGCTCTACGATTACAACGTTTCCCGATCAGTCGCGTAGCACACTACTAGCGCTTCTCCATGGGTGGTGGTATGTAAGTTCCTTCTCGTGAAATTCCGCCGTTCGACGATATACTGATGTGCTTAGAGAACCAGCGAGATATGCCTTTACATCTTCCCTTACGAACATGGGCATCTTTATTGCTTTTGCGCGTAAAGTCAGCAGAACAGAAGGGGCATGTTGTTCTGTCCGACCCATTACGCTCTCGAATATGGCGTCTGTAGTTCTCTGACGAAGAAAACCGTCGCCCTTCGCATCCGCGTTGGTAGCATCGATAATTGCCGTTGTTGATTATCTCAGGCCTGCCAAAACTAAGCGATGGCGGCTCGCTAATATCTATGACTCCAGGACTCCAGGACTCTGCAGTGTCTAGGCAGTATCTGTCGTGGCCTAGACTATCGTCGCCAATTCCAGAGCCGTTCGTCGGGAATTGGGAGGGCCCGAGCCAAGAATTTGCTGCATTCGGAAACTCGCTCCACTCTCTTGCCAACTGGAATGTCTCTGTATTATGCGGATATCGTGCAGGCTGGTGGCATCTATATCCTCTTTCGAAACCCCAAAGAATTGGCTCGAGCTGAAAAGCTTCGAGTACAGTACTGGTGACGATTGTGGTGTCAGGGCTTGGTATGGCCAATGGAGATGTGCTCGCTGGTGCGCTTGTTGTGCGAGAAAAGGTAATGAATTGTTGACTCATGGTGATCTTGTTTCAAAGGGCATCGGGTAGTCTGGAAACACCCTCTAGTCTAGTCTCGGCAAGGACTTAAGTAGAATACGCGTGTCGGCTGATAAGTCATTGCACGTCTGAACCATGCTGAGACAGACATGGAAGTAACATCGTATCGGGATCGCGACTGTTGACACTATGTCGTCATAGAGCCGGTTGGATCTAGCCACCGATGCTTCTTGCAGATTGTTGAGGTGCACAGCTCGTCGTTTTCTCTTAGGCGAGATTGAATATTGTCCGCTGCTCATGCAGTTTCAGGTTCTTTCAAGCAACATTTTCATCATCAGGCGCCCAGTCTCTCTTACCTCGTGACGCGTGAATGATCCTACTTGCATAGCGCTAGTGCTTTTTTATCATACGTTGACGGCAAACTAGCTATCAGTTATTTCGATCTACATATTGAAAGCCTAAATTGGAAATCCGGGACGGGAACTAGCTTTATTAGGTTTCCAGTGTGTAGATCGAATTGACTGATAGCAATTCTATACCTACGGCAAGAATATCATTTGCAGGTCAGGCCAGCGCTAAGAAGATTAGAGAGTTTCGGCATAAACAAACGAAGTACACCAAGCTACTGCGGCAGTACGCATTAGCGTTACTGTTGAGCTTAGCAGCCACATGTTAGGCAAGGGACACCTAATTCGGACAAGCGATTGCCAGTTGTTCTACACACCTGTAAGACATGACGATGATCGAACATGTCCTTCGAATTAGTTACGCACTAGTTTTTCATCCATGCGTAACCCTCACCATGACATTCGAAGGCTGCGCTTAGCGAAAGGCCCACCCCGGACCGATTTAATTTGCTTCGGAGCGACTCGTGACGTCATTGGTGCGGGGTTATTAGTGAGCTGTGTGAACGATCTCTTCTGCAATTGTAATTCAATCATACTCACCCCTATTTGAAACATTCAATAGTCATTTTTTCTGCTGTACGACTTCATACCGCGACAATGGTCGAAATCTGGAAGGACCGACAATTAAAATGGCTCGCAACTGGATATGAGGTGCGCAAACGAGAAATGGACTCGTCCGTAGAGTTCGAGGAGTCTCCGGAGCCTGCATCCTCTCAGGTGGCCCTGCTACAGATCTTCACGGACACATTGGACGAGAACGTTACTCCAGCAACGGCAGCAAAGCAGATCGCAGACTGGGTGCTTTCAGTCCCAGATCGTGATATCTGCTATGATATACATAACGCCTATGCCAATATGATGGGCGTTTTGTTCTCAGCCACAAGTCACTTTTCATCCCGGAAACACCTCGAGATCCTGGCAGCTTTTACAGTAGAACTCGCAAATCAGCCTGATGCGTACAACAATAAAGACAAATCACTAGAGTTCGAATCAGGTTCCGTTGTGGTTCCACCAGGAGGGAGGATCTCGGTTCCTTGCATGTCTGGAGGAGCATTGTGGTCTGGACTACCAAGTTTTGCATTCCTTGTGGGGGACGACCTTAATCGCGGGCCTTTAGGCTTCTCACCACCCTCTGCACCTGGCTGCGAGGACCAGCATCAGATAGATCGCCAAGTCGAAGAGAAGTACACGAACATCAACACATTCGCTGCTCTAATAGCAAAACAACACCCCCCAGAAGGATCCCCATTATGCAGTTGTCTCCATTGCGCCTTTATAGTGTTCGCTTTTTTGGAACACAGTCCTAGTACGGAGCGTGGAAGATGTTCGCACCTGGCCGTTCGAGCAGCGGCTACCTGGCTTATTGTTGCTGGAGAAGAATTAGTGAAGATAGGGCCGCCTCCTGATGTGGCTAGATATATTTCTGGCAGTTTGTGGGAGGCTGAGTGCGGCACCAACACAGTGGATGTCAAACGACTGCGGTTCTGGAAAGAAAGGTTCCAGCATTTCCGGGAATCTGGAAGACTTATAAGCCAGGAGGCTGTGGATGCTACGCACGATGCTTTGTCAGTGCTTGATAGCTTGATCGCTGCACAAGGTTGAGGAAGCTCGAGTGTAAGTGAGGCTCGGAACGTGTTTCTAAAACCATGTCTATTTATATTTATATCGGCTCGAGAATTCTCTTGACCTCTGCAATCTTCTATCATCTTCGTTGTTGTTATAGGTATCTTGTTTTGCGTACACGTGTATAAAATCTTTTCTCTTATACTCTACCAAGAACCAAGCACAGGAGAACTTCTGTGTTCAGCAAATCTAACGTCCTGTCGCCGTGGCGCAAGACATCTCATCAATGCATCTTATACTCTCCTTTCCAAACGATGGGCAGCATTATGGCATTCCCAGTCTAGCCTTTTGGAGATACAAAAGTATACTAGTATTTGATAATTGTAGGGAATAGCAAGTGGCGAGAGAGCATAACTGATGGCACAGATTGCCCAATCATTATGATAGGATCGGCATTATTTTATATATGTAACTCTGCTACATAGCCGAAGGGTAAGGGCCGACAATTCAAGGGAGCTACCAGCATCTAAATCGGCGTCGAGCTAAAAATGCCAAACATACTAGGACCCGCTTTCTTCCGTCCGAGCCGAGCCATGCAAATATGAACATGAACTTTGCTTCAAGATGCAGTTATGATGGCACTTATCTGCCGCAACACCCGAGCGCTTATTCCGCCTACGTCATAGACGGGACAGAGAGGGGAATCTGCAATAACCAACAGTATGATACTTGGCCATTGGCTGGAAGAATCTTCCCTTACTCATACGCCCAAAGGATTCCTGGCGAAGACCACCATGATGATGCCCACGGCGGCCAGTAGCATACTTCTTTACCAAGTCAAACTAGAAAGCTAACTATTTTATGCAACTTCGTGTCGCAGGTACAGGAGACACAGGTCGCCTTACGTCTGGTCTGCTTATCGACTATGCGTATTTACCCGGGACTCTAATGCATGCTGAATTGTCAACTCTGTTGTAGGATGATCACAAGGTATCAACTCAGATAGGCCAAAGGGCATTCGCTATGCTCCGCCGCCAAGTGTTGAGCTGAAGGACATCCATGTAGTATGTGCTGACATTGGAACATTTTGAAGGACAGGTGATCTTGGTGAAAGACAGTGGTAGAACATGTGTGATGACTAAGGTGTTGTGCAGCTATTAAAGCGCTGCGCGATCGTGTTGTTGCAGTACCTGATCAATTGCCCATCACGACACAGCCCAGCATATACATACCATCTATCACAATCATGAAGTCAATTACTGCTCTCCTTGCTTCACTTTTCACTCTTTCGGCTGCAAAACCTTTGCCTATTGACTCGGATATCAAAATCTCTCTCGTCGCGCGGGCAGACATTGTTTCAGTAACTTGCCCTATGGTGAACAATGCCAATCAAGCGACATATTCTGTCAGAAACATAGACGATGCCTTCACTATTGGAACCGGAATTCTGCGGATGACGCCTCCAGATTACGTTGTTGGCACCTGCAACAGCGCTCCATACGAGGATATGGGGACAGGTATCGCCGCCCCGATATATTGCTTCTCTCACTCGCGCCTTGGCTGTTGTAGCTGCTTTTAAGCTGCGCGCCGCAGCTTAGGAGACTGACAAGAATTATTATCCTTTGACCCTCGAACCTACCTTTGGGCCATCCCCCACTACCTGTTGCAGTGTGAAGCATATACTATTGCCTATAACTGCCCCTCACATGCTCATTCGAAATAGGGCAAGAGTACCCTAGGCAGTACTTCAACACCCAGAACATCGCTCTTCCCGCTGACTGCACGGCGGGTGATGTTCTCGACCGTTATGAGTTTCCGATCCGGCGCAATAAAACCCCAATGGGAGATGGCACCAATCCCGGGCCTGATCGAGTAAACATTTTCTACACCTATTCTCCTGCCGCGACTTACCGTGCATCAGGTCGTTTTTGCTCGTGTGAATTATGGTAGAGATTTTAGGTACTGCTACACTATCTACCACCAAGACCTCACTGGGGGCCCATTTGCTTAGTGCACATAATTAAGCATTGTGCTAAATAGGCAAAGAGGCTTTTATATCGCAGACCAAACACTTTATAAAGAATTTAGTTAAATAAAAAAACTATTAAATAGGCTGTCTACGATACATCACGTCTTGTCTATATATACTCTACGACTAAACTGTCCTATATATATTAGGTTGTGGGATTCGGACAATATATCCCATGAAAACTGGCCCGCGCGCTCGCAACCGCGGCTCGCTATCCCATCCGTGCGCGGCAAGATAGATTAATTTCAGACTAAGTCTAGAGCTAAAATCCCTATTTTGAGTAGCACGTGTGTAGAATGCAGGTAGACGCGAAGAGGATGTAGAGGTAACCTAAAAAGTTTATTAATAACCTCTATAAGCTACAGCTAGCATAGCTTGGTGGAGTAGCGCAAAGAGCAAGCTATCCAACTGGTACACCCAGTGGAAGCTACCGTACCAACCTACCCGACTACCACAGGAGCTAGCGCTAACACGACCATTGCTAGCAAGACTGCTAGCAATCCGAACTAGCCATGGAGACTTTGCATGGTATCACCAGAAGTTCCACCATGATAACGCGACTCTGAAGTGCACCTGTGGGCGCCCAAAGACCCCCTTGCACATCGCATTATGCCGGAAAACCACAACAGCAAGAGTCTTCCGGCGCTGGCCAAAACGGCCACTAGCACCGCCTAGGACACCTAGCGAAGCGACTAAGTACCTCCAGACGCTCTGGGAAGAACCAGAGGACTTTGCCGCTTTCCTAGAAATCACAGGTTGCTACAGCACAATATGTAAGCTTCACTAGAGGCTACAATTGTGAGATCTTTCCTTTCTGTCGTCCTTCTTTCTCTCTTTCTTCTCTCTTTCTTCTCTCTTTCTTTTATCTCTTCTTTTCTTTCCTTTGTCCTCTATACTACACACTCCTTAGTAAGCATCAGCTACAACAACTGAAGGCGAATACACGCCTACTGCACAACTATTGTATTTGCGATCAACACGCGGGCCGACCACTACTAGACCACTACAGCCATGTACATAGGAATAGGCATCCCAGACGGAGCACAGCAGGCCATGGGCATAGCCCGTCTACATGCCCTAAGGGAGGCTTCATATATAGACGTTAAATACAACTCACTCACTCACTCACTCCATGCTTAGCAAGTTAACCCTAACCCTAAGTAGAGTAATAGAAGTCTAGAAATATAGAAATAAAAGCTATAGCGCGATAGAGTGAGTAATATTAAGTAGATTTTGTATAAAAAATATTCTACGAGCAGCGCAGCTTCGGCGTATAATCGGGGGTCCAAGACAAGACGTTCGCCCCCTATAGCAGGCCCGATTTGATCGCGCAACCCTAACGCTACACCCGTTTCGACGATGATCGGGCCCTAACATCCGCGTCCTATTGGCTAGGCATGGACATGATGGATCGTCCTCGACAGAAACAAGATGAACTCAACTTGACATCCACACCATCGCTTGCAGCTTTCAGGTTTTTGGCTACATCTTCAGCTTTCTCGAGTTCTCCCATACTCACGAGGCACTCGTGATAACCATGTAAGGCCCAAATGTTGTTGGGATGCCATTTGGCCCTTGGAACGCTTTTGTCCAGGCCTAGATCTGCCGCATACGCTGTCGAAGCTTCCTTGAATCTTCCCTGCTCAAGCGACAGAGCTCCGAGGGCATGCCGTACTGGCTGCATCCATGCTGGTGGCTCACTATACACAAGGGCATCTTCCTGCATGATAGCTTCGTTGAGATGCGTAAACGCAGTTTCGAAATTGCCTTTGCGATACTCAATCTCACCGTCCAACATGCTCTTCGCAACTGCCAGCATATCACTACATTTGTTTGGATAAATCATGCGTGAGACCGGCACACGGCGCACGGAGGCCTGGAAGAGTTCGCGTTGCTGTGATGCCTCTGCCACGCGACCTAGAGCGGCGAACGCAATACCCTTTCCATAGTGAAGTATAGCAGTAGTCGTGCAATACAGATCTTGATCCTCTGGTGGGGCTAGAGGAAGTGTGATCAACTCATCCCAGCGACCGAAACGGATGAGTACGTGTACGCGAATAGTGCAAAATGGTTCCAGCCAATCTGCCATTGGAGGAGACTCTACTCGAAGAAGCTGCTCTGGGATGTTTTCTTCCATGCGTAACACAGCGGCCATGGCGGTCTTACTGCGCCCGGCAAACATAGCAGCGTAGATAAGACTGGAGTAGTTGTGAAGGCGGTACATGGTGTAAAAGTCCATTGTGTTTATGACGTTGGCAAGGCGGTATTTCTCATCAGCAATTGAAGCGGCCGCATTTGCTTCGATCGCACAAGCCCAGTTTCCTACAAGGATGTCCAAGTGGGAAGGCATATGTCGCATATGGCCGGCGTCCGGGACAAGGTTCCGTAAGTGATTGGCTGTAGCCAACGCTGTTTCAGGCGTACTGGACATTTCCATCAGATGGGTGTACACGTGTAATAAGCCTGGGTGTCGCAAAGAGGCACTGTCCGCCTCTAGCGCATTATCCAAAATTTCCTTGGCCTCCATTGTTCCTGCCTCTGTATTCGGCTCTCCGGTCTGCAAGTCCCACAATGCCCACGGCGCAATGTTGATCAGGGCATCAGCATACAAAGTGACCACGTCCAGGTCCTTTGGATATGCTTTGTAAACCAAGCTCATAGCTTCGGCATAGGCACGGTTGTGGTATGGATAGCGTGTATCGGAAACATCGCTTGGGTAGCGGACTCGAATCGCGTGAATGAGCGCCCGCTCAATCGGGTCGGCAGCGTGCATCAAGCCTTTCCTGATTGCATCTTGAACTCGACTAAGTGTGTTTTTCAGATCCTCCTTGTCGAAAAGCTCCCAGGGTTTGTTGTAGTTTGGCCCGAGAGCATATGCCAGTCCCCAATAAGCAATCGCACAGGTAGGATCGCTAGCTATAGCAGCCTCGAAGCATCTTGATGACTCAAGGTGATGAAAGGAGTAGCTCCAAATCAAACCTCGATTAAACCATTCCTGCGCTGTAGGATCTTTGGTAGCAATAGGGCGGTGAAAAGTTCCAAGGTCGTAATCTTAGCCGTCGGCGGACACTGGTGTCATCTTGAAATAGGAATTCAGTGTAGGGTGCGTCTTATTTTGCCAACTTATCAAGCGAACCGTCCTTTATATAGAATTCGTTTTTGTAACTAGTCCACAATGGATAGGATGTAGCTGTTGGTAACTCGGATTAAGTTCGTCCGGCGGTCAGCCGTTTAGCGGTTTGAAGTTACCCACTTCTGTCCCGTTTTCTATCGTATGACTCATTGTTGGGACTTAGCGTAGGCACCAATTCGGCTGCATTGGAAGGGCCGCGTGGATCAAAGCAAGCCAAAGCTGTTATGCTTCATTCTTGAGTATCCGTCTTTGTTTGAAAAGGGAGTCAAAACCTTAAAATGTATCCGTCGTGGACGGAGTCTGGTGAAATACTGAGCACTTTTCCTGGTCACCTAAGCTGAGGGAGAGTTTTCTGCTTGGATAATCATACTTTCCCGCTGTCTTACCTAACATGGAGCCTAGGCTGTTCCGGTGTCATCAACAGAAGTTCATCCCTGTCATCTGGAATGTAAATACGGAGAAGCGCCGGTATTTGGGCTGATAGATCTGTGCTGGAAGTACCAGATCTACCTTGCAAGCGACTACATTTAAGCCTACTCCACGTGGAAAAATACCGTTGACGATCTTTCGCACGAAGATGCGGGCTTCGAGACCAGCTTATCAATTTACGACAAATACATCATTGATCCTTCTTTAGTCAACTCTTTATGGGGCATATTAAAAGAATTTAGTCCAAAAAGGTTAATTTTGAGCGAACAGTACTAGAGTTATTCTCTTAGACTTCACATGCTCGTTTTTCACGGCTCTAGCGAGCCTTGAAGATTCATTCTCTTAGTAGATTATTGGCTCTCAAATTCTTAGTTAGTCCATGCACTTCTTGTTCCGCTAACATTAGGTGTTATTATCTTGCAGTTAGACCCCACTTCTGTTTCTGCATGTCAAACATGTATCATGAATTACCCCTAGTCTCCATTTACAGAGGATGCTATTGGGCACCTTTTGTCTATTACTCTTGAGCTTGTTTCTGATAGCTTGAAGTATTTGCCGAGGTCTGCCTCTGCTTTGATCTGAGAATCCGAGGGGCGCCGCGTACAGTGGGTAAGGTCAAGGGCGCGTTGCACTTAGAGTATGAATGTTAGCGTGCCGGAGATGATGATCTCCACAAGTTCTACCACATAAGCTAGCGGAGTTGTCCTGCTCTTTACCTTATTTTGACTCGCACGAAGGAAGGGCCGACTTCCTGTTGCACCAAATCGTGCCTATGCCCTCTGCCAAGCGTCCCTCGGGTTTTGCTAACCGATCCGGTTACCCCAAGCTAAAAGTAGGTTGCTGCATAGGCTTTGCCTACGCGACACTTAATCTAAGTTAACGCGTCTTAAGAGTAATAGTGTAGCGTGCTTATAGGCTAGCTTTGACCATGTGGGGTGTCTAGACAGGATCTTGCGATAGCACTCACAGTCGCAGTTGGTGTTACGTCACGCTGCTAGCCAGTCAGTTGACCCCACGAGTGAATGTGTGCGATATAACGGTTTGATTCCATGACCGAGCTCTCAGATGGCGCATCAAGAATTACATCAATCTCCGCGATCTCCACGACCAGTGTAAGGGGCTACGCTCAGGTAGCTATCGCACAGATATACTAAAGTTGTATTCGGTACACAAAAGGACTACAAGTGGCTAGGGTTCTGATGGCCGTTCGGGGGACGGCAGTCCGGAACAACCTTTGGCCGGGCTCGCTTGTACAGATTCCGGGTGCTCCCCTGAGCACCCGGAATCTGTAGGCAGTGCGCCTCGCGCACGTGACCGAGATACCATCGAGGAACTAGCCGATTGGGCTTCAGTCTATCACAGTCGAAGACACAGCCGCAGTAGTACGCACATGCTAACTGTAACATCACACTAAACCTGCGTAACCTACGTGGTTAATGGTTATATCCCTTATATTTGGCTGGGTTCTCCATGTTTCCCACTGTTAATGTTGCATAGTCGGGAATTACACTAGAACCGATTTAGGAACCAAAATCCATAAAAATGACGCCTGCACTAACCGCGGAGACCATTTCACCTGAAATTCCCCGCAGGTTAGCCTTAGCGTAAATTTAAGAAAGCTTGGTGTTCAACGGAACGGATGTAATATTTCGTGTCTAGATCCGACCGTTTTGCCGAACGTGGAATTGAGATTTACAAAGCTTAACGTATCCCGTCCGTGCACGTTTTGCCCGTGTTCGAGTTTTGCCCCGTTTTCGAAGACTAAAACTTTAAAAATATAAGGCTGTATAGCTACTAATAAAAGCTATAATTACGAGATTTCTTAGAGTCAAGCTTTATATAGTACTACTGTAAGGGGCTGCGCTCCGTGGAGCAATCGCAAGGTATACAAGAGGTTGTATTCGATAGAGAACTAAACTCCTAAGCTACGTAGCTAACTATATACAAGCTGGTTACCCGAGTAACAATCGGGCCGGTAAGGTCTAGGTGCACGAGGCAGCCCCTGGGTCCTGCGGCTGTCGTCTGAACGTCGTTCAGGCGGTCTGCGGAGAATCCGGGTGCTCGAGGTAGCAACCAGATTCTACGAGTAGACCGAGATTCCATCGAGGAGCTATCTAAAGGGCGTTCAGCCCGTTACAACTACGATAAATTTAAGATACTTATATTTAGCTAGTACTATCACGAAACGACACGAGCGTGAGATCAGAAGCTTGCTAAGAAGCACTAACTATAGCTACGTATAATATTAGGTATAATTATAAGACGTTACGTAAAGAAATAATTAATAAGAATAGATAGTAAAAAGGTTTTATATTAGGCTTCTATGCTAGCGCTCCTTACTTAGTAAGCTTATTAGTAGAATCTAAGTGCTCTATTAAGCACCTAGATTCTATAGTATAGTTAGTATTATAGCAACTTTAGTAGTTACTATCATAATTAGGAAGTATAGTAATAGTAATAGCTAGCTTTAACTACGTAGAGTTTTTAACGCTATAGTTACTAACAAAGCTAGAAATAAAGCTTAATAACTATGACAAAGCCTTTACCTACTTTAATTTAATAATACTTTTCTATATAATAAAGACTTAGCTTTATAGTAAGCTTTTAATTCTATAAAAAAGTATAATACTAAAAGTATAACTCTATAGCTTTATCTTAATAATTAGTACTAAAGTAGTATAGTTTTCTAGAGCCTAAAAAAGCTTTATAATATATACGCGCGTAAGACTATAAAATAATATAAAGCTAAGTGTGAGGAGTAATGGACAGGCGCTGAGATATTGGTATAGGCTTGTATTGAGAC
>QGDG01000074.1:0-98935 GCA_003268315.1 Stemphylium lycopersici
GTTGGTGGGGTGCGCCGCTCGCTTGCCTGCGCCGCTCGCTTGCCAACCATGTTATATAGATACGACAAACGCGTCATCAAGAACTTTTTCGTAGGACGTCGGGAGGAGATGTAGTAAAGGTTCAACCAAGTATCAGTAAAATGGCAGTAAACCGTTGTTCTAACCTTGAGCGCGTTAATCCTAGCTTGGGGTAGCGCGCTCAATCACTAGCTGCATATGGGCTAGTTTATAAGCACGTCCTTTCACGACATGCAACAGTATACACACTAGGTGATTGCTCTTCGAGACCGCGGCCGGGTGGTTGTCGTCGTTGATTGATTCGATGCCGAGATGGTAGACCTTGGGAAAATCTCCTATGCAACAGCCTCAACCATAAACCCTTCCAAATCCCCCTTGGCTACAAAGTTTTCAATCATGGACCTGAAATCCACTGGCCCAGTGCCCCACGGCATCTTCCTACCCTCGTTAATAATCTGCTCCTTCGTTTTCTCTTCTTTCTTCTTGAACGCCGCCGCGCCCTCTGCGTTGAAGTAGCCAGGCGTGCAAACAGGCATGACGCTAAACCAACCCACTCTCTTTGCAAGTTCGAGCGCATACTGTCGTTCGCCGTCAACGGAGGGCTCGATGACAAAGCGGTTGCCTTTGCCCACGCGCTGCTGCGCTTGTGTGATGATGGCTCCAATGAGATTGGCATTCATGTCCAAGGAAGACGTGAGATTCCAGGTCGCACCTCCGCCGTGGGTTAGGAAGCTGAAGAAATTGGGGAAGTTGGGCATGGCCATGCCGAAGATGGTCCCGGAATCGGGGTCTTTCCAGTAGTCTGTTAGTGTGACGCCATTGCGGCCCTGGATCTTGGTCCGTAGCTTCTCTGCGGGGGAATCAAAGTGGCTGAAGGTGAAGCCGGTGGCGAGGACGAGGCAATCGACTTCGTACTCGTGGCCATCGAATACGATGCCGTTTTTTGTGTAGCCGTCGAGGCCCCGGCCATCGGTATCAATTAGTGTGACATTGGGCTTGTTGAAGGCTTGCAGGTACTCGTCGTGGAAGGAGGGTCGCTTGCACCAGCTTCCGTACCAGGCTTTGAGTTTTTCCGCAGTGTCTTTATTCTCGACAATTTCGTCGACGCGCTTGCGCAATAAATTGGTGCGCGGCATGTCGAGAACATGCATTTCTCTGATATGTTGCTCGATCTGGTCCTGTGCGACAATCTTCGAATTGGAGCCAAGGAAGCCAGACCCGGCTGGGGTATTCGTCCAGCCATCGTTGATAATATCAGGGCCATTTGCCTTGCTGTAGCTCACGTATGCGTCGAAGACCATACGGCGTTTCTTCTGCCATCCTTTCTCACTCGTAATCTTAGCCCAAGCCTCCGGATCAGTCTCCACTTGACCACGTTCTCCGACATGGGTCGGAGTCCTTTGAACCACGTAGACTCGTTCCGCCCATTTTGCCAGCTCAGGCACAATCTGAATAGCAGTCGCACCGGTTCCGACAATCGCAACGCGCTTTCCTCGGAGATTGACAAGATCAGGCTTCTCAGGAGTCCCGCCCGTGTACTCGTAGTCCCAGCGGGCGGAGTGAAATACACGTTTATTCTGGTAAATGTCGTTCCATCCAGGAAGCACAGGCATCTTAGGGAGGATGAATGGCGCACCAGAGATGAGAACGAAGTCAGCGTACACAGTGAACTCGGTCGAAATCGACGGTTGACCAACAGTACGTGTCATGGTGACGACCCAGAGCTTTTTGGTTTCGTCCCAAATCTGCGAATCGATCTTGGTACAAAACTGTCCTTTGATGCCAAAGTGATCGGCGCTCCGCTCAATCTGGCCCCTGATCTCGTGGCCGTATGAGTACTTGTGTCGAGGCATGTAGCCCGTTTCTTCGAGAAAGGGGACGTAGCAGTAGCCTTCAACATCACACATAACCCCCGGATAGCGGTTATAGTACCTTTTATGCTGATGAGCCATGGATTTTGCTTAAAACTCAAATCGATTGACATACCATGTCCCACCCCATCCTCCTGCAACATCAACGCATACAATATCCCTGTTGCTAATACCAGCATTCACAAGCCGACCTGCAAACTCGATACCGTTGATTCCGGCTCCGGTAATGAGGAATTTGATGCGGTCGCCGTCTTTAAGAGGGGGGTTTTGGACACGAGGGTCGTCATACTTCACCCAAGGATCTTTGGCCAGAGCCTGAATGGCCTCTGATCGGACGTCAATATATTGTTTGACACCCTCCTCTTTCAGTCGTTTGCTGCGTTCTTGCTCATACTTTGCAAGCAGGCCCTCAATAGGCTCTTGCGGGGATTCGGTCAAAGGCATCGCGACTATGAAGAGTTGAAATTGTATGGAAATGTGGAATGATGATGTGCTGAATGACAGGATGCATGCAAAGGACTTTATACAGGGGTTGTGACCATGTCCTGGATCTCTACGCTTTCACCAGACATGGTATGCCTAGCCCTCTACTCATTCGGAACCGGACACTGGACGTTCCGTTTGCAAATTCTACAATGTGTCAACAAGATTCGTCGAAGATAGCTCACGTGATGTACGTCTGGTTTTCTACGGACGTATGTATATAGGAAACAGTGGGCGCGCCGGGGAAGGACCGAGACTCACTCCGCATACTATGGGCTGCTGGAATATCAGTCTACATTCGGAAGCCTGTGGCTTGCAAGATCATCCTATCCACCCCTGGCCTCGATGAAACTGATCGTCCAAGTCAGGTCTAGTGTGCCCGTTTTTGTTTTCGTTTTTCGTCCGCTACCTATGCCCAAACTCTGGGGGCAGGACATTGACCCGGAAGACTCACGCATCCGTAGTCCATTGCCGGGCCGCGCCGTGAATGGCCCAAGATCCTCTTGGCAAAGGCGTGTCTCACGTCGTGTTGGAATTACGTTCATGACCGGGTATGCAAATGTCCGATGTGTTGCC
This sequence comes from Stemphylium lycopersici, assembly GCA_003268315.1. Lineage (NCBI taxonomy): Eukaryota > Fungi > Ascomycota > Dothideomycetes > Pleosporales > Pleosporaceae > Stemphylium > Stemphylium lycopersici. Next base: position 2,949 of record QGDG01000074.1, read on the forward strand.
AGCGGAGACTGTGACAGCGGCTTCTCATTGCAAACTATAGTTGGGTATCAGTATTTCATTCTTTTCCAAAACAGTGAGATAATAAGAGACAGGTTCGGATACGCATGAGCATAAGAGCCATTCCACCAAGTCTATGTGCGCAGTCATGCGGTGTGTGTTGGAGAAAAGCCCATCGTCATGCCACCAACGCCAATCCATGCATTCGTCAGTCATTCCTTTGTTGCTCGGCCTTACTGCGTCGCACATTGAGGACCGGCTTCTTCGTCTTCATCATCTTCCCACTCGCCGCCTCCTGCGCGTGGATCGCCGCTGCCGGCGCCGTACTCTTCCATGTCGGCATCCCATTCAACATCGACCTCTTCAACCTCTTCGTGCTTCTCTTCTTCCCGCTCGTCCTTTGGTAGGGCGTCGCGGACCTTTTGTACTGCGGCATCGGTCTTGAGCCAGCCATCCTCGGGGAATTCGACGTCGACGACTAGGTACAGGTCGCCTCTGGCGTCGCTCTTCTTGATGGGCATGCCCTCGCCCTCGATCTTGAGCACCTGTCCTGGTCGCAGAACGTTGCCATCTGGTTGTTTCACGTTCATGTGGATGCCCCTTCCGTCGAGATGGGTTACGACGACACGGCTGAAGCCGGTAAGGGCTTCGACGAGGCTGACCTTGAGCTCAGCGCGCAGGTCGGCACCGGCGCGCTCAAATACGTCATGCGGGGTCTCGGTAAGCGTGAAGATGATGTCGCCGGGCTCCTGGTCAGGTAGTTGGTCGGCTTCTCCTGCCAGCACAATGCGCTCGCCTTGACGGGCGCCGCGCGGGATGTAGAGTTCGAGCACGTTCTTTGTCTCGACAACCTTTTTGCCCTTGCACTTCTTGCAGCGGTGCTTCTCGGGGATGACTTGGCCAGAGCCCTGGCAGTTGCCGCAAGGGACCGTCTCTTGCGTGACCAGACCAGGCCCGACCTGGCGGAGGACTTGTTTGGCACCTGCGAGCGTTAGTATCACGACTTGGACGGGAAGACGGTGACATACCGCGCCCGTTGCACACAGCACAAGAGTTGGCCTTGGCCCCCTGCTTGCCTCCGCTGCCCTTGCACATGTTGCAGATGGTGTTCCTGGTGTTTGTGAACTTGGTCGTCTTTCCCTTGTACAGTTCCTCCAGCGAGACCTCGTATTCTTGCTCTACGGATCGGCCTTTGCGGGGCACGTTGCGACCTCCGGGCATGCCTCCCATACCACCCATTCCGGGCATGCCTCCGAATCCGCCCATGCCGCCGAACATTTGCGCAAAGATGTCGTCCATGTCGGGGCCTTCGCCGCCCATGCCGCCTCTGGAGGGGTCGAAGGCGGCCATGCCGTGGGTGTCGTACATGTGGCGCTTGTCATCGTCGGAAAGGATCTCGTAGGCCTGCTTTGCAGCCTTGAAGCGGATCTCCGCCTCTTCGCGGTCGTCTTCTGCCACCTTGTCGGGGTGATGTGCGAGTGCGGCCTGCGAGGGTTAGACGGGCGCAGTGTTACGCCGTTGCGCGGCTGCCTGCGCACCTTGTGGTATGCCTTTTTGATCTCAATCTTGCTTGCGCCCTTTTCGATCTCGAGGACCTCTGCCTTTGTTAGTTCCCGTGATTGCGCGCACACACACACACACACATATGCATACCGTAGAGGTCGATTTCTTCATCCACTGTAGCCGAGTTAGTAGGTAGGCATTGCGTAATGGAGAGGATGAACAGACTCTTGTGCGGTTCCTGTACAGGTAAAAAAGTGAAGAGTCGGGCAGAGAGTGGCGGGAAGGTAAAGCAGGCGCAACGTCAAGTCCTGCCAACCAAAGGTCAAGTAAAAGGCAACCGGCAACAAACTTTCTCCACGTTGGTCGATGCCTGGCAATGCGGGCGGGCAAAAGTTCAGACCCGCCCGCACTAAGATAAAGATCCCTGTCTATCATTTTCCACACGCGAACGTCGGCCGCTTCGTCCTGCGACGCATCAACCAACGCCATGTCCAGTTCCCTCCTGCTGCGACCGCAATGGCCCGCGTATACGTGTCGCTCATGTCTCCTCCGCCTATCACGTGGCCCACGGCGCCACAGCAGCTTCAAATCGGCCAAGGAGCAAAAGGCTAACACGGCATTGCCCACGTTCCCTGCACGGACGCGTTTCGCACCGTCGCCGACGGGCTACCTTCACCTGGGCTCTCTACGCACAGCCCTATTCAACTACCTCCTCGCCAAGCGTACAGGCGGCCAGTTTCTTCTGCGCATAGAAGACACAGACCAGAAGCGCACGATAGCTGACGCCGAGCAGCGCCTCCTGGACGACCTGCGATGGGCGGGCTTAGAGTGGGATGAGGGGCCAGAGGTGGGAGGACCATACGGGCCATACAAGCAGTCCGAAAGAAGCGACCTCTACCGCCAGCACGCGCATAGCCTGCTGGAATCCGGCAACGCATACCGCTGCTTCTGCTCATCCGAGCGCCTCAATGCGCTGGCCGAACACAGGCACAAGCTCGGCATAGCCACCGACTACGACCGCACCTGTGCCCCCCTCTCCAAGGAGGAAAGCGACGACCGAGCCTCCCGCGGCGAAGCCCACACAATCCGCCTCAAAGTTCCCGAACAGTATCCTACCTACAAGGACCTGATATACGGCACCTTCCGCCCGCTCAAGCGGCGCGGGCACGTCACCGAGACCGCCTACGAAGACCCCATTCTGCTCAAATCCGACGGCCTGCCGACCTACCACCTCGCCAACGTCGTCGACGACCACCTCATGAAGATCACGCACGTCATCCGCGGCAGCGAGTGGATGCCCAGCACGCCCAAGCACATTGCCATGTACCAAGCGTTTGGGTGGACGCCGCCGGAATTCGCCCACGTGGGCCTGCTTGTCGACGAGCAGGGCAACAAGCTCAGCAAGCGCAACTTCGACACGGACATTACGGCCTTCAAGGAAATGGAAATCTTCCCCGAGACACTAACAAACTTCGCCGCGCTGCTGGGCTGGAGCCACCGGGAAAAGAGCGACGTGATGGACCTGCAAGCCCTCGTCGACAACTTCAGCCTCAAATTCACAAAAGGAAACACAACCGTCACATTTGGCAAAATGCAATTCCTGCAGCGCAAGCACGCCCACCAGCGCGCTCTAGCCGGCGGCACGCCCCTCGACGCCATGGTCGACGCCGTCGCCGCCCTCCTCACGTCCCCCGAGACGGCCTACCCGGCGTGGAAAAGCGTGGTGGGCAACGCGGACCCAAAACCCTACATCCGCTCCATCATCGCCGCAGACGCCGAAAACTACACAAACCCAAACGAGTTCCTCTACCGCAACGCCTTCTTCTTCTCCCCCTTGCGCCCCTTTCACAATAAATTACCCCCCCACACTACCTCGTCTGATGTCCCCATGCGCGCCCACATGCTCGCCCAGCTGCCCGAGGCTGACTGGAATAAAGAGCGTCTGATGCTGAAGACGAGGGAGATTATCGATGGGAGCAAGGAGGGGAGAGAGGGGAGTAAGCATGTGTATCATTATCTGCGGAAGATGCTTACGGGTCAGGAGCAAGGCATGAGATTGTATGATATTATGATGCTCTTGGGGAGGGGGGAGACGCTGGCGAGGTTGGGGTGCTGATTCGTGGGGTGGTGTCTGTATTTGTACGCCTAAAAGATGGAGAGAGAGAGAGAGGTTACGACTGTACTAACACTTCATGGTTCCGTGTCGTTGCATAGACATGTGACTGCAATAGGACTTGATTGCACAAACCATTCATACCAAGGCGTATACACGCCCTGCAAGTACCCATATCCCTTGTTCTAACCATGTGCGCCTACGCCATAACGCCTTGCCATGCTTTCCGTTTCATTCACCCCCACGCACACGCCATCACCTACGCCATTGATTTATCAAGAAGTCTCCATCTCATCTCCTTGGCTCTTCACCTCCACGGGAGAATGCAGATTAAACACCTTCTCTTTCACCTGAGCTGCCAAAAGCCCCATGTCCTCTTCGCGCGCAATCTTGGATCCAGCAGCCCCCAGCTTAGTCAACTGATTCTTGTTCTCATTGCCCGTAGCGTAGCCCTGGCCGCCCTTGAAGCGTTTGCCGTTTGCGTTTTCCTGCTGCATCTTACGGGCAAGGTCGGAGATTTGCTTTGTGCCGTAGTCGCGGTTTGAGATGAGCGGGGAGGACGAAAGCGTCTGGACCCAGTACTTGTTCCACAGGGCTTCCAGCAGCTTGGCGTCGAGAGAAGACTTGTAATGCGAGACTTCTAGAGAGTAGTAGTGGCTAGCGTGTACACCAAAGTCTTCAATCTTGCCCAGCGGAATCGTCTCGAAACCGTCGCTGTCCACGCCCCCAGTGACCTTTGCAGCAGCACCACCAGTCTTGGCCTGATCCTCGACGTATTCGGTCGAATAAGTGCGGAAAGCGCCAATCTCGACTTTGCCAGCCGACACGGTCCGGTCGGGGTCGATGACGATAGCACAGAAGGGATCCTGGAATTGTTGCTGCGTCTTCTGCGTGTTGACGTCGATGCCAGATAGCCAGCACCCATATCCTGGATGCGAATGATACCAACCCACGGCATTCTCCATCTGGCCTTGCTCGCGTGCGCGCTGCAAGAACTCGACCATGTACTCGTTTGCCTCGTCCTGGGCGTTGACGCGCGTCTCTGTGCCTTCGACGGGCAATCGGAAGGCATCGGTTACGACGAATGTGTGTGCTTCAATCTTGCCCAACATCAACCCCATGACTTCGATGGAGCCGCCGGACCGCGCATGCATGACCATCTTGAGCAGCGCGATGGCGGAGATGCGCACTGAGGTGAAGTAGTTTGGATCCGTTCGCCATGGATGCGCGTCATTGATGGCTTTCTGGGCAGTTGTAGAGTAGTTGTAGAGGGCATCTTTACTGGGGTCCACGAGCTTTACGGAGTTCTCGAGCTCTAGGATATGTTGTTAGTAACTTGAGCGGGTGGCGGGGCATGCAGGACCCTTGAGCGCTATGTGTGATGTGCCGAATAGTAAGAGTAGGATTATCACTCACCCCATGTCTTAAGGGCTGTACCCATGGTTCGACGACTGGTGGGAATGGCACCGCAAGTTGGTCGTGTTTGGTGTTTGGTGGTGGGGAGCTGTAGGGTCAGGATTGCGGGGAGCTCGGTAACGCCAAGAGGTTACCAGGCACCAGCAGGTAGACATGGAAAGCGGGATCCAAGTGAAGGGCGCCCTCATGCTAACGCTTAATTATGATGCGGTTGCCAAGGACTGGTAAACAGTAGAGTTGAACGTTTCTTCTCTGACGACAGTTACATGTATCATCCACCAAACCCAGCCTACTTCCTCCTCCCTGACTGGTCCTCCCACCCCGACCGCTCATTCATCTTCTTCGCCTCGGCCTCCATTTTCTTAATCCATCGCTTGGTCAGGTCATCATTCTCCTTGCGCAGCCTCTCCTTCTCCTGCTCCGCCATGTTGAGCTGCAGGTTCAGCGCCACCATCTCGTCGTGCACCTCCTCCACCAGCCTGCCCTTTCCCTTTAGCTCCTCAGCCCTGTCCTTGCCCCGCCTTTCCAGCGCCGTGCGCATCTTCTCCAGCTGCTCTATGCGCCGTCTCTGCTGCGCGTCCGAGGTTTTGAGTGCGCTGAGCTCGGCAGTCAGGCTGCCGAGTTGCGCCTCCAGGTCGCCGCGGGTGCGCTGGGTGGCTGCGAGCTCGGAGCGCAGTTGCGCAACGGCCGACGAGGGTGCGGCGTCTGCGGTCGCGGGGCCTTTGCCCTTTGGTGTGAGCGATCTTGGAGACGCGCCTGCTGATGCGGGCTCTTCTGTTGCAGGCTCTGGGGGCGCTAGACTTGCCGTGCGGTCGGCGAGATTTGTGTCTGTATCCCATCAGTTTCACGCGCAGCGCTGGTCCAAGGCGCGCGTACAGGCCTTGACATAGTCCTCGTGCGCCCTTTCCCTTGCATCGCGCGCATCCAGTGCCGACAGGTATTCCTCGAGCGGATTACTCATGGCGGCAGACGTCGTTTGTTGGAGCGGAAGAAGTAGTGCGACAGGCGTGTGGATACCATGGTCGTCTGTTACATGTCGTGGGCTGAAGATGGTCACCGAGTGGTGAGTTGGCGGGGGTGCTGCGGCCAGCCCGGAGGTCGTCGCTGCTCCGATTCGATCTCGCCTAGCGCCGACCAGAAAACATGGAAGCTTCCACCACCCGCAGCACCATCATCCAATTCGCCATCTTTTTCACTGCCCAATTGACTCGTTCTCCGTCGTGAGGATACAGCACCCAAGAATGCCGCCAACACACATCTCCGGCACCTCGCGCGCCCTATACCGCGTCTTCATCGCCCCGACCCTCCGCAGCACAACCTCCGTCCCGCTCATCTACGCCCCGGCCTTCGCGCCCGCATCATCCAATCCCACATCCCTCGTCTCTTCATCTTCAACACCCAGCCTCGGCCCCCGCACCACGATCCGCACGAAAAAGTACACAAAAGACACGCGCCGCCACGCCCTATCCGACTACTACGTCATCGACAACGCCATCGAAGCCGACGACATCAACCTCGTCGACGAGGATGGCAAGTTCCACTCCAACGTGCCCCTCGACGAGGCGCTGACGAGCTTCAACAAAATGTCGCACCACCTCGTGCAGATGACGCCGGGAAAAGTGGACGAGTTTGGCCAGGCGGATCCGCAGAACCTGCCTACCTGCAGGGTGATTTCCAAGATGGACCTCCGCGCCCAGCACGAGAAGAAACTCGAGACGCTGCGGCGCCAGGCCAAGGGCCAGGGCGCGGGGCCGACGCCAAAGTCGCTCGAGCTGAATTGGGCGATTGCGTCTGGGGATCTCAAACACAGGCTGGAGGCCCTGAAGAGGTTCCTCCGGGAGGGCAGGAAGGTGGAGATTTTGCTGGGCCCGAAGCGCAAGGGGAGACAGGCGACGCCTGACGAGGCCGAGGCTGTCATGAAGGCGCTTGGGGATGCCGTGGGCGAGTGCAAGGGTGCGGGCGAGGTCAAGCGTGAGGGCCAGGTCGGCGCCGTCATGACTGTGGTGTTTGAGGGGAGAAAGGTGGAGAAGAAGGAGCAGCAGAAGAAGGATGCGGATGGGGCCTGAGGTAGTCGAGTCACGCTTCCATGGCAAAGATGACATCTCAAACATACTCACGACGAGTCCACAGCTCAAGAGCCGAGTCGCGGCTGGCAGGGCGAAAAGGGGAAGAGTCTCAAAAGACGACAAGAAGAAAGCCTTGGTGCTACACTGCACACCTGTACAACAACACGTATAACACACTGACTGCCATCAATTGCCATGTCATACAAGCTACGACTCATGAAGCATACATAGATATACTGTACAATAATCCATTTCCTCCAAAAAAAAAAGAGAAGGAGGGGGGATCTACACCCTCTTCTCTTCCTTGACCGGTTCAGCACCCAAAGTCTCAACTCCAGTAGCGACATCGACCTCATCAGTGCCATCAACAGCCTCAACCTCTGCATTCTCAGCCGCAAGCTCAGCTTTCTTGGCCTCAAGAGCCTCCTCGCACAGCCGCAGCTCCTCCTGCGCCTTCTGCTGTCCAGCAAAGTGTTGCTTCAGCTTGGCAACAATCAACCTTTGGTTCGCAGCCGCCAGCTTTGCTTCGAGCAGCGCCAGCTCTACGTCGTCGACGTGTGTCCTCTCCGCGCTAGCCGCCTCGAGCAACTCCTCTGCCTTTTCCTCTTCGCCGTTGAGTCGGAGGGCCTCGGAGCGGTGCTCGTGGACCTGTGCAGCGAGTAGCGCTGCCTCGAACTGGACTTCGAGCTTCTCGACTTCGAGCTCGCGCATGTCAATCGTGAGCTCCTCTGCCTTTACGCGCGACGTTTCTGCAGCCGTGTTGACGAGGTCGTCTTTGATGTTGAGCTGGTAGTCTAGGGCTTGGATGCGGGGATACCGTTGAGCGTCGTCTTGCTCGACGTACTCGGCAAAGGAAAGACCAGTCTTCTCTGCGAACTGAAGCTCCTTGGCCTCGGCGAGTAGGCTGTAGGCCGAGACGCTGAGTTGGGTGCGTTGGCGGCCTGGAGGGAGTACTTCGGCTTCGGCATAACGGGTTGTAGCTGCACTTTCATATGCAGCGGCGCGAAAAGAATCCCTCTCCTTGGGTTCGGTGAGCGACAAAGCGCGGAACTCCTCCCAGCCAACAAGCGATTCGAGGTCTGCGGGTGGCGATGATCGGATGAGACTCTTGTGCCATGGCTGGAGGGCCTTGTGTGTGAGGTCTTCTTCGTGTGAAAGTAGAATGTTGTGCAGGGCATCGCGCTCGATGATGACGCGGGAGAGCTCGAGCAGGTTCTTGACGTCGACCTCTTCCCAAGTCAGAGTTTGTTCCCCGCGGTCCATGTCGACTAGCGCTTGCTCGAGCAATGGCCGCTCCTCTAACGTCACCATCAAGCTTCGGCCCTTGCCGCGCAACTTCTCGTGGTGCTTGAAAATGTCGGCTAGCAGTCTTGTCGAAGGGCTCTCAATCTCCATGGCATTATCGACGATGATGAGTTCGCCTTTTCGGAAGCGATACGAAAGGGCCGTCCGCCATGCCAGGTCGTAAATCTTCTTGGGCAGCTCAGACGAAAAGTCTCGGGGCTTGGGGCCGAATGCAACGCCTCCTCCTCTCAGCATGGGTGACTTCTTGTCTCCCAGACGGGCGCGACCGGTACCCTTTTGTGGGCGGACCTTTCGGGCTGAACCACGGATTTCGTGTCTTGTCTTGGTGGAGGCGGTACCCAGTCGGGTCATGTCTCCCTCGTAAATTACGGCGCGGTGTAATATATCCCTTCTGGTTGGTAGATACAGATGGTTGGCGGGATACTGCTCGAATCGCAGCGGCTCAAGTGAGGGGAATTGGTGGACTGTCGCAAGGACCGTCTGCTGCTCAAACGGCGTGACGGGAGCATAGTCGGCAGCGGCTGCTCTGCTTGGCGAGAGCGTGGCATTGAAGGGTGCAGAAGTGGTCATGGGGCGGACAGAGGGTGTGCATAGAGATTTCTGTATGGCGTTAGCAGGTCGCATGCCCGCACGACAGGGCTACATACGGCGCAGCGAGTGCACAACGCATTCCGCCGTATTGACACGCGGCTCAATTGAGATGTGAGGCCCCGCATCGGCGCGGATATCCTCGTGGAAGCCATGCCGGGTCGGGTATCGAAAAAAAGTGCCAGAGGTGAAGTCGCGGAGTTGGAGGCGGAGGTTTCGGAGCACGGACCCTAAAACCATGACCACATTTTCGAGCAGCACCCTCACTCGGAACATCAACACCAAGTCGTCACGCACAATGGCCTCCACGCCGTCGATACGGCAGTTCAGCGCATGCCTGCGCTGCGTGCGACCGCTGCCGGGCGCCAATGGCACCCGCCGTCTGCTTTCGACGTCAGCTGCGGCCCGTGAAGAGGTGCAGACCCAGGCCCCGAATGCGACTCGGCCTCCCCCGCCGTCAAACCCTCCCCAAGGCGCCGCCCAGAATGCAGCTCCCCAGCATGTGCCCGAGTACATGCAAAAATGGGGTACGCTAGACCCGCAGATGGTGGAGAACAAGAAGCAGGAACGCCGACTGTTACGGAGAGAGCATGTGCAGCCAGTGGGATCCCGCCGTCGTCGAGCCGTCCTTCGTCGCTCTACCATGCAGAAAACGCCCGAGATTCCGTTTGAGCAACTCCCGTACCAATGTTTCCAGGAGGCCAGGAAGTTTCTGTTGGAGGATAGGCAGGAGAAGCTCAAGGAAATTGAGACGCAGCAGACGCGCATACAGCACTTGATGGCCCAGGACCCAAGTGTCAGTGGTGGCCCTGCTGCAAAGGAGCACAGGCTGCGGAGTATGAGACAGCATCTGAATGACTTGATCATTCTAGCCGACATCAACGACCCGGTCGTGAAGCGAAAGTTTGAGGATGGGCAGGGTATGTTGCATGTCTGAAACCTGTATGCTCGACTGACAGCTGGAAAGGTGACATGAACAAGCCAATTTACCGCTACCTTGCCGACAAAAAGTGGCGACAGTACAAGCGTCTTGTTCTTGAGCAGCGTATCACTCAGTTGGCCATCGTTCCAGACCTGCTTCCATCACTGGACCTCGCAGCCGACATCGACCTTGGCTTCGGAAGGAAGGCGGTTGCGCCCGGCGACTTTGTCGATTCTTCCATCAGCGAAAAGATGCCCAGGCTCAACGTTCAGACATTCACCCCAGGAGACAAGCTCGTCACTGTTGTCGTTGTAGACGCCGATGTGCCGGTCCAGGAGACGGACAGCTTCACCTACCGATGCCATTTGATTGCCTCCAACATCCCCATCTCACCCAGCAACACCTCCATACCCCTTCAACGCATCGCTCAAGAGGACCAGAAGCTGGAAGACCCGAGTGCCAAGAAGATTGCGTTGCCCTGGATTGCCCCTTGGGCCCACAGGGGTGCGCCATACCACCGCCTGGGAATCTTTGTCTTTGAGCAAAATGCTGGCCAGGCGCTGGATGTGACCAAGTTCAGCAAGACGAAGCGCATGGGCTTCAACCTGCGCAGCTTTGCCGACTCCAACAAGCTGAGCGCAATCACCGCCACGCTTTTCAGGACCAAGTGGGATGAAGGCATGGCAGGCGTCATGGAGCGCGCTGGTTTGAAGAACCAGATTGATGTTGAATTCAAGAGGAAGAAGGTCGAGCCGCTTCCATACAAGCGACGAACGGAGCGCATGAGGTGAGCGAATTGTAGGAGTTATGAGTTGTTGGCGCATGTATACGATGTAAACTTTCATGTACATTATCTAGTACTTTTGCGTACCATACAACTGCACCTGAATTGGGCTGGAATACCGCATGGCCCTTATGCTAGAGGGGTGCAAGAGTTTGCAACTCATGCTGAGGTCGCTCCTTCCTTTCCTGTCTCACTAGCGATACTCACCCCGTCCGATCTTCTTCCAGCACTAGGGGTTCAACGGACTGTACCGAGAAACAGCTGGCTCCGACTTTCTATCCTCGTTGCATGTGTTGTACCGTCGTTACTATCGCCGCCCATGGCACAGAATGCATTTTCCTCGACTCAATCCTTCCTGCCATCACAACAGCAGGCAGCACTTGCACTCGCCGTCATCCGAAACAAGCCCGCTGGCGTACAAGTGCGAGGTCAGACGACATTGAGTGAGCTTGGCTAACAGCAGCTAATAATCCCAGAATATGTTTTGCAGTTACGCGCTCAAATCAAGCGCGGCCTTGATCCCGTCCACCGAGGAGATGCAAGTTGTTATGTAGATCAAGTCGCCTATTGGAAAGAACGGTGTAGCCGCGCCGAGACCGAATGCGACAGACTTCGAAATGTAAATGCGAAACTTGAGCGGTCGAACCAACTACTCTCGAATCTATCCAGCACTACGCTAGGCTCTGAAGGGGGTACATGCACGCCAGCTGCGTCGCCAACGCGAAGTGGGAAGCGACCACGGCAGACGCGAAAGCGAGCTCAGAATCCAATCGCCGCCGCCCAAGAAACTGTCGACAACGACTTAGACTTCCTGGAGTCTCTGGGCGGGGACGGTACTGGCTTGACAGAGGCACTCTATGTCGTTCATTTGCTATGCAGATCCACCGACCCCGACACGCACATGTTGTGCTCCAATCTCGTCCGCAGTGCCTCCTCCTTGGGGAAAGTCATACTTTTTGCTGCTCAAAATTACGAACCACTCTCACGCCAAGGTCGCAAAGCACTAGGGGCGACATCGCTAGACAAAGACAAATCTGACTTTGCTAGCATGCTCTCAGTATGTGCGAGGGCTTTTATGTCGATACTAGTCGGTGCGGACAAACTTTCCAAAGCCAAAGACGACACACGACTTGCGAGTCTGATCGTCTGCGAACTGGCAAACATGTTCAAGATGGCGCTTGATGCCATTGAGATATCTGCCCAGCTCACTGCACAAAGCGTTTTGTCGCAACCACCTGTTCCGACCAAGAACAAGACCAGAGCCGCTACCCCCGTCGTCAAAGAATCAAGCCCCGCAAGAGCAATTGCACATCTTCTAATTAGCTTCCTTGGCCTTTTGGACAAGACGGACGCGATGCATCAAAAGGTATTCGATGGCTTCGTATTCATCCTGTTCGAACGAGTGGGTAAGCAACTCTACTACTCGACCTTCGGACAACACCGCTCTGAATCTGTCGAGAGTAACATATTATCACCACCTCAATCAGATGATCCAGTTGATATGGTCAAGCGCAGCCGCCAAACACTTGCCACGCGTCTCGAGGCAAAAGCATTGGTTCTGATCCTCGAACGAGCTATGGGTCTCGCCCCAAACCATATGAGTTCGCAGGCCCTTCGCACAAACCAAGCGTCCAATCGAGCTTCTCGTACGCTGAGCCTTAGAAACATCGCTACGACGTCAAGAGCCCGTCTAAGTCCGCTCGCAAAGGATCGTCTGCAACGAACTCTTGTTGCGTGCATGTATGGGACAGATCAAGACGATGAGTTTCTGGACGTTCTTACCAAGCCGATGCCGCATATGCGTCTCGGTTCGATGCAGAATGTCGCAAGCGTCGAGAATGAAGACGTTGAAGCTTGGTACAAGGGAGAGGTCTGGCGTCTGGTCGGCTGGGATATTCTAGCGCGCGAGGATGGGTGGTGAGAAACTAAAATCGTCGTGCGAGATAACGACACAAACTACATGCAGTTGAGAATGAAGCGTGTTTTTGAAGAAAGACGCAATCTTGCGTCATGTTATCATTCTACGTCTAAACAGTACCGCGAGCACTGCGAAGCTCATACATCCATCTTAACTCGCTAATTACTCGATCCATCGTTGAAGATGTGAACTTGCTATGGAAGTTCCATCCCTTCTCACCCCTCTCCCTGTGACAAAGCAAAGTTAATGCGGTCATTCATCCCCACCTGCTCCACCCTTCCACCTCAGCTCACTCCATTTCTACGAAGCTAACTTCTTGGTCCCCACATTCCCGTCTTCAGCAATCAACTGCAACACCATTAGCCTTTATACTCATCGACACCGCATCAACGCAAAGAAGACCATCTCGTCCCAAGCAACACTCCCCTCATTAATATCCTTGCCCCCCATCTCTGCGATCAACCTGACCAAAGCATTGTCACCAGCCGCAGCCGGGGCAAAAGACGCACACGGCGAAAAAGCGGATTGTTCACCCCTCATCCTGCTTCCGGCACCAGAATATTGCTCGAGTGGGCAGGGTCGTGGGTCCTGAATCGCTGCTGTCATGGCCATGCCAATCTGCTCCCCCTTTTTTTTCTTGTGAAGTCATCCTCACCCGCGGTTCCGGGTCGTCATCTGGATGAGGTGTTAAAGTCATACCCACACCCATACTCATGCCCATGCCGCCCTGGCTAGCATCCTTGGGTACGCTGTGTGCGGAGAGCAGGGTCGTGATCGGTTCTTTGAATGCATCCAGCGCAGTCAGCTTCTCAGGCGGGATTCCTCCGCGGGGCTCGCCGAGGATCAGTGGTGCGTAGGGAGGCGCCAGAGTGGCTGTTGCTATGGTACTTGGCCGGGAAAAGAAGGGGTGATCTTCAGCAGAGGGGATTGATCAGGGGACCGAAATCATGGCTACTCTTGAGTTTTCAGGATCCGAGATGGAGCTGCGATGTATTCTCCAGTTCGCGGCTTGTAGGGCTGGGTTTTGTGGTGCGGGATGGGAAGTTCGTGACTACTGCCGTTTTGATCCTGTATTTACATAGCTGCGCGGATGCCCGGGCACAGATCAGCCATTTTGCATCTCTGCTTGACCCATGTGCATGACGGGGAGCGCAATGGAAATTTGAACGTTCTCGGCGTGATCTTAGTTGTGATACTTTCTTCTCGCGGGAGTATCGCAACAATTAGTTTGACATCTAGTACTAATAACTGTTACTCCAGGCTACATGGGGCTTCGACCTTCTTCCATACTACGTGACTAAATCGTTATTGTTCCACCCCAGATTCTTGGGTCTTCATATCATTACGGCGGGACATGGGAAATTGTAAATGTTGCGCATACACGAGGTCAAAAGTGCATCATCTGGTAAAATAGACAGTGATTAGAACGATACCAGATGGTTCGTGACACCTCAAAATACCCCAAAATATCATGGAAAACCAAACATTACATCTAATTGCTAGCTTCCTGCGCCAACTGGAACTGACTCACGAACCTTCGTTCAACCGCCACCTTGCCAGTACCTTGCTCTTCATCCGCGTCATACTCGCCCTTTGCCCCCCATCCGCCTCCACCAGGCGTATCGATAACAAAACAATCACCCTTCTGGACAGAAAAGTCTTTGCGACCGCCCAGCCTGCACCACCTACCCCCGACCTTCTTTACGATATAATTAACACCACTGCTACCGTCCTCGCCACCAAACATACCATACGGCCTGGTGACACGCCGCTCACTCACAATAGAGGCATTCATGTCGCGATAGAACTCGTACACACGACGGATACCATTTCCGCCCTTCCACTTCCCCTCACCCCCGGAGCCATGGCGAATGCTAAACTCGCGGAGAAGGACGGGGTACCGTTTTTCAAGGAGTTCAGGGTCTGTGATGCGCGTGTTGGTCATGTGGATGTGCACGCCTGAAGTACCGTTCCAGCCAGGCCCGGCACCACTGCCACCGCAGATTGTTTCACCGAAGCCGAAGCCAGAGTTGGGGATCGCGGTACCGCCGTCGTCGTAGTCGGTGTTGATGCCGAAGGAGAAGACGTTGCAGTCGCCTTGGCTAGCTGCACACGCCTCGAACGCACGGATTACAACGTCCGTGACGCGCTGGGAGGTGATTGGGTTCCCTGCGCAGACTGCTGCGTACGGGGACGGGTTCAGGATGCTACCTTCGGGAATTGTGAATGTTAGGGGCCGTAGACAGCCTTCGTTGAGGGGTATGTCTTGGTTGATGAGGCATCGCAGGACGTATAGGGTCGCTGATCTTGCGATGGCTTGTGGAGCGTTGAAGCTGTGATACCCTTCCTCGCCTGTACCAGTGAAGTCGAAATGGGCCGAACCATCTTTTGGGTTGATTGCTATGGCCAGTTTGATCGGCGTACCATCGTCCATAAAGTCAAGTGCTTGTAGAGGCTTGCCGCCAGTCGCCTTGTATGTGCGCTTCATAAACTCCCTCACGCAAGCTTCTGCATTAGCAGTAATGGCATGCATGTTGAGGTGTACCGTGGAAAGACCTCTTTCGGCAATGAGATCAGCCACAAGTGCTGCGCCTTTAGCATTCGCCGATACTTGTGCTTTCAAATCATTGATGTTGTCCGCAAGCTTACGTGTTCCCGAGCATCCGCGATACTGTGCAGGGTCGTGAAGTAAGACTTTCGTTACAAGGTCTTCGTCAAACACGCCATCACGTACAAGATACTCCGACACGATCATGGCACCTTCCTCATGTAGCTCGACGCTACCAGCGGGCATGGAGCCTGGAAGTATGCCGCCAATCTCTTGATGATGGCCTCTAGATGCTGTGTAGAAGATGATCGTCTCCCCTGCGTCATCGAAAACTGGTGTGACACAGGTTATATCCGGGAGGTGCGTTCCACCAGAGATTGGGTGATTTGCAACGATAACATCGCCCGGTTGGAGCTGCCCAAGGTACTTCTTATGCTGGTACATGACTGCTTGCTCCATTGAACCAAGATGTACAGGTACATGAGGCGCATTGGCAACGAGTCTACCCTCCGGACTGAAGAGCGCACAACTGAAGTCAAGACGTTCTTTAATATTGACCGATACGCTCGTCTTCTGTAGCGCGAGGCCCATTTGTTCTGCAATGCTCATAAATCGGTGGGCCATTACTGAAAGTTCTACAGGATCGACAGGCCTCGGCGCAGCTATCTCCGTCACGGATGAGGTTGCGGTTCGGTCCAGCTCAATCATGACATGGCGCTCCAAGATCGTCGCCTTTGAGCGTGGAGCGACGATGATTGTTTGGGTGTTGTCCAATACGATAGCTGGGCCATTGACGACATCACCTTTGGCGAGCTTGGCTAGATGGTACAATGGCGAAGTCGTCCAGCCACCGTCAAAGTAGACTGGGACTTGATCAGAAATCTTCTTGCTTGATACATCAACTGGTGGCGTTTCCGCCAGCTGTCGTTCCAGGCTGAATTCCGGCTCCACGGAGGGACTCCTTGCTGTTGCCCGCACTCGAACGTTCTCTACGAGGATGTCACGCCCAGGCATGATGAATGAGAATTGGCGTTTGTGCTCAGCTACGAAGGCATCATCCCATGTCTCATTTTCTGGGCGGGATACCATGAAAGTAGTATCGGATCCTTCGTAACGGAGGTTCAAGAAGTGCTCGAAAGCGATCGTCTGGCCAGCAAATCCATCATCTGCCAACTGCTCGGCCGCACTCTTCTCGAGTGCTGCTAGTCGACTATCCAGCTCATCGAGAGAGGATCCCAAAAGAACCGAGCATGGCTCTTGTACATCTCGCACAACGTCCGCCAGTGCCATACCATAAGCTGACAAGACTGAAGAATAGCGATGGATGAGTATGCGATCGATGCCCAGGTTTGCGGCGATGGCGCATGCGGCTTGCCCACCGGCACCACCAAAAACGGCCAGATCATGATCGGATGTTCGATATCCCTTAGCTTCCGTGAGCGATCGAATGGGTCGACACATGGTCTCATTAGCAACCTCCAGGAAACCCAAAGCAAGTTCTTCAACAGTCTTTGCTTTTCCGTTCTTGTGCGACAAGTCGCTGTTCACAGTAATGAGAAGCTCTTCAAAGGCTTGCTTGGCACCTTCGTAATCCAGTGGCTCGTTCTCGTATTTTCCGAAGATCTTGGGGAAATATTCGGCTTGTAAGCGTCCAAGTACCAGGTTCGCGTCCGTGACTGTGAGCGGGCCACCTTTCCGGTATGCCGCAGGGCCAGGATGCGCACTTGCGGATTCAGGACCAGCCAAGAATAAGCCGTTGCGATAGGATAGGATACTTCCGCCACCTATGTTTGTTAGTAACGCGCACATGAGGAGGTCGAATGAAGGCCATACCAGCAGCTACGGTATCGATTTCTAACTGGGGTGATTGGATAGTGACTCCGGCGGTGATTGATTCGAACGTGTGCTCTAGCGTTCCAGCGTATCGTGATACATCGGTACTGGTCCCGCCCATATCGAAACCGATCACGGGCTTCTTGCGGTAGACATCGAAGCACGTCTTGCTGAAACCCACAACCCCTCCAGCTGGCCCTGAAAGTATGGCTTTGAGGCCACTGAAGTGTTGCCATCCCACTAAGCCTCCATCGCTTTGCATAAACTCGCAACGAGCACCGTGTACATCCTCTAAGCCGCCAACGAAGCCTTCGCGGAAGCCGTCGATATAGCTGCGCGTAAGTGGAGTAAGGTAGGCGTCGGCTGTCGCTGAATATCCCCTTGATATAGCTCTTATCATGGGGAAGATCTGGGAGGACACGGATATCTGGGTAAACCCGATCTCCTCGGCAATCTTGGCTATGACCAGCTCGTGGGTTGGGAAAGTGTATGAATTGATCAGTGTGATGGCCAAAGACCGTACTCCTTTTTCATAAAGTGCTTGCAGGCCACACCGGGCCTGCGTGCTGTCTGCTCAAGGTGTCAGCTATAGTTTGGCAACATCGCTCGACTTCACTCACCGACTGGTTTCAAAATGCGAATGGCTTCCCCACCAACACCCTTTTCCAACGCATACGAACTACGCTTTGGGTCTCGCAGAGTCGACTTGTCTTCCGTGGAATCATGGAGTGTAACTCGCTCGTCAATCTCCAGGACATGGTCGAACAGAGTTTCCGGCCTCCGGATGTTGAGATCGAATAGTTTTGGCCTCGTCTGGTCTCCTATGCGCAGTAGGTCACGGAATCCTTTTGTAACGACTAGTGCGCACTTGGTTGAGTTTCTCTCCAGCAAGGCATTAGTTGCGACAGTCGTTCCCATCTTGATCGATTCGATGTCGCTTGTGTCTATCTTCCGGCCACGGGCTATCGATTCGCCTGTCGCCTGCTCGAGGATCCTGCGGATGCCCTCAGTGGGTGCATCGGCGTAGTTTGTCGGATCATTGCTCAAAAGTTTCACAAGTATGTCTGGTTTTCCAGGTACGATGCCTAGACAGTCTGTAAAAGTGCCGCCACGGTCAATGGCAATCCGTATGCCTGCACCGCGCGAGGGCCGTTCGACAAATGGCATTTTCGATAGACAGATGTAATGGAGCCTTCTGAAAAGGCAATCCTTAAGTGTGCGATGCGAATAGCAATTGTGAATAGCGATAAGTATCCATGTCCATGCACGTGATAGTTGAGGCCTGGCGTTACATGTCGGGAAAAAGACGCCTATTCGGCCAATTCGCGGAAGATGAGCCGCTGTGGGTACGCGCAGTTCGCGCAGATTCAAATAGAATCAGGAGATTCATTGACGGGAGCCGTCTTGCCGACGGACTCGAAAATGCCTATCGCGTTGATGTGAAGGGTGGGGAGGCTGCGTGTGGCTGTGCGTAGGATAGGCATGACGCACTATTGCCGATCGCCGCCGTCTTCGCTAGTCCGCCGCCAGAACGTTCCCGCACCCGACACCACACCTCTCAATCGTCGGACTCCAGAGTCCGACGATGCAGCAGGGATCAACAACATGTTTTCTACCCCACAGTCTATGCAATCAATCGCGATAGTAGCTCGTGCTCCCGAGATGCGTGTGTCGAAGACAGAATGGGGGTGCCGCTACGTCCCATAACCTCAACGATCACTTGAGGCTGCGCCAATCTCATCTTCTTTGCAACCTATTGATGCGCATTGAATATGGCAAAAAATATTAATTTCCAACTCGGTTGGCCATCACCGTCTCTCTTCCCTGCTGCTGAGCTGCTTGATGGCGCATCGGACGTGCTTAATTCCCAGCAAAAGACAGCAGCATCTCTAATTTACGGACCGGATGCCGGCTACGAACCTCTTCGACGTAGCATAGCGAGTTGGCTGACATCAATATATGGACGCGGCTCACAGCTTTGTTTTGACCGCGTATGCGTTACCAACGGGGCTTCAGGAAATCTGGATAATATCCTTGCGCGCTTCACCGAGCCCGGATACACCCACAACATATGGATGGTGGAGCCATGCTACTTTCTTGCGTGCCCCATATTTATGGACAACGGATTCGAGAATATTATGAAGGGTGTGCCTGAAGACGATGAAGGCTTAGACATTGAGTTCCTACGTCGAGGTCTGGAGGCAGCAGAGAGCAAAGCCACATCAGGCTCACCTACGCGCAAAACGGGAGAGCGATACAAGAAGCTCTATCGACACATCATTTACTGTGTACCGACATTCTCGAATCCCAGCGCGAAAACCATGTCACTACGGAGACGGCAAGAGCTCATACGACTAGCCCGGGAATTCGACGCCTTGGTGATCACGGATGATGTTTACGATGTTCTGCGCTGGCCAGCTCACAAGGACGAGATGTCTGAGCAGCTTGGCCAAGTACCGCCCCGACTCGTGGACATTGATCGCACACTCAACGGCGGCCCGAAGGATGAATGGGGCAATGCCGTGAGCAACGGCTCATTCTCCAAGATCATTGCACCAGGCGTACGTGTTGGGTGGGCGGAGGCAACAACCACATTCTCTCTTGCGCTGTCGCAGGTTGGCGCGACAAGATCGGGTGGATGTCCGACGCACCTCGCTGCTTCCTTTGTGCATGAGATGCTCGATTCTGGTTCTCTAGAGAAGCATCTCGAAATGAAAGTGCTCCCGACTTTCAGGGCGCGCTATTATGCTATGATACAGGCGATTTACGAGCATTTGGTACCACAAGGTGTTACAATATCAACCGGGAAGTCGTATGATCATGCATCCGGACATATTAACGACACAAAACACGTTTCGCAGCGATACGCTACTCAAGCCGGAGGGTATTTCATCTGGCTACTACTACCACGTAAACTGTTCGGGAGGGGTGCTGAGCTGGCAGCGAGGGGGTTGGAGAAGTACGACTTGAAATTTGCTCATGGTGGTATGATGCAAGTACAAGGTGACAGTGAGTCGGCCAAGAGGGCAACAGAGGGCTACGGTAATGGTATACGGCTCTCATGGGCATGGCATACGGAAAATGAGATTGTTGAAGGCATTGAAAGGCTCTCTGCATTAGTCAGCGAGGCGCTGAATGGGTTATAGGTTTGACACGTGTAGTTGAGACACGTTGTCCTGCAATATGAGTTTATTCTTCTACTCTTGTGAAGGCGGTGTAAGTAGTCCATCAACGACGACATATTTTGGGCTCCCTCTCGATTCACCCTTTTCTAAGAAAAAGGTCATGACTAACTTGGCTGCTTCCACTGAATCGTCATTGGCGTCGATGGCGTCCAGCGTCTCTTCCAATGCCTTTGGCTGCCAATTCGAGAAGAAATGCTTAATCGTCTCGCTGTTGACGAATCTATCGAACTCAAAGTGTCCTTGAAACGTAAGGACACGGCCACACTCGTATACACCCTGCACCGCGCAATGTTCAGTGTTTCCCAATGTTATCCATGAGGGCGGCAGCTTTTCCAAGTCGGGAATGACGACATGGTCATGGTGCACGAACTGCAACTTCATCTTTCCTTCTTGGCTACACCTGTCTCCTCCAATGTCCCGAAATCTCTCCCTGAAGCGTTCATGCAACGTGATTTCTTTTACTCCCAATTCCCAACCCTTCAGATCTTTTTCCACTACAACGCCATAGTCTTTGAGCAGCGTCCGGCAAACCAATTGGTGCCCGAAGCAACTTCCAAATATCTTCACCCTGGGATCGTTTTCGTACGTTTCTTTTGTCCACCTGGAAAGCTTGTCGATCCAGGGCAAATCATCGTAGGCCGATTTCGCTGAACCGGAGATAACGACGGCGTCGAAGTCGTCCAATGACGAGGGGTACTCATTCTTCACAACATCAAAATCGGTCGACACGACTTTCCATGCAGGTCCCGGTAACCCTCGAGAACTTGAGATGTTGGCAGCGGCGGCAGAGAGGAGGTCATGAAAGATGCGCCCATAGGTGGGGGCGCGTTTGGTGCACACAACTGGTACCGGCGAGTCCACATTCAGCATGCAGATGCGAATTGGCTGAGCCATAATGTAGGAATAAAAACACACGGTAGCGTTGATGCAGCTTTCTCAGCTGATATTGACAGCTCTTAACTTCATAGTAGCAGTCCACATCGCCATTTGTCTACAAGACCGACGACGTTCGGGTTGCCCGAATCCGGAAGTGCACGTGATCGCCACCGATAAGCGCACTCAGGGTTGACGTTAATCTCCAGTATGACACCTTTCTCTCACAACATCCCAACACCGATATCCACTGGGAGCACTCGTTGATACTGCACCATAGTACGCAAGTGTGGAATTGTATTTCACAAGCTCCACTGATTCGCTGCGCTACGCGATCCAAAGTCATCGCATCTTCGGAGGACTCGCAGAGAATGTGCACCGATGCGGCACAAACGATGATCCTCGCCACTTTCCTTCATCCCACCCCACAGGTTGGTGTCGCCTCTTAGCGCACTTCGCCCTGTTGGGAAAACGCGATATGCCTATCTTCAGGGCTTCAATCTGTCAGGATCTATCGCTAGCCCTATCTCGGATGAGGGGTTTGGTGGGCCACTATCGGAAAGACCCACCGGCTCGTTTCCTGGCGGAAACGATTGTCCGACAAGGCTGCACGTTGCTCCTACGAAGGTTTGAGGTGTCCTGTGGCATGTCAGCTGGTTGATCGTTGCCGTTGGTATTTTGCGGAGGACGGCAATGTTCACGACTCATGGGTGTGGCGTTAGTCTTATCGACGTGGACTTCCAGGCTCGCCATGTTTCCCTCTATCAGTATCTCGCAGACGATAGCGATGGCTTGCATGAAATCAAGATACGCTTCCAGGATATGGGAATGTCTGCCTAGTTTGTATAAGAATACTCTTTCAGTCGGGCGAGTCGAAACACAACACGAAGTCTCTTTTTGGAATTTGGCTTACTACTCCCTACTAGCACAATGACCGATATCAGCAAAGTAATGTCATCGGCAGATGTGGAGGATACACACTCCGTCAAGATGGGTGAGGTTTCTTCCAGAGATGTGGATGTTGCTGCTGCGTATGCCCATCATTTGTCGGGCGAGAACGCATATACCAGAAAAGAGGCAAATAGATTGCGATGGAAATTGGACCTACGCTTGGTGCCATTACTTTGGTGTAAGTGACTACGAATCTTGTCTCGCGACGTCCTACTGACTCTCAATAGTCAACATCACCTTGGGTGCCATGGATAAAGTGACGACTGCAACTGCGGCTCTTTACGGCTTCAGAGCCGACACCGATTTGACAGGCGATAGATACAGTTGGGTTGGAAGCGCCTTCTACGTAATAATTCCCCTGTATTCTGACTACCTTTGCTAACGATGGTACAAGTTTGGTTACCTATTCTGGTGCCTACCAAGTGGCAGTCTACTGCAACGCTTTCCTGTTGCCAAGCTGATGTTCGTCGTACAACTGCTATGGGGCTGTATTCTCATCGCTACCGGCTTTGCCAACAACTTCCCCACACTCATGGCACTTCGGGTACTACTCGGAGCGCTCGAAGCGCCCATAGTGCCTGGCAACTTCTTGATCATCAGCATGTGGTATCCGCGTCGCGAGCAGCCCCTCCGCACAGGTCTAATGTATACCGGTCTATCCGTCTGCTTTACCGGCCCGATAGGATATGGCATTGGTTTCCTTTCTGGCGAGCACCAATGGCGCGCCATGTTCTGGATCACAGGCGCAATGACGATCGTCTGGGCCTGTGTGATCGGTATCTTCTTGCCTGACAACCCGGTTAGGGCCAAGTTCGTTAGTGACCGTCAAAAGGCAATTGTCATCGACAAGCTCAGGCAGGACCAGACGGGCGTGGAAAACAAGACGTTCAAGAAGGAGCAAATGATTGAGGCCTTCCTTGATCCAAAGACATGGCTTATGTTCCTCTTCCACATCTGGATCAGCAGTAAGTCCACATTGTACGAATCGCGACACTTTCATGCACTAACACACTCCAGTCCCCAACGGTGGCCTCACAAACTTTGCTCCCCTCATCATAAAAGGTCTTGGATACACATCGCAACGTTCCACCTTGCTCACGATGCCAACAGGAATCATGCAAACCGTCGCATCCTACATGTGCAACGGCGGTGTATTTCTGACAGCGAAATATTTCCCCGCTAAACAACTGCGAACAGCATGGGTTTTCTTCGGCATCATCGTGGGCATGATTGCAGCCGTCTTCCTCTATGCGCTTCCGCTCGATAACTACAACGGGCGACTTGCAGCGCTTTACTGTTCGTACTTTTACCTCGGGCCATACATCGTTTCGCTCGGCATCAATACCGCAAACACCGCTGGTCATACGAAGAAAGTAACGGTTAATGCGCTGGTGTTCATTGCGTATTGTGCTAGCAACATCATTGCGCCACAGTTCTTCAAAGCGGACCAGGCGCCGTTGTATCCGCTTGGGATGGGTGCTGTGCTGGGAAGCTACGTACTCGCTATGATCACCATCGCGTTATATGCCACCCATTGCTGGTATGAAAACCGTCGAAGGGATCGTGCTGACGCGGATAAGGGTGGCCGAGTGCATGCAGACACGGATTTCCGTGATTTGACTGATAAACAAAACGTGCACTTTAGATACGTTTGGTGATGGTATATGAGCGGTCTCTACAATATGTTTCGCTGCGTTTGCGAGGTTTTCCGCAGCGAAATGACTTTGTACTTGATATCTCAGATAGTCTTGCAAGAACGCAGTATCACTCTTTTATCGAAAAACATACTTGTGACTGGATAACAAACGTTCCGTGAATCGCAAAGAGAGGGATTGGAAAACATACGTCATATTACTCGAGCTCGTACGACAACACAATATTCGTGGTCGTCCGAAAACAAAATGTGGTTGAAAGCCAATCACAATTCCGTGTAGACATGAATCGCAGGATCGATCGTCTTTCTTTCGGGTCGCCAATATTCAAGCGAAATTACATCGTCCAACGTGACATCGCGAAGCATCCTACTGCAATCCCCAAACAATCGCTTTCACGAACAAGATCATCCTGTTTGAAACCTTCAATCTATTCGTCCCACCACACAGCAAGAAAAGTGGGTCGTAACCGTTACCCGACCTCGGTTACCGTTCTTACGGGACGCCGAACCGAACGCCTTGGCGTCGGACTTCTGAGTGCGAAAGTGCGATGCCGCGCCCGATGAACGCCTATCGGACATGTGGACGCCTTTGTGTAATTATCCTATGGACCCTGCATTGTCGCGAACAAGGGTGGGAACGCGTATGTTACGTGGATCTTGGGGACACATGTCAGAGATGGGGAAGTTTGGGAGGGTTGATAAATCGTGGGAGTTGCGCTGTTGAATTGGCAGCCTATCAAGACGCTTCAATTTGAGGATACAATTGTTCGAATTGAGTGTACTGCTGTTCACCATGCCGAAACTCGAGCTATCTGTTCAAGACGAGCAAAAGGCTTTCGAAGCTGATGTCGCTGCCATTGAGAAACAATGGAGTTCACCAAGACAATCGCATCTAAAGCGGTATGTGAACTACTATTAAGCCCTTTTGTAGAACCTGGAGCTGACGAATCATCCAGTCCCTATACCGCGAGCACCATAGCTGCGCTCCGCTCTTCCATGCCCGCCCCGTCAACCGCCTCCTCAAGTCAAGCAGTGAAGCTCTGGAACCAACTCCATGCTCACAACAAAGCCGGAACGTGCGAGCTTACATTCGGCACTACAGACCCCGTTGCTGTATCGCAGATGGCAAAACATCAGCAGACTGTTTATGTCTCCGGCGCGTTGTGTGGTTTCTCAGAAGTTGCGCTGCCCGGAATGGACCACGCGGATTACCCGTGGGATACGGTTCCAAAGGTTGTGTCCAAGATCTTCAAGAGCCAGCTTTGGCATGACCAGCGGCAACGACAGTATAGGCTGCGTCACCCAATTGAGGAACGGGCGGGACTTGAGAATTGGGATTATATGGCCCCGATCGTTGCTGATGGCGACATGGGTTTCGGAAGTCTGACGAGCACGATGAAGATGGCGCGAGAGTTTGTTGATGCCGGTGTGGCTATGATTCATATCGACGACTTAGCTATCGGTATGAAGAAGTTCACGGTCGGCCAAGGACGGACTATCGTACCGACTCAGGAGTATGTAGATCGCTTGACGGCGGTGCGGATGCAGTTTGATATCATGGGCGCAGAGACGCTGTTGTTGTGCCGGTGCGACACCGACCACGCCGAGTTTATTACGAGCGTTGTGGACGAGCGCGACCACGAATACGTACAAGGAGCGACGAACAAGGTCGAACCGCTGCAGAAATGTTTACAAGCTGCGCAAACCGAAGGAAAAGATCTCAAGGCTGCACGGAACGAGTGGAAGGCCAAAGCGGGCATCATGACGTACGACGAGGCTGTGGAAGCTTCTGCTTCGAAAGAAGAATTCGAGGCTTACAAGGCGGAGCTGGCGAAGCGAAAGTTCACATCACTGTCAGACCGTCGGGAAATTGCTGCCAAGATCGTCAAAAACGACATCTTTTTCGACTGGGAGCTTTCGCGATCGGCGATGGGTCAATACATGCTCAAGAGCTGTGTAAAGGGCATCGTAGAACGTGCCATTGCCGTAGCTCCTCTCGGGGATGTTACCTGGGCACGCATGGACTCTCCAGATTGGAAAGACATTGTTGAGTTTCATTCTGAGGTCCGCAAAGTATATCCCGACCGTCTCTTCGCCTTTGGATATACTGGCGACTATGACTTTTCCAAGGCCGGCTTCTCCGAAGAGCAAGTCAAAACCCTCCACACGGATTTGGCGAAGCTGGGTATCGTTTGGCAGGTGCAACCGATATGGAGTCTACAGGGCCTGAACATGGTGACGGAGCAATTCGCAAAGATTTGGCAGGAACAGGGTATCGCTGGATATCTCAAGTCGGTTCAAGGGCCAGCATTGAATGCAAAGCCAATGACCGATGGATTTGAAAAGTTAAGTTATTGCGGAGGCTATTTGGCAGACGCATTCTTCGAGACCGTTGCAGGAGAACCTATTGTGAAAACTGGAAAGGCTTTGAACTTCCAGAGACATTAGTGCCATCAGCTAGGGAAGCAGTTTTGTTCAGGTGCAGCCTCTTCCGTGGATACGTGAAGCAACTATGTATACACATGAGGTAGGTGCGTTTAAAGCGAATACACATCGATACTTTCCAAACAACCTTTCAAAGCCCTTCTTTTTCTCTGTTGTCTCTCATGAAAATTTCTCCATCCTTCTCTGCCCATTTTCTCTCGCAAAATCTCGGCTTGCATTTTGGAAGTAGTTCTTGAAGGCTTTCATAACAAAGAGTGGGTCCCACCACATCAGTCTTCAAGCCGAACCGTAATTGCTGCCAGCTTGTCTCCACAGCTTGAGGTTCCCATCTGTAGTTAGAAGCCTGTTGATAGGTGTAGGAAAGGCCAAGCAGCAAGTCGTCACAAACCAAGAAACTTGGCGTCCGTATCCGTAGAGTATTGGCTACCCAAGCCATGTGAAAACGCATCCAGATCTCTCCCTATAAGCCGCACGTGTGCAGTGCACCTCGATTTGCCTCTGCGACTCGTCCGCCTCTGCCACTTGTCCGCCTCTGCCACTTGTCCGCCTCTGCCACTTGTCCGCCTCTAGCCACACTTTAATTAGCCAGCACACCACGTACTGTGCACGCATCTTGTCTAGTTTGATCATCCACTCTGCACTGGCCTTCCTCTACTCGCGCTACCACCCATGGTCATGAATTATCCGGGGACGTGCTGTAGAACCTTTATGGCCAGTCACCGAAATCGAAAACGCCTGGAAAAGACAACAGCGCATCAACATCCAGGTGTTGCAATTCCGAGTCTGATACCCCATACTCGAAAGGTTGTTGTATCGAAAATGGCATTTGAAAGGTGGAGTCCGCACGCCGCAATTGTCTATTGTGGTGGTTGTCTGGCTCAGCGGCGACCGGGCCTAGCATACCGGCTACCGACGGGGGCTGACAGGGTTGGGGGAGACGTGGAAAATCTTCAGTGATCATTTCCTCAATCATTCGCAGGACGGGACGATGTACAACAAGCTCACAAACCTGAGGTAAATGTGCTCGGATAGTGGAACAGGTCTTCTCCGAGAGGCGAGTTAGTGGTTTGTTGGGACGGTCGATCAGCGGTATCTCGCGCGCCAGGAGTTCGAACACATCTCGCAAGCAATCTGCTTTCGCCCAACGCTCTGCCATGATGGCCAGAATATTAGAGCAAGCCCGCAAGGCATCGGGAACGTCGAGGGACTCGTAGTTCTCTGACCTGTGCTCTGGAGCGGTGGCCCAAAAGCAATACAAGAGCGTGATACCCGATTGGAATTGCACAAGCAGCTAACCAAATTAGAACATGCAAGACCCACAAGCACAATCACTTACAGCTAACCATGGTTGCGCAATCTGGCGATCAATTTGAGTTCTTCGAAACATCAAACAAGCTTGGCAGCTGGCTTGAACAGACCTGTTGTACAGTATCAGCATATATCTGGCATCACACCGTACAATGTCATTACTAACCAGTCGCCTGCAGATCCAACAACATTCGCTTTCGTTGGCCGATACAGCATGAGCAGAGTGTAGTGGTAGATCATAGCTTGCCATCGCTGTGAGGTGTAGCCTTTGGACTGCGGGTCAGAGAACTTCTGCACTCGGGACTTGTAATTTTCCAATTCTGCTAAAATGCGGATTCGCCAATCCGACGTGTTCTCGAACTGTGTGTCATAATCCCATCGGAGTGTGACAGCGCTGATCTCGGATTGAATTCGTCTGCATTGCAGTATGTGGAGTGCAGACGACATGGAAGTGTAATCAGGGTCATCTTTGAGCTCGAGAGTTGATGGAGTGACGACAGCAACCCCTAGGAGATTGTGGTCGTCTATATTAGCAAACGGCCTCACAGTAATCATAGAATCGGGGATTGAAGGTGGAAGATCAAAAGCCGACATGACAAGGCGATCGAGCAGATATGCGCACCAGAAACAGCGACGCCGGACTTGTATCGCAAGACGGGCTTGAACGTTCACGGGTTTTGGTTCCGTCTCGAAAAGATGTAGCTGTTGCTGAACACATTGGCGCATAGTCGTAGATGCAAGGGTTATGATACGTTCTGTGGAGCTCTGGTGCAGCGCATGAATTGACAGTAAGAGGTAAGCTTGGACCTGGACAATTCGATCGGGATGCCGCATGACGGCCGGAAGTAGCGAGATTCCATTGTTGTAAAAAGCTCGTGCATCGAATTTAGCGGCATAAGACTGCCGCATGAGGACGAAGGATGTTGCATATACAAGGTTTATGAAAAATCCTTGCCACGCTCGTTCATTCAGGATGCTCGGCGGACAATCTTTCCATTCGGAGTGCCAAGAGAGGAAGGTGTTCCAATGAAAAAATGGGTATTGCGCCTGAGCGCGTTCGCGGTAAGTCTCAAGGAGCGTTTCCTCTATTTCCGGAGGGATGCTAGCCACCAGCGCATGTGCAATGCTTGCGGCTGCTCGGGGCGCCGGAGAAGGAGGCGTCGATTCAACCCTGCTTTCAAGATGCATGTACTGAGCAGACGGCGATGCAATCAATCCAAAGACAAGATGATTCAGGTCTGGTTCATCATCATCGATTGCCGCAGCCACTGAATAGCTAGGGGATTGACCAGAAAGTGTAGATCGGCGTTGCGGTGCGATTGGTCGTGGGTATGCAGGACTAGATGCTGAAGTTGCGGAGCTGCCAGCCGCTACCCCAATATCAGAGGGTGATCTTTGATTGTTGGGCTCTCTTCCACCGACCCTTCTTGATACGGCTAGATGGTCAAGACTTTGCTGCGGATGTATCGACTCAAGCTCTGCGACACGTTTCTCCAAGACGCGCACGTACTCGCCATCAACGTGGGGACGAGGGGCTGGCTGCGTGGGAAGACACTCCTCATCCCCTTTCAAGCAGTTGGTACATGGTCGGCTGTCTTCGCACTTCTGTTTCCGAGAGCGACATCGCTGACATGCCAGAGTTCGTTGCCTCTTCGCCGGCGGCTCTCCAGCGGTGCTCGGTCGTTCATCGTCCATTGGTTGGTAATTGAGGCATTCAAGTCATCCTCGGATGACAGTTTCACTACAGGGTTGACATTCTCAAATCATGATGATGAAAAGAGACGATGGGACGCCGAGTCCGAGCGATGCAGATAACGGTGGGGCGCGCGCTTTACCAAGGTGGGACTAGATTTGCACGTGATGGCGTGTGGGCATCCACTTATGCTTCGCCCAACTCGTGCGCGGAGCGATGGACCGCATTCACCTCTCCCAAATACACTTCTCACTTGACAGCCGAGTCATGAAAGTTCCCTTTTTTTTCTTTTCACCGGCGGCTAGCGAGTGCTCTTCCATCATGAGGGAGGTCGACCGCAAGATTGATGCCGTATCCTATCAAACCGAAGCAGCAACCGTTCCCTGGTTTCACTAGCGACAGCGTGCAAGCTGTCTATTTAGAATTCCGAGCAAAGTCAGGTGGCTTTTAGCGCTAGAACATCGCAAGTGATCATCCCACTTTTAGTCAAAGGCTCCTCGAGGTCTCTGTTCGCCCCGAGATAATTTCCGAAATCACCACATCGCCTACAGTGGCCAACTCAAGTCTGCGACATTTACGGGACAACTCCGGTCCATCTCAAGGCCCCGATCTACTTACTATTTTGGGTATGATAAATAGCAATTCAGGATCGGAAACACAATGCGTATCCTAGGCGACGAAGTAGCCAGCTAGGTACCGCAGCTGTCCGACACATCCAACAGCTCTTGACTAGCCCCAGTCGACTGCTACATGTACACTTCAACAGCGACAGCGCTGCAAGGCGATTGGGAAGTAGGCGCCAAGCTTCAGTACCGGCTTGGTAAGATCCAAACTGTTAGTATCATGTAGCTGTCTGGACAATGACATTACGCGCTGCGGAAAGAGTGGTGTTTAATTCCCTTGTGTCTTCGCCAGCCGCCTGGGTGGGCATCTTGCGCGTTGACTTCAACTCTTATGCAACTCTTACTCTACCCATGTATGCTGGCTTCAAAAGGCTGGCCTACCGCTGCATCCCCATCTTCTCTTCCTGCCACTTTTGCGCCGCCTCTTTCTCGAAGCTCGCTCGCAGCTCCTCTTCCAGAACGGCTTCGGCCATCTTGTCGGCCTTGTGCTGAAGTGACTGACTGATCTCTCCCTCTTCTTGTGCCCTTTGGCGTGCTTCGTATCCATCGTCCTCTTACTGGCGTCTTGCCACCTCAGTGTTGACGCTCTTGTCGATATAGAAGTGGGGCTTGCGTCACACTCGCAAGAGCTCACGGAAGATGGCGTGCATTTTTTTGCGCTGAGATGGAGCGACTTGTCATAGGCTGTCGAAGATGCTGTAGAGGATTTCTGGGGGCAGCGAGTCCGCATGACCAGCCTGTCCTGAGAACAAGGCGGAAAGGCCGTCATCGGTGGGTGAATGAGGCGAATTCATGGTATGAATGATTGAGCTGCAGTGCTGGTGTGTGAAAAATTGAACAAGCAGCTCGAGTAGATGAGGTCGGGGTCTTGTTTTCGCTTATCAGAGCGGAGCTTGGCTACCTAAACCTTCCGCTCTTCTCTCTATCATAATCATCTTCGCCAGCCGCTATATGCACCTTGAGCGTTGGCCTGAGTGGGCTTGCAATGCATTGCTTTGTGACACCATACCGTCAAATAGTACAATACCTTAGCTCTTTGAGTATGCAGAGGAATGCGGAAGGTAGAATTGACGGAGGGAAAAACGCATTGAGTAGCAAGAGATCCGATAGTTGTCTTTCGAGGTGCACAAAGCAAAGAAAATGTAGTGAAGAAACATGGATTACAGTAGTATTAAGCAAGAAACACTGGGATCGAATCGCTTCACTATGGACCATGCTCGTAGCCGGGAGCGGTATTGCCTTTTTTGAAATTATACATCCACGTGGCCGCGCGTTTGAATTGAAGTCGTCTAAGATACGCCGTACGCCGCGCTGTAGATGCGAAAGTAACACCCAAACAAAAAACAGATGATGTGGCGCAGGATTAGAGTTTGAAATTGTCCAGCCAGTGCTTGATGACGATCTTTCCTTCATCGAAAGAGCTCCTGTTCATACGCACAATGATGGCGGCGTGTGAATGGCGGTGGTTGTGAATGTAGACTGGATGTTTGGTGAAGCCGACTTTGTCCAGCGCCTCGATCATTTTGAACTGATCCAGGGTGAGAGCCAGTGTAGGGAACTTGAGAGCCGCACCATCCTTTTGCTCTTGGATAGAGTCGACATCAGATTCTTCTTGGGTTCGCCGTCTTTGCCGTCTAGTCGTGGGCGAACCACCCTCTTCACCTCCATTGCTCAAATATTCTTGTCCTTGTGCATGATTGGCATCCTCGTACATGCCTTCTGCCTCTCGCCGCACAGCATTGATCATTAAAGGTATGCGATAGCGTGCGTAGTCAATACCGGATCGGCCTTCCTCGTGCAGACGTATGCGCTGTTGACTTCGGAAAGACTGAACAGCAGAATTGATGAGGAAGGCTGAGACACCAAAGGGTATAAAGACTGCCAGGATGGCGACAATTGATGCGCGCCCTATCATTGTCTTTGTGCCGTCTGCCAAGCGCTGCGAAAATGCAGGTAGCTCCTCCGGCTCTTTTGGAGACACTGGGTGCTCTCCGTCCACGATAACATTACCGTAATCGGCAATGTAATTTATCTTAATGTCGTCTGGGGTTACAAAAGGGTCGGTCCGAGAGATTCCAGCAGTGTAGTATGTCACGGTTCGGTCGTTGACGACGTTTGCGTATAGGCTTCGGTGTTGGAAGCGCGCGAGCGCTTGGATGAAGATACTCTCTTGGTCGGCGAGCACGGAGAGGAGCGATCGGTTGGTGTCTCTAAACTTGTCCACGCCGAAGAGTTGTCTGCCGCTCATGGACAGTGTGCGCGCGCCAAGGACGTTCCATAGATGGCTATGATAGCCTTTGAGAGGAGTTCGTACGCCGAGATGGGGAGTCGCAAAGGTTGTGAAGTTCTGCCTGGCTTAGCATGTCGATTTCAGGCTGTGGCTATCGACGTACCACTGGCTGTATCTTATCGAAGATGCCTCGGTGGAAGAGCAAACCAATGGCATAGCGGGCAATAAGACCCCCGAGCGAGTACCCTACGACACTGATCTTGGTGATGGCATGCCCACTCTCTACAAGTTCCTCTAGCTTCCCTTCAACCTCTTCAGCGACGCGCTCGCCACCGGTATCAATGCCATCGTACGTGAAGCTGCCGGCGTTGCGCGTGGCGACAAGGACATGGAGTTTGTCGGCCGGGTATCTCTCGCTCAAGGTAGTGCTGACATATTTGAGATGCTCGGGATTGCCCCAAAGGCTGGTCGTCGTCAGCGCCGTTGCTTTTGTCAGGTCACAGATTGAGGAGGCGAGTGGCTGCGAAGACGTACCCATGCACGAGGACACAGAGATGGTCGGCTTTATCAGATGAGCTGGTAGACGAAACCATGGTGGAGACGCTGAGAACTGTTGAGAGAGGAAATGCAGGGGAAGAGCACTGTATGTATATTGTCTCGCCGTCCAGATATCGTCCGTGGATGGCGCAGTCCTAGCCTATACGCACACCGGCTCAAGTGTCATCTACGGCCTCGGCGAGCACCAATGATATGGGGTTGAGTAGCACGACACTTTTCTTTTTTAGATTCGCGCAAATTCGCGCAGCGAGGGTTCGGTCACAGAATCGTATGGAACGCGATAACGGGTGAGATAAAGGTCCGGATTACTCGCATCACGGCGTCATGACGGAATTAAAGGCGGCATCGGGATCGCTGTCGCAACATCGCCCGTCCGTGGACCCTGCATTTGGCGCCCGCTGGACCTGACTAAGCTTGCAGGGCTGAGACGCGTGCTGCATCACCAAACTCTCACCACGTCTCTCGCCTTCACCTACCTGGTGATTGGACTTGGCTTCATCAGGGAGTGGCCCTTTCTTTCGAGCAACTGCAACACCGCGCTCTGGTCGTGCTGGTAATTGATTATTTCGCAGTGAACACAACACTGATCCACGATCGAAGCTCAACCGCGTTTGCTGGCGCGCGCAAGCTTCTTCACCTATCGCCTGTGTCGTGCCACTGCTATTGCACCTCAAACCGTTGCTCGTTATTTTCTTTCTCTATACTGCGTTTTCAGATTGATCGAGCAAATAACAGTGCTGCTGAGCCTGAGCCTGGCATCAATCTAGCTGACGGCTGAACGCGCCCACGTGCTTGACAGCAACACAACCAACCTCGCTTGGTAGGTCGTGCACCATCTTGAAGACACGTGTATTCACCCGTGGTAGAGCGTCCGCAAACACTACCATCATGTGGCCTTCAATCACTGCCTTCCGGAGCTTTAGCAACATAGCATGTCCTTCAGGCGCAAGCTGCGCATTACCACATTGCATTTTCAGCCATGATGCCGCAAAATCACCTGACAGACGGCGCTCCCAATCCCCAGCAACAGCGGCGTATGATCCTGAGCCAGTCGCAAAGCGTCTCAAACTCGATGACAGTGCAAAACGACCTGCCGAACAGGCCGCACCTGCAGCACGCGAAGCAGACCCCAAAGCCCTTCTCGGGTCAAACATGTCCAAAGGCAAGGCACCATCGACGAACCAGGAAACGGGTACCGCCAGCGCGACTTTCTCGAAGCCACCTGCTGAGACAAAACCCTCGACTGCATCGCTGCGAGCTGCCACTCGCCCAGTATCACCACCACCTACGGCTGCGACAGCCAAAGCTATCGTTAACCCCGACACCCCAGTATCGCTTGTACCAAAAAAACTGAACAAAGATCCCGCGACCTTCACTAAACGAGTGGCGTTATTGAAGGCATTGCATTCGTATATGAAAGTTCAAAACGACAGGCTCCTCAAAGCAATCAAACCCGAGATCAAAGCTCTACATCTAAACTCCAACCAGTTGAACAAGCTAGCCGTTGATGAAGAGGAACGGATCGCTCTATCGAACCCTTCCGTTTACGAAAATATCCTTAAGCAGCGACTAGTCAAGCTCAAGAGCTTCACGCCAGAAGACTGGGTCAAGGAGAGGCGAGCTGCTATAGCCATGCAGAACGGAGAGTCGTCGAAAAAGCCACCACCCAAGAGGGTGGACACGGGATTGAATTCGGACGACGAGATTACTTTCCTTCGCACGCTCAAGTGCGACCAGAGCAAGTTGGATGCATTCGGTTATGTCACTAAGCTACCGGAGCCGTCGGAATTGAATGAGACAAGTCTAGCGCTTGAGGCCGCCGCTGGTTGGGAAGAATGCGACCGCTGTAAGACACGTTTTCAAGTGTTCCCAGACCGGAATGAACAAGGCGAACTCACATCCGGGGGGAAATGCAGGTATCATTGGGGTCGAATCCAGTATCCGAAGAAGTCAAGAGATGCGACGGACAGTAAGAAAATGTCTTGTTGCAACGCCGAAGTAGGGTCGGAAGGATGCAGCACCAACGATACCCATGTCTACAACGTCAAGAACCCGAAACGGCTATCTCTCATCATGCCGTTCATCGAGACACCCGAGAACGACAAAGTTCCAGTATCCTCAGCCGTAGCATTCGATTGCGAGATGGGCTACACCACCAACGGCCTCGAGATGCTCCGTCTGACGGTCATATCATGGCCGCAGCACAAGCCCCTTGTCGACGTGCTCGTCCGTCCGCTAGGCCAAATACTGGACTTCAACACTCGCTTCTCGGGCATTACACGGGAGCAATTCGTCAACGCAAAGCCATACGACCCCGCAAACCCTAAGCCGGTTCGCAAAGACCTCCGCATCGTCGAATCGCCTTACGAAGCACGAAACCTCTTCCTCTCGTACGTCTCGCCCTCGACGCCCGTCGTAGGCCATGCCCTCGAAAATGACCTCAACACCATCCGTCTCATCCACCCCCTCATTGTCGACACGGTCCTCCTCTACCCCACACGCCAGGGTCTACCCTTTCGCTTCGGGCTGCGCAAACTCGCAAGCGATCATCTCCAAGAAGATATCCAACAAGCCGGAGCTGCAGGCCATGACAGCTACGAGGATGCGCGCACGACGGGCGAACTAGTCAGGCTGAAGGTCAAGGAGCAGTGGAAGAAGAAGAAGAGTGATGGATTTGAGATTAGGGATGGGGGCGTACATCCGCCCATGCCGCCTGGTGGTCCGCCGGCACCGGCTTTGAATGCGACGCCTGTGCCGACGGCGGATATGGGTTCTGCAGGGAAGAAGCCGGTCGCTAAGAGGAAGCTGGAAGATGGGGGAGAGGGTGTTGCTGAGGAGCCGCCAGCGAAGAAGGTGGATATGGAGGGTTCTTAAATAGCATAAAGGGGAATGGATATCGGCAAGCTTTTGGCTTCGACATCAAATCAGAAACCGAGGGGCCTGATGTGCAGAAAGCTACTTGCCAGGATGACTTCTACTACCCATGTATGCGCCGCACCTGAAATATGCCAGCAGCACAATACGCGCATTCACACTGCGACACCCCTCTCACACGCTGCCATCTTATCCATCCTCTCTCCTCATCGACCCAACCCTCATGTCTCATGTATCCCACCCATTCTCTTGTCTGCCTCGCCTCGCCACCTATCTTCGTCTCTCACACTATCCAATCAACCCCTCATCGCCATCCTCTCATACCTTCACAGCATCCAGCCCCTGCACGCCCTCCAACCCCTCCGTCGTAGCCTCGTGCAGCACATCAACGTCCAACTCACGCATCACACCCAGCACAACGCCCACGCTTTCTATAAACCCATTTACTGCGACGCGGAGCATGCGGTTCGTGGTCGCGGCGTAATTTACGACAAGTACTGAGCTTTCTTGCTGCGTTTCTGCGGCGGGCTGTGATGGGGCCGGCGGGGATGGTGGTAAGGAGGTGGATGCTTGTTGTTGTGCTTGTGATGATGCGGGCGTGGAGAGCGTAAACGAGCGGCGCACGAGCGGCGATAGTTCGGCGTCGACGGTTAGCGTGCGGTGCGCGGTGCTGGCGAGGTGTGCGGTTGGGAAGGGGATGGTTAGGGTACTGGCGGTTGGTCTTGGTTAGCTGGGTCGCGGGCTGCATGGGAGGGGCAGGCATCGCGTACAGGGTGCAGGGGAAGTCTTCTTGCTTCCAATCTTGCGTTGTGGCCATGATGGCTGTGTGCGGTTTGCGCTGTGCGCGCTGGCGATGCGATGCGATGCGATGCGATGGGTTGCGACGGCTTGCGTGGAGGGCCCCTTGCGCAGTGCAGTAGGTGCGTCTTCCGTGGATGGCGGGGAGGGAGTACGAGAATGCGAGATATGCTGGACTCCGCTCAGAGAAATCGCGAAACAAGTCGGGCAAAGCGAAAATCTCGTGTTAATTCGAGTTTCTAGCCCACCCAAACTTTCTTCCCGCGCGATTGAGGCTCAAATCGCCAAAATGTGGGGGAGGGGTACACGGCCGTCGCTCTCCTCAAACGGGAAAGGCGCCGATGCAGGGAAGCTATGACCCAGTTGATCCCTGTCCAGGTACTTGGATCGAAAGCGTCATACATCATCATCTTGTGTTAGTCTAGGTAAAGAAAGCGTGGACCAGAACAGACAAACGCGTCATGTGTAATTCCGTCATTTGTACCTCGGGTTATCCCTCCAATTGCTTCGGATTGCATGCTTTTCCCGACTGACATCATCGTCTTCTGAACTTTGACCACTGTTAATTTCGAGCTGAACGACGTCGAGCTTGCCAGCCATACCAGCAACCATCTCGTAACCATCTCACAGCCAGTGAAACCCTTGCCCTCTGTTATACAACCAGACAACCGCCAAAGCCATGTTCCGCACAATCATGACCCGGTCCCCACGGACCTTCACTACGACCGCCACTGCCTCGACCCCCCGTGCCTTCTCGCTCACGGCCTCAAGACACGTAGAGCAGTACCCCAACAATCTGAGCACGAATTCCAAGACCAAGACGGATAAATACGAGGCCGATAGCCCGCATGCGGTGCAGGACAAGATCAAGCAGGGCGACACGTACAATGTGCAGGAAGCTAATGCGAAGGCGGGAATGGAGTGAGTGTGCCCTAGACATCACGTATACTTGGATTGGAGGCATGGAGACCACGGGGATCGAGGATCTGGAGATTATCTGGGAATACGGTTTGGCTAATAAAACATAGCAGCGCACATAAACAAGGCACTGGTGGCCATGCCACAGAACGAATGGACTCGGCGGGTGGAAAGGCAAAGGCTAAGAAGGAGTTTCCCGAGGCTCCTGATCCGGCGATTGGGATGCAGGATGAGAGGGGCGGTCGGGGCGCTTAGACTCCTCTTCTGTCTGGATGCAAAGGAGCTATCGCGAAGATGGAATGGGGATAGTAATAGGGGGCTGTATCAGTGAGGATGAGATGGAGGAAATGTTAATGCATGTCAATAATTCACACTACCATGCTGTCAGGTGATGCATGAGGATTTTTGCTGACATGACGTTGAATTTGTTTAGGATCCCATGCGCGCAAGTCCTTGGTCTTAAAATCTCGGGCGAGTTGAATCCTGACTGGCTTCACGAGCTTGAGCATTACCTATGTCTATGAGGGCACGATGGATCACGCTAGCACGAACAAGGGAAAGCGCATCCCCGCGGCATCCTACAAGCATTTTCGGAAACCAAGCCGCATCCTCTCCTACCCCATTTTGATGCATGCATGCTGCGCTTCATTAGAACTTTCAATACACTGAAAATGGCCCAGGCGCCGCCCAAGCCTTTAATCACCGTCGTAGGTGCCACAGGCACAGGCAAATCTGATGTAAAGAATATGTTCTGAGTCACACTACACAAAAGCTAATCACAGTAGACAGCTAGCAGTCGAGATTGCCCGAAGGTTCAATGGCGAAATCATAAATGGCGATGCCATGCAGCTGTATCGCGGACTGCCTATCATCACTAATAAGATTACCCAAGACGAAACCAAGGGCGTGCCTCATCATCTCCTAGGCTGCATCGATCTACAAGAGGAGACATGGACAGTGGGGAAATTCGTGGGCGAGGCTTTGAGCATAGTATGCATCCAAATTCCCACACTTGCAAATCATTGACCAGGTCAGATTAACGAGATCCGAAGCCGAGGCAAGTTGCCGATTCTGGTCGGTGGAACCCATTACTATACACAATCGCTCTTGTTCCAGGATGCTCTCGCCGATGAGCCTGCACTGGAGTTGAACGAGAACAGTGAAAAGTTCCCGGTGTTGGAGGAACCAACTGATGTTCTTCTTGCAAAGCTGAAAGAAGTTGACCCTGTCATGGCGGATCGATGGCATCCAAACGAACGACGCAAAATTCAACGGTCGCTTGAGATTTATTTACGAACTGGGAAACCGGCTTCAGAGTTGTACAAAGAGCAACGGCTCAAACGTCAACATTCTCCATCTTCGGAAGCTGGTGCGACATCTGATGGCGACTCAAATCTTCGCTTCCAAACCTTGGTGTTCTGGGTACATGCTAATAAAGACGTCCTGCATCGCCGGCTTGACGGACGTGTTGATAAAATGTTAGCCAAAGGTCTGCTTTCAGAAGTGGAAGAGCTCAGCCACTTCAGTCAACTACATGAGTCTAGCACAGGTAACCGCATAGACCAAAGTCGTGGGATTTGGGTTTCTATTGGATACAAGGAGTTCTTAGATTATCAGCATGCTCTTGCGCAAGATTCAAAGTCAGAAGCGGAGCTCAAAAAGCTCAAAATAGCGGCCATCGAAAAGACACAAGCAGCTACAAGACAATACGCCAACCGCCAGATCAAATGGATTCGCATAAAGCTTCTCAATGCGTTGCTCAGCTCAGGGCAAAAGAATAACACTTTCCTGGTCGATGGATCTGACATCTCGAGATGGGATGACGATGTTGTGCAGCCTGCAATCGACATCACTGAGGACTTTCTCGCTGGTGGTTCCCTTCCCGCGCCTTCGTCGCTTTCATCTACCGCAGCGGAGATGCTCACACCCAAACGCGAGTACGATCTTGGACAAAGGCCCGATCTGTGGCAAAAGAAGGTTTGCGAGACCTGTGGAACTGTTGCCGTTACTGAGAACGACTGGACATTGCATGTCAAAAGTCGCGCGCACCGACGAGCGGTCGGCGCGAAGAAAAAGCAGGAAAACACAAGTCAAACAGACAGGAAGGCGACTAAAGCTGCACAGTCAGATGTGGTTGACGTTCTTGAGAGCTATCTGGGAAGCCTCCCAGATGACAAGACAACATGATAAGACCAGATTCGTGGAGGTTTTGGTGGCGCAATCATGCCTGCGAACCGAGAGTGCTGGCGCCACCCCTTGCATACCGTGCAGTCGATCGCGTTAGAATTCTCCGAGCTAAGCACAAAATAAAGCTTAATACGCAAGGCCTCCCAGAAGTCTTATCTAACTCGCTGGGCAAGTAACCGGATTCAGTTGTGAATAGTGATAGTTGGAAAAAGATGTGGTATAGTGCCAACGCGTCGCATGCACGTCGACGTAAGATGGGCCTTGGGAAGCTTAATACCCCCCTCAGATAAGGGCAGATGCGAACTCTATGGTCCCCAGCTTTCTCCTGCCGGAGCACAAGGCAACCGTGGATATAGTGTTGCTGTGTTCGCACACGCATCGTCAGAAATCTACTCATATTGTCAACGACGCGGCTACCAAATCTACTCGATTTCGACATGTCGCCATTCCACTATGCCAAGGTCCACAACGAAAACTCAATAGATGACGCAGTCGAACGGGAGTACAACCATACCTCTTCAAAACGATGGCACAGGACTGTGGACAAGTTCCAGTTCCTTAGGTGGTCTGTCGCGTTCTTCTTACTAGCCGCCATTTTGACATGCGAGCTGTCCATCCTCCACAACCGACCAAGTGCATTGCAGCTGGGCGGAGAGATGAACGGAATCATCCCCAATTGTAAGCCGAAGACACAGTTTTCGAAACATCCGTTGGAAAAATCACGTCAAAATGATCTGCTAATCCTCCGCAGTCTCGACAGAGAAAAAGGCCTTCTACACCGACAAGCGTTATACGTCCGACCACAGAACAATGGAATCCATCAACGCAACAAAAGCTCAATGGATCGACCTCATGCCTCGTGCGTAGCCTTCCAATCCATCCTTCACTAATCAGCTAACCTTTCGCAGGCGGCGGCGGCTTCATCGAAGTCCGAGACTACACTTCACACACGCTCCCTCCACCAATGCACTACCCGCACGCCCCCGGCAAGCAAGTCTACGCCTTGGCCGTCTTCCACGAACTGCACTGCCTCATGCATCTCTCCAGTTCCATGGACAAGCTCGTGCTGCAGATCCGCAACAAGGACTTTTCCCTTGATGAAAGTGCCGTGCGGCACAATGATCATTGTTTCAATTACTTGCGCAATGCGCTCTTATGCTGCGGCGATACAACGCTAGAGGGCCAGGCGCAGACGCCGCGGTTCGAGCATATGCCTGGCACGGATGGCACGGGCGCGGTGCATGTTTGTCGGAATTTCGATGAGATCAGAGCGTTTGCTGAGAGGAGCAGGCTTGTGGAGGCAAAGGAACATTTTTGACAAGGGGAATGGAGAGGTTAGCGTGGGGATGGTTGGTTAGGTACTGTGTTGTCTGTGGGAAGGCTGCGCATTGGTTTATATTCTGCGTATTTGATAACGTTTTACTCCTTTCTGTCGCTAAGTTGCCGAATAATATTGGTCGCCCTACCCTTATCGCTATCTTTGATCCTCAAAGGTCTACCACAGCTTTTGCTTCTTCTTTCGTATGGCAGTTGCGTGGAGATGTTTAACAGTTTGGCGTTTTCAAGGTTGAACGTAGCCGCGAGGAGTTTCTAGCCGCGGAAAAAAAAGGCCCACGGCTGCCAACACGGCAGCCTTGCCCCGAGACGACGAAAACGGAGATGAGAAAGACCGAAACTACATCTGCAAAGGCTGGATATGTAATATTTCCCACCAATTCCAATGCCCATATTACATCAAAAAAGTTCTCGCGTCATCTTGCGGCACCATCTCGTCTTTTCACACAACCCCATTTCCAGCAGTAGCTGAGCAATCCCAGAACAGACGAACGTCGAGCGAAAACGCGAGTCTAAGCATCACGGCAAAATTCAGGACCAACCACTACCAAGGAAAAACGAGGTATCGAGGCGCCACAGGCCCCAAGTTCGTCCACGATGTCCACTTGGTTCTTAGCCAGCGGCAAAAAAGCCAGATATCGTGCTTGGATACTTTCCGTGTAAGCCGTTTCTATGAAAAGTAAAAAAAAAAAAGCACAGATTAGCAATTGCTACAGCACGCAGAACAGGTGCTATAAAGAGTAAGATTCCTGCTTTCCAAATTTTTCAAAATGCATATACAAGGTCTCTGCTCCTTATCCACGCAATGACGTGCATGGAGGTATCTGGGATCAACTGGATTGTGTTGCGCAATAGCGGAAAGCGCTCGCGTGGGCGAAGGTCGGTATTCGGTCGGCTGCGGAGGAATTACGCAACCGCGTCTGAAGTCGAAAGGTCGTTGCGGGCCGTGGTAGATCCGTTGGAGATCACACGTCGGGCCCCCCTCCCCCCCCAAGGTTGACGGTCATGTATGCTAATCCGTATTGGGGTCGGACATTCCACTAGCGGCCTGGGAATTACAAGGATGATGAAAGTCCCCCTAGCAAGTTTTCTCCACCCACAATAGGTGCTTACGAAGCCGGAGATTTGTCCAACATTGATGGACCAAATCCCATTATCTTGCATCCGACGTGCGGGCGTACGCCTTTCCATTTCTTATCGCTAGGACTGAACGCCACGTAGTGGTTCCGTTTCACGTGCTTATCCAAAGTGGAAGCCGTTCAAGGTGGCGTGCCAAAGACGTTACAATATTCGCTACTACTGTGCTGAATGCAAGTTATGGCCGTCTGTCGAACGGGTATCTCAATGGCGTGTATGCCCCAAACCCCCGGTTTCAGCATTTGCCCCGGTCTACAAGCGGGTATCAGCTTGCCCTTGTCTTCTTGTGGGCAGAGCTGGTTGATTTGAGAGGATCATAAAACATTATTTTTGGAACCGCGATGCCAGATATCCAGATTGGCGATCTTTATCG
This sequence comes from Stemphylium lycopersici, assembly GCA_003268315.1. Lineage (NCBI taxonomy): Eukaryota > Fungi > Ascomycota > Dothideomycetes > Pleosporales > Pleosporaceae > Stemphylium > Stemphylium lycopersici. Next base: position 45,084 of record QGDG01000074.1, read on the forward strand.
AATGCTTGTTTTCGCACGCAAGCCACTGAGAAACAGCAGTTGAGCATCGCGAGACTCTTCTGCCACTATAACCTTATTCTACATGATATCGTATAGCCTTTGGTGTCACCAGGCTTAGCCATTGCCTCTTTATAAGTCTACAGCTGATTCCCTCTGAAAGCTCTCACGATGAACTCCTTCGCCCCTTCGATGTATTCGGACCGGATGTAAGTCAAATGGTAGAACTGACAGGATCCAGAATCGCAAACCTTCATTCAGTTGTCAGTCCTTTCCAGGTCTACAAATCGTTGAGAAAGCGCTGGGGGTAGGGATAATATACTTACAGGATCGCCTTTGGCACAGACCTGCAGAACCTTCGCTCTGAGAAGAGCCGGGAATGGGTCTCCCAGCCGACCTAGCCTTAAATTGGGATCACCAAACATGACAACAGACTTGATTTTTGGGAAGAGAGACGTAGGCAAATTGTCGGCTGCGCGGTGCATGATGCTCGCACCTTGAGAATAGCCGACTAAGGAGAATGTTTGGTTAGGGCAAGCGGCAGACTGTGACGTCAACCGTTGGACAATGTCATCAACGCCTTGCCGCCCACCAGAAATCACCTGAGAGCTTGCAGGGTACTCGCAGGAGGTCAGTTATACGGTCTTCGAAGTTTCAGCTGTACAACCTACCTGGACTGGATAGCCTTGCACACCGGGCAGTGCGGCTGAAACGTTGCTCACGACAGGGTCACCAACAATGACACCAAAAGTCGGGAAGCTTGGCTCGCTGGTCCCACGAGCTGATGATTGAATTAGACCTGCGAAAAGGAAGCGGCCTGTTTTTTTATGACTGACCAACGAGAATCTCGAAATTTGAGCACCCTTTGGGAATGTCGCCTGGAACAATTGGTACTGGCTCTCCAATTTCGATGCCGCTATCAGGGAGCGCAGGACAGTCCTCCTGAGCAGTGGATATGGTGCAAAGAACGAGGGTAAGGAGAGGAGCGATAGATGTGTAGAGCATCGTGACGGAAGATGAACTTGGCTTGATGATGTGAAAGCTTTAGTTATCCCTATTCCAGTCCAGCACTTCACGTCCTTTTAAGTTTGTGCATTGCCATCGCTGTTTCAAACTTTACTTCTTATTATGATGAAAATTCTCTCGGCTTGCGTATAGTTACCGTGGCGAGATTGGGATGGTGTGGTGGTTTGGATGGACCTCGGCAACTTTGCGACAGGTCGGACAAGGGTGTAGGTGGTGTTGGGATCATTCGCGCGAAGTCATCTTGGCCTTACGGAACATTAATATAATCTCCATTCAAACCGAGGCATAGTTGCAGCCAATAACAAACCACAGTAACTATGCATGCGGAGGATGTTGCTGACTGAGCAAGAGAAAAGGCCAACCAAAAGAAGTAGTGGATTCGTGTAACATGGTAGGGAGGTTGCAGAGCATTTTTACCTCCTTGCCTTGCACAAACAAATTATTCATGTGTAGCTTGTTCATTATTGTGAACGGGTAACATGTACCATTACGACAATGAACGCGCGCCTTTTGGTGGCCTTACAGCACGGGGAAAGCAATTTTCAGCCACTGTATAGCTAAGCACCCTCTAATTCTCCGGCGACGTGCATCTTAGTTACACGAGACTATCTCGGTAAATCGGCAGCCGCTAACAAGGTTCATCCTACAATGAACACCGATGAGGATCATGCGCCTTCCCTCGAACTCTCCGGTCAATTTTGCATTCTCACGGCTGAGGCTTCCTTTCAAGCCTTTCTTGTTAGAAGACTGGATCATGGAGGGTTCATTCGGACAATGGGAAATAGTGTTCCTTCACTTGGACAACTACTAGATCCCAACCAACGCACTTTCACACGTTCGCTATAAGAGTTCTGAAGCAACTTTGGTCTTTCGTATTGGCGGCTCGGCAATTATTACCCCGCAAATTGTCAGGAATGATCTTCTGCGACTACGAAATGTGTACCATGAAGCAGCAAGTCACCCGTGGTCTTCCTAAATTGTATGATTGTACATTAGGTCTTACCGAGGCTCTTGAAATGCTCTCAGTGCCCCTATTGGTGTTCCCAGATGCTTCATCATGGCGTTACCTCACATCCTGCCCAAGGTATGCATTACGCCCACACCCAAACATTTTCACCAGGTCCCTGATTCTGAAGCTCGCAGGTCCGTTCGAGCCTTGGTACAATCTCGAACGCCTTGGCCATAGAAGAGGGACGCGATAATTTCGCAGCTAATTGGGCAAGAGAGGATAGTATTTGCTGCCTCGGCTCACACTGACTTCGGCGACTTGATGGTGGCAGAATACACCATGCCACCCCAGGTGCGAAGGACAAACCGCATCTTAACAAGATCCATACATGTGAGCAAATTTTCGAGAGCTCGTGTGTATAAGTATCAGACTCTCCGTGGTCTTTACGTTTCAGCAAGCTTCAACGACGAGCTCTCCGGTTTCTCACTCACTTTCCACGGCCCCACGATCATTTCTATACTCCATACTCCTCTTTCAAGATATCTTTCGCCTCTATATCCAACATCATGATGAAACTGTTCACCATTCTTGCGTTGGCTGTCGCTTCTTCAGCTACACCCATCAGCCTAGGAGTCTCGGAATCTGCTGCAGTCGCTACTCGCCAACTCATCTTCGACCGTACCAGCCTGACCGAGAACGAGTTTTCCCAACTAATTGGTGGCGGATGCAAGGATGTTATTTTTGTGTGGGCCCGAGGATCTACTGAGGCAGGCAACATGGTAAATGAGTTGATGTCAGAAAGGTTTACTTGGTTTGACTCCAGTGAATAGGGATCCATCATCGGTCAGCCACTCGGCGATGAGCTGCGTCGCGAATATGGCCGCGACCTAGCTATCGAAGGTGTTGATTATGCTGCTCTTCTCTCTACCAACTATCTCCCTGGTGGCACAGATCTCATCTCCGAGCGCGAAATGCGCGGTGTTCTTGAGGACATTAACCGTCAATGCCCCTCGGCTGTCATCGTTTGTGGCGGATACTCGTGAGTTGTCCTTCATGCTGATGCCTTCTCAGCACTAAAGATGATCGTAGTCAAGGTGCAGCTGTCAACCACCGGGCTATTGAGGACCTCTCCCAAAGTGTCAAGGATCAAATCGCAGGCGTCGTTACTTTCGGGGACACCCAGGCCCGCGCCGACAATCAGCAAATTCCCAACTTCCCCCGGACCAAACTTCAGATTTTCTGCGGTGGGGTGATTCGAGACACCGTTTGCGATGGCAACCTCGCTGGTGCTGTATTGGCGCCTCACCTTAGCTATGGCAGGGATGCAGGAGAGGCGGGCAGATTTTTGATTGGAAAGATCAATGCGGTTCGAAGCTTGCGCCTTTAGTCCAACTCCATACTGGGCGTCCAGAAGGGAATTGTGGATATTGTGGAGGTAGATGGAACAAGATTGAAACAAGGAATTTGGGGCTAGGAATGCGGGGGATGGGCGGATGGAGACAAGCGCGACTCGGGTGGTTGACAGGATCTAACGCATTTCAGAGGAGCTGTTTCATAATCTCACTCATATCTCAGATCTGATAATTGCCCTTGAACGTTTTTTGTGTTTGTGTTGAAGAGGCACCGCGAATGATTGGGTGCGGTTGTACCTGACGTTCCTTCAGTCCCAAATGGGTTAGCGCATGGCCTGATGGTAGCCTCCCGAACAAGTCACCCGCTGCGCCATTACACAACAATTTTGAACGACTATCCTTCCTTGTTCATACAGGAGTTATCATCGTAGTAGATTCTCAGGATGGATAAGCCACCGCTATCAGAAACACCTTCATCCGTGCAAGAAGCTTCAACGTCACAAGTCGATGCTACTAGCGTGCAGCCTTGCCCTCCGACAACAGCTTCTACACAACAACTAAAATACTTGACGCAGACATCCTCAGCAGCACTACCGCACTCAACTACACTGCTTTATCTACAACTGATTGATAAAATGAAGCTCACCAGATACTGATCTGAATATCCTGGGATGTTTCTTATGTTCTTTTGTGGCTTGCTGATGAATCCGGAGCCGATAGCGATGAATTGAGGTAGGGAAAGTCCGACTTGGACAGCATCGGAAAAATATAAAGCCCGAGTCTGTAAAGCCTAAATACCCTGAATCCTGATGGGATGGCAGGTTGGTCCATGGAAAGCTCCCACTTGGCTCTGTGAGTGCTCGTTGAAGGACAGGTGGAGCTATGATGCTGCCAACTGCATTGGTTCTCAGTTCATCTGCTTGAGACTCATCGTCCGTGCATATTTTTATGGAGGCCTATAGAAAAAAATTATAAAAGACGATAGTGACATTTCAATTCCCGGGTTAGACGCGAAAGAGACAGTTTCTATACGTGTAAGAACACACCTCCATGGTCGCATCAAGCTAGTCAGCATCCAATTGCCATACGAATAACACCAATGATATGTTCCCCAAAGTAGTCCCAGATAATTCTTCGAATTCACACTCACTTGTGCAATCGGCTTCTAACCTGAACAACAAACAAAATACTAAGTTCACAGGGATCTGTGTACTGCTAAGCAAAGACTAGCCCTTCTTAGGGTTAGCGCCTCAAAGATGTTGCCCCAAGTTCAGAAAAACGAAAGCTCGCTATTAGATGGTCTAGATAACGGTGTTGTGACAGAGAGTGTAAAGTGTAAAGTGTAATGGCAGAGGTTGTAGGGGTAGCAAGGGTAGAACAGAAATGCTCGCTTAGTAATAGATGCTCTAGACAGATCAACCGCGCCGCATAGCAATATTTTCACAGCGGATCTTCCTAAAACGCTGTCCTCACATCGCGGTCTTTCGCCTTAACGTCCGCCCCATTGTCCACCAGCAGCTGCACCACCGCCTCGTTCCCTCCCAAAGCTGCCCTGTGGAGCACCGTCTTTCCATTATTGTCCTTCGCCTTAACGTCCGCCCCACTATCTACTAGCAGCCGCCCCACCGCCTCGTGCCCTCTCCAAGCTGCCCTGTGTAGCACCGTATTTCCATAATCGTCCTTCGCCTCAAGGTCCGCTCCACTATCTATTAGCAGCCGCACCACCGCCTCGTGCCCTCCCAAAGCTACCGAGTGCAACACCGTATTTCCATAATTGTCCTTCGCCTCAAGGTCCGCTCCACTGTCTATTAGCAGCCGCACCACCGCCTCGTGCCCTCCCAAAGCTGTCAAGTGCAACACCGTATTTCCATAATTATCCTTCGCCTTGACGTCTGCTCCACTATCTATCAGCAGCCGCACCACCGCCTCATTTCCTGCCATAGTCGCGACAAGTAACGCTGTGTTCCCATTGCTGTCTCTTCTCTCTATGCTCTTCCATAATCTTGGCCTCAATCTGTCCCAAGCAACTCTTGGCCGTACTAAAGGCTCATATCCTAGGTAGCAGAGGATATGCAATAGTGGCAACTCTTGAGGCAAATTCACAATGGACTTTTTCTCACGGTATTTCGACCACCAATTCCTTCGCAAACCGTTTTTAGTTCTAAGAAACTCTTTAATAGCACGTTGTAACTCAGCATCTGGCACTCTGCATCTTTTGGCATGCTCAGGCCAGGAAGACACTGCATACTCCAGTAACGCAGACTCGCACAAGCAACGTAATCTATCAAGAGCTGATTGTTGGATATTGAGGCTGCTTTTTTCAACGCAATCAAGACAAGTTTGCGCCAGTTCCGAGTGAACCTTTTTCGGATCAATGCGGAACGACTTTGGGGGAGCGCCTTCGTTCTGGTCCTCCTGTAAGAGGTAGTCGCGCGCTGACTGGTGGACAAGTCTCACTTGCTCGTTTTATATTTCCAGAAATGGCTTGCAATCATCGATGGCATCGCGGATTGCTCCGTCTATACTGAGCGGAGACTGCATGGAATCGATGCCCACCGCTGCCGCCAGCTCCATCACCGTCAAAGGACGCAATGCTAGCGTCACCCAGCGCAAAATGGCTGCACTCCTATCTCTCTTCTTATCCGGGATCTGATGCAGCATGCGGGCGTACATCGCCTGAAGGCCGCTTGGCATATCTTGGAGAGCCTCCAAAATTTCCGTGCATGTCTCTTTCTCCAATAAGACGTTAGCCGCAAACCCTACCCACAGAAATGTTCCCTGGGCGCGCTCAAAGAGAATTCCTTGCACCTCTGCCTGGATCTCGGTGAATCTGGGAACGCTGGAAAGCTGGCTTAATCGAGTCGTAATGAAGAGATTGATGTCGCTGGCTACCTTCTCGTTGTTGTCAGGGTTCAGCTGTACTCTCGTACACCCCCGTAGATCTTTGAGGTCTCGGCTGACGATCGCTAGCTTGAAGGAGCCCTTGATCGACGATGGTGTTGTACCAGCAAGCAGGCTTGTGATTCTTCGCAACAGGGCTTTCAGCGTCTTCTCCTCGCACTCGTCAAGCCCGTCAAGCACGCAGATTATCGTCTCAAGCTCGGCATCTGCTATAAGCTTGCTAAAGATAAGCCACAGCGTCTCTAGCGACAACAGCGTCTGCTGCGTCTTTTCTGGCGTCTCAAAGTACGGCTGCGCGTGTCTGACTAGCTGCGGACGCTTGTCGATAATCTGGTTCATTAGCCCGCGCAGCACGGCTATGACTGTGTTGTGCTCATCATCCTGCGCACTGCAGAAGAAGAATACCAGCTCAGCGTTGACTATACGCGCTGTGTGCCTCTCCAGCTCCTCTGTCAGGAAGACAGACATCATCGTCTTGCCCTGCCCTGGCCCGCCCGAGATCCACAGCAGGCGCGTGTTGTCGTCGTTATTGCCATCGCTATTACCAGCGTTGTTTAGCCAGGCGCGGTAGCTGGCATCGTGCGTGATCCACTCGCAGGTGCCTGCGACTCTCGTCCCTTTTGCGCTGATCACCCTCTCGCGGTCGGACTGTGGATCGGTGAGGGAGAGCGCCTGGCTAATTGCGACCGCCGCTTGTTTTGACGCTTCTGCTGGGCGACCGTGTTAGTAGCGACCATTTGAGCAAAGACTATGTAGCATACAGCACCTTGGGGATGTTTGCAAGCGATAATGTGCACATCTCCAAAGGAACCTACCAAGCCTTGTGATTGGTTCTGAATGGAGACCCCGCTGATCTGCTGATGGTGGGGCGGGTCTTCGGCCATCTGGCTAGGCTGCCCGCAACGTTCGATATCTTCTGCTCGATGCTGCTTGGAACGAGCTTCTAAGCTTCGTGGAATGTTCTCCCCCAAGCGCTTCGAAGCGAGACGTTCAGTCGCATCCAAAGGAGGCATTAAAGTGTATTGCGGTATTTACGTCAAGGAGCGGGCCAGACAGGGCGTTGAGCCACTTCCATCAATCAGTCAATAAATCAATCATGGAGCGGGCTCAGCTTGATTGTGCAGAGCCTATGAGCTTCTCTACTGTGCGCCCCCACAGCGCTGCGGTCCGCCAACGCTCACCTCATCGACGTTTTGGGAAGTTTCCGAGCGCCTAGCACGGCCTCCCAGCTGCAGCTGAGCTGTGCTGACAAGGCATCCAACATGCAGGCGAGATTACCCTACTCACAAAAGCGCGTCAACAACAGACAGGAAGGAAACCCTGCCTCCAGCCTTCAGCCTTTAGCCTCTGTAAACACCCATCTCTCTTTCTACTAGTGTATTTAAATGTTGTTGCGAAGACAGTAATTAAAAGTTCTGATTCACACCGCAAAACTCACGATGGACCCTTTCAGCATCACAGCCGGTGCCATTGGTATTACAGGGTCCGCTACGACGAGCATTGTGCAGCTGCACAATCTTATCGGTGGCCTTTCCGAGGCTCAAGACCTAGTAACAGACATCGCTTCTAGCCTAACCAACATAAACCGCCCCCTAGCTGCGCTCAAACAACTCAGCATCTCGGACGAGTCTACCTCAGTCGCCGCCAAGGAGGACCTCCGAAAGGCTGGTGTGGCTGAAGCGGTTAACAAATGCGGTAACGCCTGCAATGAGTTCAGCAAGAACCTGACCAAGTGGACGAAGCATTCTAGCACTGCGAAGCTTTCTCTTAGAGATCGACTCTCTGTTGGCGTGTGGAACAGAGAAAAGATCCGTACCCTCAACATGCAGTTGCAATCATGCGAGGCTACCGTGCAGTTTGCCATTACTAGCACTCAGCTGTGAGGTTCCCTTGTCTTACCTTGGAAGATGAAAACTAATCTCTGAATAGCATGGTCCAACTACGGTCCGAGAAAACATCTGATACTGATCGCGAGAATGTGAAGAGGCAGCTACAGTCTCTCGAGAGAAAGATCCAGGAACATCTCGATCTCACGAAGCTGCAGCAAGACCAAGCTCTGGAGAGAAAGAGGGCGCTAGAAGAGGAGCCGGAAGACGAGGAAGACGGCGGTGCTCAGCGAACACTAGCCATAAAAGAGGTCGAACAGCAGTCACGCCTACTCGAGGCTGACCAAGTGTCTTGCGGAGTGGTCTTCTCGCAAGTACGGTCTAAACGGAGCGGTCAAGAGATCAGCAATATTATCACCTTGGGCAATTCCAAGGCGCTCATAGGGCTGCCAGAAAGCGTCGTAGGGAAGATAAACCAGCGGATCACAGATGTGAGAACGGAAGGAGGTTCTGTAGCTATCGTGGGTATCTACGGTGCTAACATCAGCTTAAAGGACCTCTAGTATCAAATGTACTCGATTCCACGACCCGTCGATCATAGTAGGAATACACAACACAGGTCGGGATTTGAGTTTGTTACATACAACATAACCACAAATATATACTCTACAATAATAAGGTGCTACAATGTTCTAAAGTTATAGTTTCCAATATTTAGTTACCTTCGAAGGCTTTGCTTTAAGATCCTTAATGAAAGTAAACACATTTCGTTATTTTTCGCCTGTCGCACCCTTACTTTTGAAACAGCTTAATAGCTTATTCTATCTGTAAGCGCAAGAGCCTGACGTTGCGCGATGCGTAACTTGCGCGAAAGGCACGAGAGTGGCGGGCATACGCGAGTAGACTTTGCACGATACTAGCTACCGCGCCTGTTTAAACGACGATGGCGACAGAAACGGCGATGAAGATGGCAACGGCGACACACGCCTGCTATAGATCTTAAGGGGACCTAGCAAGGGTAAGACAACGATGTCCATCTTTCTAATAAAGAAGCTAGAAAGGTATATAGCAAGCATACCTAACGCAGAGCCAGCGTTATTCATGACCCTTAGGACAAGAAGCGCGATATAGACGTTATTTTCCTCTAGAATCTAGCGCGTTAGATAGTTACTAAGTGTCTATAGCTAGTTAGGCGCACGCTGCCGTACTTTGAGATAGATAAAAGGACACAGTAGACGCCATCGTCTAAGGGGGCGTTGTGGCTTATCTTTAGTAAGCTTATAGTTAACACTAAGCTTGGGACGATATTCTGCGTGGTTGACAGACTCGACGAGTGCTGTAGCCAAGGATAGTCAGCCTGCTCACTGGTGGTGCCCTGTCGTTAGCGAGGGGCATGGCCAAGCTATCGATCGTCAGCTGACACTTGCCTGGCCTGCGAGGTTGCACAGCGAGGGTAGGGCTAGATCGTTAGAGTCATTCTGGGTTTTATTATAAAGTGTATATATCGAGCAAGCGCAGAAGTGTCTCGACTATATTGCGCAGAGCGACTTGCAACACGGAGTTATTGACCTAGACGCCGATCCAGACTCTTAAGTATCTCCGATGCTATGATATGCAAGATTTCACTAGCCCCTGCCCGCAAAGAGCGATTCTCTACTACTAGGAAAACTCTTTGGCCCTTTTGGGTTATTCTTAGAAGAGAAATTCCCTCTGTGAGAGCAATGGTGGGAGACCTATGATAAGAGCAAGCTAAACGATGCAAGGGCCCTAGTCGGCTCAGTGTTCTGTGTAACGTGCAAACCAGAAGCCGATTAAGCAAGCGAGTTCACAGATCTGAATTGATTGGCGTTGATCAAGCTGCATTTGCACATCCAATTTCGCCCGATTCTACGAAAGTTGGCCATGTGCGATGCTAAGTTCTTCTCTTGGCAATAAGCGCAAATAAGAGCATGAAAGAAACGCAAGCGCAAAAGGTAGACCCCTCGCAGCCGGATATCCCCTTGCACACTTGCTTCTTTATACGACATGTTTCATACTCCCCCCCTTGCTCTACCATTAACGCCTGGTCCCCCACACGGCCAAATATCAATACAATATGGCCGACGCCTAAATCTACCTCACATGGATATAAATGCGACGCAAGAATTGGGCTTTGAAGAGTACAGCAGCGACTTCTTCCCCATCAGCCAAGCAAAGCCTATCCGGAACCACGACCATGAAATCTACCTACCTCCTCTGCACTCTCTTCCTCACCCTGACAACCGCAACCCCAATCTCCAAAAAAGGTCTCATAGTCGACACGCCAGACGACCACTGCGACAGGTGCGAGGCAACGGTATCCAACTGTGTAGATGTACGTTGCTTTCCACCCTCAACTTATCTTTGCCGTTCTCCTCCGCCCCTGGTCACGTTTCGAGGGGACGTTGTGAGTGATGGACTAACGGAATCCAGGGCTGTGCCGTATGGCCATTCATGAAAGGGACCTGCAACTTCAGCTGTGAGTGCATCACTGTGAGGCGCGATCCAATGTGTCGGACACAGTGCGGTATGAAGTGTAATCCGAAAGGGGGGAGTATGCCGGGGATTGGAGATTAGGGGTCTGGTGTCTGAGTGATTGGAGGTGGAAGTGTTGTGATTGGGACTATTTGTTGTGGAAGGAAGTCATGCATGATGTGTATAGATATTCACTTTAACGACGTCTGTGTTTCTGTACTGGGTTCTTTTTTGTAGTTCCGATTTAATTTTTTGAGTGTTGACTACTTTGTAGTCGCCCCTGTGCCCTGTACCCCCTTTTCCGTCAAATACCCCGTGGGCGAAGTAGAATGCGGGGCGGGTACATTGGAGTAGGAGATCATCTAAATTGCCAGACAATTCTCTGGAGCACTGGTACATAGATAATTTTAATTGAGACTTGTACTGAAAACGAAATGCCTAATGGTACCAAGAGGCATACGGCAGTCTACCCTACACATCCATGCTTAGCCTCTTCACCACCTCCCGATCGAGCATGTACAGCCCTACGCAACTTTCACTTCAACCAATACAATGCCCTCCTTCTCTAAAATCTCCATGATGGCATCGCAGATATCCTTCTTACACGGCGCCACAACACTAGGCTTCTTCACAGCCGGATGCCCATCCAACAAAAACCGCGTCGCAACACCACACGTCACACCAACGGACTACGCCATCGCCGAGTAACCATGCGAATCGCCGAAGAGCTCGAACGTGGATGTAAAGGTCTCCTAACACATGTTAGTCTTGCCAAGACATGGACGAAATGACGATGTCGAGAACTGGGATGGGGAATACTTACCTGAGAACCGTCCTCCCATTCAACAACGAACTTGTGCTGTAGCATAACCAAGTCCCTCTCACCAGGCCCGAAACTCATAATGATCTCTAGTCTCGCACAAAGTATGTCGAGGATGTTCCCCTGGACTACATTAGCCTTGTCCCCAGAAAACACTCCAATCCAACGCAATCCCGCGATGATGCGTTCAGCCTCTTGCTGATCCTCTAATCCAGCGACTCCTCTGGTGCCTTAAACAAGCGCCATAATGACATAAAATACCCATAACTAAAATGAGAAAGGCGTTTCGCAACGCAACTTACACTTCATCTGCTCCCTCAGCAACGATAGCGCACCGTTGCACCTCCGCCCACATTATACCCTCCCTCAACCACTCCTTCCCGTACACCTCCAACAATCCCAACCGTGCCAGCGTCTGCACAAAGCCCGGATTGCCCTTCCATCTCAAAAGAATCTGACCACCGTCCTCGCCTCCGGTATCCCATGCTTCTAAACGCCACAGAACCACAGTTCAGATACGCCACAAAATCATACCCATCCTGAACAGGACAACTTGCCGCCGCCGCCGTGAGATCTCTAGAGAGTATCTCAACCACCCCGGCATCCTGTAGAAACCGGACAGGATTCATCAGTAAGAGTTCGGCGCCGCGCGGCGACGAGGGAACTTGAAGCCAAGCGGGTCATCCGCACACTCTGGCGCTGGCACGTCTCCACAGTACGAGTGAAATTCCACCTCGTTGCCACCTTCAGCATGAAGCGCTGTTGCGTGAACAAAGTGTGTCGTTGAAGGAAAGCTCGTGCGAGTTGATTTTCACAAGCGGTACTACATGTTTCAGGAGAATCGGGTCTTTGCTAGATATATGTTCGTAAACTCGCGGAAATTCTCGTGCGTCTGAATGACTTTCTCAAAGTACAAACCGCACTTCACAACATCATGGTAGGAGTCAGTGTGATGCAATGCACCAGCCCAACGTGGACCAGGAAATTTGGCAAGAGGGTGGAAGTAGAGATTGTAAATGATGTTGTGGTACAAACGCGCAACGATCAAACTGAAAATGATGCCAAAGAAGGATGGAGCTGCTTTTTCAATCTCGCGCTATGGTGGAACTACCTCAATTGTGTTCGTCAGGAGGGGTGGAGCGAGGTAGGGAGCTTGGCTGTGCCACATGGTACACTAATCCAATTCTAGAAAGATGTTGGGGAGACGCAGATAGCGCTGCAGCAATGTTAGCGAGATCGTTCTCACAGCAAGCAGAGCTGTCTTACCTGACTAGTTTTTTTCCACCGTCTTGAACAGTGATTGCGGAAAGGCACGACTGGTACGTGTTGCGTGCTTATTCTCGCCAGCTAGGAGAAACCGACCTCAAGAAAACGTGGGGCTCACGCTCTAACATTAGCCTTACGCTTGCGTATGCGCACAGCAATTCCCTCTTGAGGTCTAACAGCCCCAAAAGCCTTCTCGCGCAACAACGGCATAGCCTCATCCACCGCCTCCGGATCGCACAGCTGAATCTCCCACTCCTTCAACAAAACAGCCAAAGTCGCCGTTTGCATGGCTTCTAAATATTCATTACTCAGCACAGTGTCTTGATGTCCGCCAAAGGCTGGTTCCAACGCTTCAAGACCTTCCAGGCTGAACTCGCCTGTTTCGACCAGGCTTCTGGCTTTCTGCTTGCCGGGGATGAGAAAACGCTCTGCCCAAAAGACTTCCAGTGGTTTTTCGACGGTGCGAGGACGCGCTTTTGCCCATGATTTTGCATCTAGCGCAATGTCTTGTGAGAATGCAATTCCGATGGACCCTGCGGGGAGTGTGTAGTGGGTGTCCAAAGGGACATTTTGACGGTTGCAGTGATAGGTCATCTCGCGTGCGATGCGCAAGCGACTAATCTCTCGTTGCAAGGATTTAACGAGGGGCAAAGCCGTGATGTTTTCGATGTTGTAACCGCCAGCTTTCGAGGAACCCTGTTTGTAAACGACATCGGTGAGATGCTCGGCAAGCTCTGGTTTGCGCAGTATCTCAATCATGGACCAGATTGCTGATGGAACCAGGTTCTCGTTAGAACTGCACTCTTGTCAGCATACCCACTCTTACGTCTGTGCCCCAGAAATGCGCTAATGCATACGCACCTCAGTATGATCTTGAAGAGCGCCATTGCCCTCTCTCTTTCACTCGAAACCCTGGCAATACCATCGTCGCTTTCCTGGATAAACTTGGATCCCTTGTGTTCATCCCAATCCGGGTCCCCACTTCCAATCTTCGCAAACTCACTACCACTATGATTGGTCTTGAACCACTTCTCAACACCCGCCAGAAGTTTCTCGAGATGTTCCTCGTGTTCTTTGGGTTCCAAAGGGTACGGCATGTGGAGACCGTGGCCCTCGGCAGCATCTTGGTACTTCCAGTAGTCCTTTGTAAAGCCGGGATATTGCCGGAAAATCGCCGAGCCAAAAAGCGTTTCTATCGAACACCTGGTGAGAACCTGTTGGAAGAAGGACCAGAAGTCTTCGATCTGAGTCCAGCTATCGGTCTGGAACATCTTGTCGTTCATGTTGCTCGAGAGCTTGGATGCATAGAGTTCGCAGAGGCTTGTCAAAGATGCGCCAGTCAGATACTTCTCGATGGGTAGTCTATGTGGGCTCCCGTTCTTTTGGCCCTCCGCGTTAACAAGGAATGCAACGGGCTTATTTTCCTCGCGCGTTGCTGTAGAACTCTGGAATGATACCTCCGACGCTTTTGCTGCTCTCCTCACATGTTTGGGATCGCGCAGGACGACAAAAGACTTTAGGCCCACCTTGACGGTGAACGGCGCGAAGCCACCATACTCGTTGCTAACAAACATTAGTAAGTCAACAATCCAGACCGAACTCATGATCATACAGTAGTCTTGCAAAGAGCTTTGGTGCCCCTTCAAAGGCGATACTAAAGGTATGGAACACTCCAGGTACTAGATAGGGGATTGTTGGGGGTTTTTTTCCGGTCGCAACATCTTTGGAGGTTTGGAAGAAGAGAGCCGTGGTGCCATAATAAGTCAACGCTGGAATAACAATCAAAGCGACAGCAAGAAGGATAAGCATGGCTAGTGTGTTGCGATGGAGTGGACAGGAGTTGTCGTGGTAGAAATCCGTGCCGGCCCTTGCCGAAGCTAGCGGTGGATCTGGGATTGGTGGGGCGTAATCGCGGCCGCTACTGCATCCATGGATCATGACATGCAACCTCCCGACAACAGATATTCACATGTAGACATCATTTCATACTGGCTTCTCATTTTGATAAAACATTTATTCTTGTTGTTCACGTCACGCCTCGTACGAACAGACCGGTACCTTGATGCGGGTCCAATGCCCCCAAAACACCCCGGCAGCCCACATCCACACTAATCCTAAACGCGCATACACACCTAAGAAACGGCCACGTCCCTCACATTCACAACGCCACTCTCAGTGTCCATCTCAAACTTCCTCCCGTAAATCTCCACTCCCAGCCTGACCTCAACCTTGAATGCCCTCGTAATGGCAAAAGAGCAGAAACTGAGTATCACGCCCTCCGCCATTGGTGCTACGAACTTCGTCTCGCAGGACCTGGGTCGTTGCATGTCCATCCTTTCCTTTGCATCTTTCGGCGAGGGTGAGGGGAGAACAATGTTTGCCAGCAAAGCAACAAGATCGCACGTCGCAAATTGCGGAATCGCACGCAAATGAATCTTGCGCTCTTCATACTCTTTGCGCTCAGTCCACGCGGCGGAAAAGGGCTGATCTTCTTTCGGCCAAAATTCAAATTCCTTGCGACAATGGGTGCCGAAGGGCGTATATTCTGCGCCTCGATCGCGCGGTCGAACGTGAATTTGAGTAAGTCAAGCTTTAGTACCGTGAGATTTATGCTGTGGGGAAAGTCGCAGGCGTTGGATGTTTGAGAAAGCACGGTGAGGGAGGTATGAAGGGAGAACGCCGACCTGGGGGTGACATCAGTGGGCAGCGCGAGGTGGGTTGAAAAGGAGAGTTTGGGTGCTGAGGAGACATGGTCGTGGAGGGTTTGCCGGATGCCGATTTGATGCGGGTCCTGGCGGGCTAGAGAGGATTATTTTAGGGTGAACCGTTTGGAACGATGAGTTCACTCAGCCTCAGGGTTCAGCGCTGGTATGCGACGACTTGCTGGGTGGAAATGAACAAGAGAAGAGAGATTTGAGCCATGATGTAAGATTTGGGAGGTGGGCGAGAGTTGGTGGCTAGATGGGGTGCGCTTCGCAGTTGATAGACGGCTCCTGTATATTGGACGGTAAGAATTTCTATGCAACACTGGCCCAGTTACAGCCGCAATAGGGTGAGCCATCTGATGACTGCGTTTTTCTATCGTGGGTGGGCGGTTTGGGGCGTCGCAACCGTGGCGCATGATAGCCGAGGCTCTGTAAGAGTGGATCGGTAGTAACTCCTGTAATGCAATTGGGGTATCATATCCAAACGACGAAATCCAGCTTCAAATCCTGCAGCAAAATTACCAACTCGCTAGTACCTTGTCCACCTTTTTCTGTCCTTGATTCCCAAGCCCGTCCATGTCGACGTCCTCATCCTCAGCAGTCGAAGGCACCTGTACGTCACCGAACCTCTCCTCTACCCTCGCTGCCACCCTTATCGCTAATTTTCTCGTCTTGGCTAACTCGGGAGCCAGCGGCGCATCCTTCCACACCAAATTTGGCTGTATATTCTCCTTGGGCCGACGATACGGTTCGAGCAACGACAACAGCGTTCGGTAGGTGTTGAGTTTGTTCTGCAGCGTCTGGCGCTGGGCGGAGAGTTCTTGCAGTCGGGAGACGGAAGAGAGATATTCGTCTTGCGTCACCTGGCTGCTGCTGTCGCGGTCGTGCCATGTTGCGGGTAGCTTCGCGATGTTCTCGTCGATGGTCAGGTCGGCGTTCTGGTGCAGCGCATTGGCGTCTTGTTCGTGGACATTGGACGCGGTGTTGGCATCTTCTTCATCGTCGTCGACGGGTTGCGCGCCCGAATCCCAGTACAGCGTGTCTATCTGCTCGACGACATGCTCAATCATTTGGCGACTGTAGACTGTTCGGGAGTGTCGCTTGAGGTCGCGGTTGACTAGAGATGTTAGTTCCATTCTTCCGGACAGTTGATATGGCTGTTGACTACCTTTGTCCAGCACCCCCTTCATGACACTGAGCTCTATACCGCCATCTTGCGCAAGCGTGCGCAGGCGTTCCGATGGCGGTATTCCACGCGAGAGGATATGTTTTCGCGTCTGCAGAAAATGCTGTTTTTGCTCGACAACCGTCGATTGCTTTGATTCCGCAGCCGGCCCGCGTCGATTCATGGCGAAGATGGCAGTTGAGATATGGGCAACGGGGTCGGAGCGTGTCCGTGAGAATGCGGGGACGCATTGGAAGCGCGACGCGTCGAAACTCGACCTTTCCTGTTTGGGCTGAGAAGAGCCCACCAGCTATCGGCAACGTAATTGTGCGAACATGACGTCAATCAAGGCTTTTTGGACGTCGACCTCGGGCGACAGATGCTGCCTCGAATTTCTTTTTCACGTCTAGCTGTGAAGCATCTTGCAGCGTCCCAACTGGATTCGTCCACGGTTCCGGCGTCAGGAAACGGGTTTGGTGATGACAGAAGGTATCTTGAAAGCAGACGTCCCCATCATGGTAGAAGGATATTTCCCCTTGCCATCTCCAGCGAGTCTGTACCATCGCCCGTTCTCAAGAGGCGGTCGCATGCAGGAATGGAAATGGTAAACAGGTGGCCTGTGCAGAAACTAAGTGCACGCTATTTTGGCGCGCGGAGACGTCACGACTTCCAAGCGCGACGTCGGACTGTAGGGACCGCATTGTGTCAACCACGCATCTAACCTCACCCGCAAGACAGCAACTTCTATAGTAGCCCCTTTCATCATCATCTCCCAATCCAGCCGGAACCATATCTTCGGCACTGCGAGATGCTCCGCGAACAAATGAAACAGGTCGACCTTCTGATACTGGGCGCAGGCTGGACGTCCACATTCCTGATCCCGCAATTGGGCGATACAGACATTATCTTTGCGGCAACTACTACTACAGGCAGAGATGCCACGATACCATTTAAATTCGATCCCGAGTCTGGAGACGCGGAGCCATACAAGCGCCTCCCCGCTGCCAAAACGGTGCTGATTACGTTTCCGCTCTTCGGCCACGGCCAATCCAAGACACTTATCGGACTCTACCGCTCCGTTCACGGCGCTCAGAATCACTGGATCCAGCTTGGACAGACTGGAATCTACAATAAGCGCCCTGATGACTGGAGCGATGATGACGCGCCGTACGACAAGGACGACAAGCGAGCCATGGCCGAGGACGAATTGCGCTCACATCATGGCTGTGTTCTATGCCTATCTGGCCTCTATGGAGGTGAGCGAGTTCCCGCGCGCTGGCTGCCTCGCCTCGGCCAATCAAAAGACGACGTAAGGAAACGCGGTGCTGTCCATTTCATCCACGGCGAAGACGTCGCACGTGCTATTATCGCTACACACCGGAACTTTACTCCGGGCAAACGCTGGATCATTGCTGACCTTCGCGTCTACGACTGGTACGATCTCATCATGAGTTTCAGCGCCATGGCCGATGGATCCATGACAAAAGAGGAGCAGGAGACTCGCCAAGAGTTTGCAAAATGGGTCGGCGAGCTCATGGAGGAAGAGGGCATTCGTGCTCTGCCTAGGGACGTGGGGTTGTTGGGGAGGAAACTGGACTCTCGAGGCTTCTGGAACCACCACGGCATTTGGCCCCGTCACAAGCGGCTGGCGTAGAGTCAGCGATTTGCGAGTTTTTCAGTTCAGGACCATGATGAGATTGCCATTCTGTAATTTCCCGCTGTGTAGTTGGCTAGAGGCTCTAAAAGTTTCATGGTTCGCGTCTCTTCTGCCTCAATCGTGGTGGGCATGCGATATTTTACGAAAACTTGCTCAACATGAACCATAGTTCCATCATGTCCAGTATCCACCATTTCTGTTCGTTGCCCTTCAAAAGAGGCTCCTCCGTGCTCTCTCTCTCTCTTTCTCTTCTTTTCTCTTCTCATCTCAAACGCTTTCCCACCAAGATAGCCATCTACAAATCTGCTTGAGAAAAAAACCCCTCTATCAACTTTCCACGCAACATCCATCACGCCCATCATCAACATGGCTGCCTCTGCCCGAATCCGTCTCCAGCCTGGCTACATCTTTTCGTGTGAGGCGAACCAAGCCATCAACATAACTCATCTCGCTCCTCCGCGCTCGCGCCCCGTTCAAGGTCAACAGCAAACGTCTCTTCAGGGGCAGCTATGGCAGCAACATCAACAACTATTGCTACTACAACAGCAACAACAGCAAAAAATGGGCATGCCACAGCCATTTACCTACAACCCTTTCGGCGTCGCAGCCACGAATAGCTACCCTGCTGGTTTCGCCCCCTTCCAGTTTCAAGCTCAATCTCCGTTTGCACCGCAACAGCAGCGGCAACAGCAAATAGGGATGAACATGGCCATACCACAGGACTTCTCTTATAATTCTCCCGGCCTCGCAGCTACTAAGGGCTTCTCGGCTGATCCTGCCCTCTTCCCGCTTCAACCTCTGCATCAAATGCCACCTGAACTCCCACCACAAAATGGGTTTCAACAACAACAAGAACAACACTTCATGACCCCCGCTCCGGCACCACAGCCACAGCAACAGCCATTTCCTGTTGCTCCCGCGGCTACCACACCACAACCTAAACGCAAGCGTGGCCGCCCATCCCACGCTTCGCTGGGCAAGCTTACCGCCAAGGAGAAGAGGGCTATTGCGAGGGCTGCGGTGCGGGAACCCCCCGCTGTTATGCCTGTTTTCGATCTCCCTGATTTTATTCCTGTGGTTGGGCCTTTGGGTGTGCCGGGCGACTATAACCCATTTTTGGCCGCTGCACAAAACGCTGGAAATGTGCAGCAGGACAACGACACCAGCCTTGAGGCTCTGGCAGAGGACGCCGGGATTTTCCAGCAGGGCGACTACAATGCCGATGTAGAAATGTTGGATGACGATCTGGCGAGGATACTAGGCGACTACAATGATGTCCCCGGAGCGTCACAAGATACTCCGATCATGGTGTCTGACGACAACAACGCCTTCATACCCGCAGCGAAGGATGACGTCGTGATGGTGCAAGACGCACACACACACCTCAACATTGTGCCGGAAGATGCAGTGGACCTGGCGCTTGAAGAGTACACATGGCAGCCTGCCCACAACAATGGATGCGCCCTGCTCCCTCCTCCCTCTTACAGCAACAACGATGATGACGATGGCGGGGCAGAACGTACGCTGGAGGCGGTGAGTGCGGATCTGGTGGCGGAATTCGAGGCGTTTTGGAAGGAGGAAAAGAGGAAGGAGGAGGAGATGTGGTTCGAGGAGTTGTTTGCAAATCAGAAGTTTGAGGGGTATGCGCCTGAAGTGAAGGAATAGGATGTTGGTGGTGCTTGATGGATGCTCGGGCTTCCTACTGTCAGTTCAAGCACCATGAAAACGTCCTTTATGCTGCAATCCTTCCTTTGCGAATATGCGATGGACTTGCGTGATGAGTCTTGGAATGTGGTTTCTACTGCCTATGTATTGACCTAGCCTTGGGAAGCTCTTATTCCCGGGCGTGCCCTTGGACGTTTCCTGCTGAGCTACGCGAGAGGCTACAATAACTACCTTTACTAGTCCGTCTGCTAATACTCGTCTACCTATGGACTCCTGTGATATAAGTTGCACAAGGTTTACACTACGCTTTCTTGGCGCAAAGAATAAGGCGGGACGCTGGGCGCTAAATGCAGCCCCCACCTGCGACTTGCTTGCATGCACTGCCTCCCCAGCCTGGGTTGCCTAACATCTTGCTACGTCTGTGCCTCGCGACGTACAAATCAGCGACATCCGCTGTTTTCGCGCACGACTCTTTGTGAGTTCCTGTTGAAGTACAAGTTGCACATTGACTGCAGCGACGTCATCGCCGGCATCTTGTCGTCTACCACCGCGATTCACAAACCCTCGATGCACACCAACATATACCATGAAAAGCGTCACGTCGAGGACTTCAAGCACCTACCGAGACTTTTCCATTAAAGATGCCGTCCACCGGAGATGCGGTTTGCGGCTTGAGGGATGGAGGACTGGTGTTTTCATCTTTGCTGTCTGCGCTTCATCCGTCTTCTCGATCAATCTGGCCTTCACTATTTGGAGCGCGGTGACTAAGCACGCCAGCATGAGAGTCTTGTACGAGGGAGACTGTGGCCGTGTAAAGGCGCTCAACTCTGCTATGCACGCGCTAATCAACATTCTGAGCACGATTTTATTCAGCGGAAGCAATTACTGTATGCAGTGTCTATCTGCGCCAACTAGATCTATAATAGACAAAGCTCACATGCAAGGTCAATGGCTCGACATTGGGATCCCAAGTATGCGCAACCTACGGCACATCAAGCGGCGGGATCTTATTCTGTGGCTGCTGCTAGCACTCACGTCACTTCCTCTGCACTTACTGTATGTTCCGACACTGAATGATGCGATTCCCACCACCACTAATACTGAACAGATACAACTCCGCTATATATGCGTCTATATCATCCAACAGCTATTTCGCCTTCTCAGTCAGCGAATCCTTCCTCACCAGCGCCTCATGCACCAACTGCGCAACTCCGCCCAATCTCTACACAAACTGGACGCAAGATCTGTCCTACGACGGCTACCCCAACGGCGAGTTCCCAGAAATCCTGAACAATCTCTGGTCTCGCGCTCAAAACAAGACCCTGGTGCGACTCGATCCAGCCGAATGCATCGACGAGTACGCCACCCCCATCCAGTCCTTCAGACGAAACCTTCTCTTGGTAGCTCGCGACGAAGACTTCCCACCTCGGCACGAGAACACTTTCATCAATGATTCCTACGTCTACGACGCCGTGGCCTTTGCGTCCGTCTTCGCAAAGAACCCAGAACAATCTGCCGACGCGTATCAATGGATGTGCTCCGGCCTAGCCCCCCGAGAGAATAACGACCATTGTACAGACCGCATCTCCGAGATCCGGTCCAACACGTCTGCATGGAGGGTTGGTGGGGACGACTGCTGGTCCAATCAAAGTCCTGATAACCCGCACGTCTGGACCTCTGGATGCGCAGATTTTGCAGAAACCAAGAAATATCCGGTAGCTTATTGTCTGAGCGAAAGAGCCCCGCCATACTGCAAAGTTCAATCCAGCACTCCCATCTTGGCCATCGTGACTGTCGTCAACTTCGTCAAGGCTGTCCTGATGTTCTACATGGCCTTCAAGCCGGCCGAGGACCCGCTCATCACCATGGGCGACGCAGTGGCATCGTTCCTAGACGACCCGGACCCAAGCACGCGCGACATGTGCTTGTTATCCATACGGGACGTCAAGCACGGCCATGTCCGCGCAGGTGCGAGACAGTGGTTATCGCCAAAGACATCATGGATGCATGCGCTGAGCAAGACCCGCCGCGCTACGACTGCTACACTGTACATACTAGCCATAGCAGCATCTTCCTTTCTTCTCTGGTTCAGCATCGACAAAATGCCGCCCGGCACATCAATTTCACTGCGGGGCCTCGCCCGCCTCGGCTTCGGCGCCGTCGATCCACGCACCATGATCATCGGCGCCCTAAGCAACACAAGTCTACTCTCCAACACGCTCCTGGCCAATACCCCGCAACTGCTCGCCTCCCTCCTTGACTACATCTACAACGCCAGTTTCACAGCCATGCTGCTCGGCCACGAGTGGACATCCTACGCACACAAGCGCAAGGGCCTTCGCGTGTCGCACTCTCCACGCGGAAAGCAGCGCTCGACTTACTTCCTCCAGCTGCCGTACCGGTTCAGCGTCCCGCTCATGGCGGCCAGCGGCGCCCTGCACTGGCTCGTGTCGCAGAGTCTATTCCTCGTCTCGATTGACCTGTACGATTACATGGATAACCGCAGCGAGGCTGGTCAGCAGTGGCTCCGGGACCGCGCCTTCGATCCTAGAGACGACGCCATGAGGATCATGACGTGTGGGTACTCGCCGCTGGCTATTCTCTGTGTTGTCTTGCTTGGCGCCGCCATGTTTGGAGTGTTGCTCTTGGCGGGATTTGTGCCGTATCCGCGTGGAATGCCTCTTGCGGGGAGCTGCAGTTTGGCCGTTAGTGCGGCTTGCCATACTGAAGGTGAAAGTGGGGTTGAGGCAAATGAGGTCCGTTGGGGGGTTTTAGAAGGGGCTGATCAGCAGGCTAATAGCGTTGGACATTGTTGCTTTTCTGATGGGCATGTCACACGCCCTGTAGTTGGACAGTCGTATATCTGACATGTATGCTGTACGACCGAATATGCATGTACATCTGTGTATAGACTTGGAACTAGACGCGTGCACATTGAAATCAACGCTTACCGACTACCGCAGCTGAGCTGGTAGCCCTTTACTGCCTTTGAAGTGAGCGAAGAGGAGTGAGAAAGGGGTGCTTGGCGGGCAGAGTAGAGCAGCTAGCTAGGCCGGTAAATGAGTCTCTTCGTCGGGATCTTAAAACCACGATTTTCTCTTCAGTACCAATTGAATCGGAATGTTTAACAGTTCATCTTATAGCTATAATACAGCGCTATGTTTTATCTAGATAGAGTAACTCTCTTAGTCTAATACACAAAATATTATTGCCTAACCTACGTTGCCGAGAGTTAGGCCTCTAAAAGGCAGACGTCACGCAGAGGTAGAAGTAGTTGAATAGGCTCTATGCAAAAAGGCAAAATAGTAGACAAAAATCTACTAAGGGGAGCGAGACGATCTACTTACGTACATTGTAAAGAGCTTTGCTCTATCGCGCGCTAGGCACAATCATAGCTCGCGTGTAAAGACAAACATCGCGCAAAGAAAGAGAAGAGTCTAGCTTAATCGCGCAAAGACAAATATCTTAGTAAAGGAGAATAAGAGAGATTGGTAACTTTATCCCAAGGTTAGTAACTTTGCTCCTTGTAGTTAGAAATAGGTTAATGGGCCCATGTCCTTACTGTCTCTAGGTACAGCTCTATTCTAAGATATCTTTACAACTCAAATAGACAAAAGTAACTATTTACATCTCATATATAGTGCTGCATTAGAGCTGAAAATAATATATTAAACTTTCTAATTGTATTAGCTTTGAAGAAGATGTAATGGTTTTTAAGATCCCGATAACGAGACCCATTTACCAGCCCACAGCCAGCCAGCCAGCTGACGTGATACACAATCGTGGATTGAGAACGAAGTGCTAGCGAGGTATGACAGACGGCACGCGGAGAACCGATGGCAACGCTGAATTCACCAAGGTGCATCCCCTGGTGAAGAAACACTATGTCGCTACAGATTCACAGTTCGGACACCCGGGGGTGCTTCTTCTCAGACTCGTCGAGTTATAGCCGAGACATGATGGCTCTGCAGCTACTGCTCTTGAGGTCAGCTTGCTTTCGAAACGAATCGCCGTGGTGTTGGCCTGGCTGCTCGCTGTTTCGTTAACATTGTGAATCAACTCTCTAGCGACTACCCCTTGTTAGTTCATGGAGTTGACCGCTTCCCAAGCATTCGCAGGGCCTAGTAGCAAGCGCGGTGGAACAAGATGATATACCGAGATTTTGAGATCTTGTTTGACATGGTAGCGTGCATACCGGGGGCTCCACTGCGGGGAGGAGATTCTTTGAGAAGGAACTGAAATGGCAGGATGCGCTAGTGTAGGCCTAGCTTGGCATGCACCTGTTGGAACTAGCGTCTTTATAGCTTGCTGAATCCTGTTATAAACAATACCGTGCTTTGCCGTCCTGTGTGCCTCTCAGAACAGGTGTGGCGCATGATGATAGCCGTCTGTAAGCGACAGATGCCCCTCAGCGAGATGAGCCAGCTGTACAGACACCTTAGCCTTCCCCATACACTCCTAGAGATTTGCAACTGCGGTGCACCTGCAACTTAGACACTATTGTCTCTTCCACAATACTAGGGCAGATGAAATAGAATGGCTGTGGTCGAGCTGTGACGCCAAGCGGAGGTCTGTTTGATGCGGTGATAAGCTCAGAGTACATGATCTCCAAGCTCAAGAATCTTGAAAACCAGGGACGATTTGCGCCTCGGTTGTGTCTATCGCTGTAGCAGTCGCAGATTGCAGAAAATTGGGTCGGATGTGATTAACCAGGGCAAGAACCAAAGTGGTTCTTAGCGCAGCGCACGACAGGACTGCCGTTGCAACCACAATCACCTTATTTTGATTATCAAAAGATGCAAGGCGGTAGAGGAAGATTTCACGAATAAGAACGGATACGCTGTAAGTCTGTAAGTGGTAAAGGTTGATTTGTAGTGAATCTCGATTCATCTCGACGAGGGGCACTTCTCGCTTACGGGCGATGCACGTCACTGGTTGATTTGGAAGAACAAGGTAGTGTGTCGCAATGTTGGGCTGATTTGCCCTATGGAATTGATACCCACGTGTACGTCGCGGTGCTCAGAAATGGCCTTGACGCCCAAAAGTTTTAGTCAAAGTTGGTGAGCACGCCAGTCAGTGCCCATCTCTAGGGAATCAAGCCCTTGTGCTGAAATCGACTGGACCCATCAGAATATATAGATGAGTGGTGGCTACTTTGGTCGCTTGCGCTCCTACGCGCTGGCTGACGTCCTAGCGCAAGGCTAAGTAGGAAGTTCTATTTATACACTTTTTATGCAACAGCGCACCACTTGTTAGATAATCATTGGCTAGTCAAAGGCTCATATCCAGTGATCGATTCCAAGAGCTCATTTCAGTGTCCCAACCTCTGCGTACGCCAGCACACGCGTCAAAAAAGTAGCGCTTTCGAATCGTCTAAACTTCAGCACTCTATATCAGCAGAGCCACAGTGCCCGGAACATGGTTTCTCCCCGCCGATTCCACCTTCACAACCGAAGGCCCGCTTCGGCTGGGCATGGTGATCTCTCACTGGTCTCGGCCAACCTTGGTTCTCGCGGAAATGGGCTCCGGTAATAGTAGTGCTGTCCCGCTCCCCACGGTCAAAACCATCGTGGAGCGCAATCGGACCTTCAACCGCTCCAAGTCGCGCTCCAATAGCGTCGGACTATGGGCCAAATTTGAAGGGCTCGCCTCAGCCTTGGCCAGTACTGAGGCCGGCAAGAGCCGTATTACAGACTATGGCAAAACCGACCACGAGATCCAGTCCTTCGTGGATCCTCTGATGCCCGACACAGTGAGCGCGATCGCAAATTTGCCAGCGGTACAGAAACATATCAACTCGGGGGTTTTTGGCAAGCGGGCCTTGTACGTAGTGACCGGGCTGCGCATAGCAACGTCGTCGTTTACTGTCACGAAAGAAGACTCTTCGAATTTCTCCGTCGAGGCTGAAGGGTCCGGTCCGCCTCCAGGAACAATCCTGGCCGACGTTGGCGGTAGAATCAAACATGAGAATGGGAAGACATCAATAGATTCGTATGATACAGCGCCGGTGATCGTATTTGCTTATCAACTCAATGTCATACGAACCCGTCGCGCCGGGGTAGAGACGGAGCTCTTTTCGCACGCGAGCAGCTTCTTGACCGGTGATGGAGGAAAAAAAGAAGATCCGTTGGTGGTTGTGGACGCCACCAAAGAGGAGATTGACGAGGACTTGGAGGAAGAGGTTGAGTACGACAATGCCGAAGTCGGGGAAGACGGGACTTGTATTTATCTCATCCCGAAAGCGTGATTGCATCATCCGGGCAATCGAACATGGTACACTAGGGCGGAGGAGAGGGCCGTCATTCTGGTGGCTGCTTGTTCATCTGCTCAATCGCCGCGCATATCGAGACTAAGACGTCCATATCTTTTTCCTTTTCTCCCCAATACCATATTGGACTGATAAAGTACTCTTCGTTGTCGCGGGTCAGTGACATGGCCTCCAGCATATGCTCCATACCCTTCTTCGTGAACAATTTCGCACAAACTTCTTCAAATCCGTTGTTTTTCATTAGCGTTGGAAGTGCTGCGGCGTAAGAGAGCATCATTGCGACAATGCCAGCGGCGATGGCGGTGGCTATGGATGTCCCTGCACTAAAATCCGCCTCTGGAAAGTGATTCTTCACCTCGTCAACGATGGACGATGGGATTTCTTTGCCGTAAGTACCCAGCTTTTTGCCGGTATGGGCTGGATTAGACTCCAGAAAAACGCCGTTGGAATCTCCAGCGTAAATCGGGATAACGTCCTTGTGACTGGCAGGGAAATCCCTTCTTCGCAACCATGAATTTCCAGCGCTCGCAATGAAGAGGATCTTATCTTTGCGACCTTTTTTTACCTTTTCAATAGCGTCCTCAATTATGGTGTGACTCATACCCGGCTTGTCGAAGTATCCAAAGGACATAGAAATGACATCGACATTCCATTCTGGATCCAAACCTGCGTGCTCGATTGCCTGGTACCAAGCTGTCAGCAAGTTTTCGAGATGGCTAGAGATCCTTACCTTTGCAATGCTATGCTGACTGTTTTGCAGATCCTCAGTCTTCTCAGCCACGCGAATCAAGTACACATCCACTATTGGTGCCACATTCATAAGCAGTCGAGCCATGAATGTCCCATGGCCAAAAATATCGGTCTCCACTGCCGAGCTACTGGCTGTGAAATCTTTCCAGCCCTTAATTCACTTCGACCTTCCGGGATCCTGGAAAAAGTCGAGATCCTTCTTGCAGCCAGTATCAAGAATAGCGACTCGTATTGGTTTCGTGATCTTCGCCAGTCGTCGACAGCGATGGACGTGGCCTGCAATCTTTTGTAAATCAGCCAAGTATTCCTGAGTGTTCGCTGTGCCGCTGGAGCAGAAATACGACAGGCTATGCCTTTCTCGCCAGAATTGTTGAAGCTCGTCACTTCCGGCAGAGGACGATTGCCGCTGTGGTTTCTTTTGAATCGGTACTCGTAGGACTTCCTCTGAGTTTTCGAATCCCACCGTTGCTAGCCAAAGCAAAGGTGTTACAACGTTTCGGAACAGAGATTTTCTTCTTTCCTCGACTGGTGAGTCCAAATGCGTCGTATTGTCGCTTCTGGCACCCTGGGCCCGTATTTTCTGACGCATTGCCGTGTCTTTGAAATTGAACGACTCGAGACAGTTTCCTATCGCCTTTACATAGTAATTTTTCCACTGAAATCCATCCCAATCTGCCTTTTCCAATTCCCTAAGCTTTATCCTTGCCTTCGAACAAGCCCGGTTTATGTGTGCCGCGAGATTATGTGCCGAGTTTCTTTTAATCGACAGAGACTGCCCAAGACCTATTTCCAAAAGGACGATACCAAGATATAGGATGCGCGGATAGCAATGGAGGTATTGATTTTCGCCATAGAATTCATCTGGAGCTTCGTGAAATTGAGATCCAAAAGGAAACGAAACAAATGCGCGGAGCGGGATATCGTCTGACTGCTCGACTTCTTTGTCAAGACGGATAAACCAGATGTCTTCACTGGTCCATCTGGCCTTCATGAGATCTGAGCTGTAAAATTGCCAGAAAGCACGAGCAATAGTATATGATAACTTGATCTTGTGCTCTACAGTGAATTCGGCTTCCTTCACAAGTTGTGATAGTCGGATACCACATCCAAGGAGTATATTCAGTGGATCTTCAGGACCTGGCCTTTCGTACAAACGGTGATCTTGGTCTAGGTCTACATTCATTAGACAAGCAGGAATCTTCACATGACGGGGCCTCTGACTTACTCAGGCAAATTTTGGTATATGTCGGATTTTCTAGCCATTCGCATATCTTGCCAGATTCGATCAATGTCGTACTGTGCGGATTCTATGTGACGCGCTGCTGACAATCTTGGTTGTGCGCTGGGTCACTGTCCTCTCTGTATTATATCAGCGCGGCGATCGATTACCCATGTGAAACCCAGAGACTAGGCTGCAAAGAGGCGATCCTAGCCCCCGCACCCACACGTTTTTGAAGGCACCCATGCGAAACATTCAAACAGATTCCTCAAATATTACTAGTGCTTCTCCAGCCTAATGAGTCAGTGGACTTACATTGGTATGTTGATGGTCATTTCTTGCCAGTACGACATCTGGGATGATGCCGTTATTACATCAAACAAGGCAAGCTGATCTTTGGAAGACCGAAATCCAGAGCTCAGACACAGTCTTGTGATGTGCAATTCACTTGGGTTTGAGCTGGTGTCCTTATGCACCTCGTTTACGCATGAGGAATACCTTCTTATTCCGTCAAGCAGGAGCTGGTGAACTTCGTCGGGGTACACATCCCTCGCAAGGGGCGCGATATGTGAATAGGCGTTGGAATCATTGGCGGATCCATGGAGGTCGTCCACGTTCTTCGAAAGCTTGTTGGAAAGATCGACGAAATAGTCTTCGAAAGGTTTGATTTTGCTTGGTCGCGCTTTGCAGAATTTAATGATCGACTGCTGGGTTTTCACTTGATCTTTCTGGAATCTATCACATAGGTCTCTATATACTTCCTCGGGGCTTTCTTTGCGTTGAGAAAATGCTTTGGATGATGAGACCATGGGCCACTGTTATCGCAGTCAGTGAGCGGCCGGATGAGTTGTCCCTAGCAAGATGCAACCTACCAGGCAGATATCCAACAAGGCATGAAGTGCTCTTTCCGACAACTGCTGGGCATCTGCTGGGAGCTCATAGAGCAGCTGCGACGACAAATTATGCCCAATGGAGTGAAGTCGCACAGCAATCGCGCTCGCGGGCGCGTTCTTGTTCTCAATGGCGATGTTCAGGAGGAGTTCGGATGCAACGAGCGCCACTGAGGCCAGAAACTCTGACGGGAATGCGCGGTCTTTGCAATGCGCCATTCTGACTACGTCTCATTATGGAATTCTGCTAAGGGATGAATTTATGGTGCTTGATTGAGTTTGCGATGGAGTTGATGATGAATCACCCGGGAAGGCCGAATCGCTGCGTTGTCGGGTTGAGGCAGGGACCTGCAACCCCGCCCCCAAGAGCGGAGCTGGAACGCCGGCTGCCGAAGTCGCTTAATCTTACCATGGACGCGATGGATTATGCGTGCTGCGATCGAGGCTGTGTTGTCGCCCAGCCGCATTTTCGAGACCGGCGAATGACATCAAAGGGCGTTTCTAGCCCCCAACACACGGAGAAATCTGCCGCAGCAGCGCCTCTTCGAGAAGTGGGCTGAACTGGAACTCGTACCTTGTGAGGGGCTCTTTTCTCTTTGGTAGCCGTAAATCAAGTGCCATACATGAGCATCAGCTTCATCTTGTTGTTTGTTTCCCCCAGAAGGCTAATTCCCCTCGCAGGCGGTGGTCCTTCAGCCTGAGGGAATCTGCGATTTGGATTATTGCACAAAATCGTAATCACATTGGCGGGGATTAGCCCGCAGTCGCACAAGATCATCAAACCCTCCATCCCCTACCGGAACAGCGCTATTAATTCGGGCAAGAAGCGGGCTCACGGTGAATCCGACCTCATTTTAGACCTGAATTTCCAGATCTGCTCCACGTGTTAGCATCTGTGAATTCTCTGAAATTGGGTTGGAAGTTCCTTCAGCTGAGCGTCTTCGGAATGTCGACAGCCAGCGCCGGCCAAGAGGCATCCACGGCCGCCGTGACAAGGTCATGCTTGAGAAGTTCCAGCAATGTATCCAACAAACTGATGGAAAGACTAAAACACGCGCTCAGACCAGGCTGGCCGACCTGCGACTTTGGGCTGACAGCGTTGGGGCAGTGGCACATGAAAAGGCTTCATTAGACTATCGATTCCAGCATCGATCAGATGACGTTTCGTTCATTCGAAATCTGCTTTCAATGCTAGAGGGTTTTTTGAAGGACCTGGAAGAATTTTTACTCACCGCCAAACACGAAGCAGACCTGCAAGATATCATGACCAATATCGACTCCACCATTGACACTCTGGCCTTCATCGGTGTGCGAATTCGACGTAGTGGTCGTAAATCTCGGATCCGCAAGGCAGATAATTCCTTCGATCAGAACCAAGGCAAATATCGCAACCTCAGAGCCCATCTTGCCTGCATCGTGTTGGCCAGACCAACAAAGGAGGGTAGACCTGAAAAGGAGGGCAAGGATATACACAGTGTCGATTACTTCGCCAAAATAAAACTCTCATCCATCCAGGAACGGCTGATCGAGGCCAATTTAAGACGTCGCCATCGGTTCATAGAAGCTCAGAGACATTCTGATAGACTGAAAGACCACTCGGGGAGTATCGCCCCTCCTGTAATACCGCAGCAGTTCATCGCCATATCAACAACGCAGTATTCAAATCAAGATGTCAGCCCATTACAAGACAAAAAGATTGCGTCGGTCATGAAGATGCAATCGTCCCCTCCAGGCCCCAAAAAAGAAGACACGCATACCATTGCGCCAACATCTGCTTCCGGTTTGGATTCAAAATGGGGAGGACTTCAGGAGAAGCGGAAACATGGGTCAACAGCCACACGTCTTACATCAACCACGGCCAAAATGAGATATCCACAAGCACATAAGCTGTCCAATGCAGAACAGAAACTTGCCAAGTGTCCATGTTGTTGCCAAGCCATTCCCGCCACAGAACTTGAGGGCAGCCGTTGGAGGTACATTGACCCTAAATCATTCAGTGGGGATATAGTTATACTAAAAACGAGCAGAAAACATGTCGCAAACGACTTGTGTCCATATACCTGCGTTGTGGCAAACTGCCCAGCACCGTACAATCTCTTCGTCACCCAAGAAGAGTGGAACGACCACGTTATCAACGATCATCCGCCTCATTGGCAGTGTCCTTGTTGCGGAGATGATCCCCCAATCTTTGAGTCAATATCTGGTATAACCCTTCATCTAATGACTAAGCATGCCGACGAAGTCGAGGCCGATCTTGAGGGGTTCTTATCAGATGCGGAGATAAACACCATGGGGATCACAAACTGCCCGCTCTGTGATTCTGAAGGACCCCAGGACTCTCTGGATTTGATGGAACACGTCTTGCAATACGTTCACGACTTTTCTCTACGATCACTCCCTTGGCCTGCAGATCTACCGACTTCGCAGAGCACATCTGCCGGCTTGTTCGACATGAGTAACGCCGTTAAGATGGTCAAAGATAAAGATGGAAATGTGTTCAAACACGATATTGCAACATGGGCTGAATATGTGTTTCCAACCTTGGACAAAGTTCGAGGGGTATTCTTTTGTTACGATAAGGAAGGCAAGGAGCTGGCTCTGAACGATCCCCCCACACACACGAGGCAGCGGAACGCCATGTTTCACTTCAATTACGTGATATGGACAGAAACACGCTAAAGAACGAAGAAGAGTCAGCGCAACAGGATCCTTCTCGACAAGACTATTTCTTGCAGTTCGGGAACGACTATTTCGTGGACGAATCCAGCGACGGCCGCTTCTCCCAAACATATCACTTGCCACAGGATTCGGAGGCTACAGAAAGATCAACCGAAAATCGCGGGCTAAAGCGGTGGATTTGTCCCATATGCCATGCACTGAGTGAGCCTGAGTCGTCGGGGGAGAAAGATTTTTTTGATCACTTGATCCCAAGTCATCCGGTAGGACAGGCTGAAATCAATTCTTTTGGGAGTGAAGACAAATGGATGCGGTACATGCTGGCTGAGGCTTACTGGCTTGGGATGCCAGTGCAGCTTCGGTACCCACACATGGCAAATACATGCTAACTTTCTCGCAGAGAAGTAGATTCGACAATAGCAGTTGAAGGGAGCGTGAAAGTGTTGGATGCAGTGGACCCTGCTACGCTGTCAAGTGTGGAGCCCCAAGTAGTCGAGAGGCTGTCAGACAAAGATTCCGACGCTAACGCGCAGGGCGGAGAGGACGGTAACGCGCTCTACGCAGCTTCATGGCAAGGCGACGAGCAAGGAGTCAAGATGCTTCTCGACGCGGGCGCCGACGTTAACGCGCAGGGTGGAG
The DNA here is from genome assembly GCA_003268315.1 of Stemphylium lycopersici. NCBI lineage: Eukaryota > Fungi > Ascomycota > Dothideomycetes > Pleosporales > Pleosporaceae > Stemphylium > Stemphylium lycopersici. The sequence goes on from QGDG01000074.1 coordinate 77,348, forward strand.
AGTACGGCAACGCACTACAGGCAGCTTTAGTTGAAGGCCAAAAGCAGGTATTCCAGATACTTCTCGAGGCTGGCGCTCATCCACCCCGAGAAGACGTTCCTACATCGACGTCTAAATAGCTTTGCATGGGCACCAATAACGCACATCAAGACAGTGCAGAACAGAACACGGGAAACTAGCCACAAGTGATCATACACATGCGCGCACTAGTAGATACTCCTAAGCAGCCTCTAGCATATGCCACATCTGAATTCCCATGCGAAACGATACCAGCAAAGTGCCAAACACCCTTCTATAGAGATACAAATAGCCCACCACCAGCACGCCAACGCAGCCTTTATATACCCACACGGCACGACACAACAGCGCATGCAGCTCGCCGGCTCGAGGCTAGCTGCATGGCTAGCCTGCTCTCATTCCACGACGGCACGCTCAGCATGCGTATCTTGCTTTTCGAGCATGCTCCACGGCGCGCGGACTTGATTGGATAGAACCGCTGTCTTTACTCTGGCGCTCTGGTGTTTGGGGAGACTGGCTGTGTAGCGGGGAGATAGGCGTCGGGGGAGTTAGTTGATAGAAGGTCCTTGTACGGGTTTGGACGGAATGATGGATGGTATGACTGATGTGGTGGAGGTGGTGGTCTGAGCGTGTCGGCCAGGAAGAGGAATACTCGAGTAATCTTGCGTGTGAGGAGTAGTTTTACAAATCAGAGGATTAAAGGCGCCGAAGCTTTGATCTGCTAACCTGTGTCGCGACATAGTTTGTCTCCTCACCTAGGGACGCATCTTGGAGTATGTTTTCACTGTAGTTGTGATTGGTTATATACACTGCCATGTTTTAAAAAAGCGTAAAGTGAAGATGATACAAGAAACCCCGCCACGCTATGCAAGTATACGTCTGATATAAACATGAGAAGAACAACATGTCTCTCAGCCACCGCAGTCTTATTACAAAAAAACCTCTACCTGGAACAAACACGTACAAGAAAGCGAACACACTCACCCCTCTCCCTCTCCTACGCTTACACCTCCATATTCTCAAACGGATCCCGATCCGGCGGAAGTCCGCGATAAATCACACTTCCGCCGGCATCCAACCGCGCATTCACACTCGTGATCCACACTCTCTTGGTAAACGCACTAGTCCGCTCAATCTCATCTTTCGCAACGCCAAGCTCATCATACGGTATCCAAACCGCGGGCTGAATCGCTCTTGTAGCCGGATGCTGGAAACTTCTTTTAATCAACTTCTGGCGCGCTTCAGGTTCAATATCCGCGAGCTCGTCATCGACTTCGTCGAAGAGGTTGCCGGCGGGGAGGACTTGTGCTTCTGCGTCGCGCATGGGTTTTGCCACGTCATCGAGGCCTTTTTTGAGCGTGTCGGCGATGACGTCGAGGGGGTCTTTGTGATGCTTTTTGTGTGCAGAGCGTGCATATTGGGAGTGCGAGCGCGATTTTGAACTGCCACGTGACCGGTCGGCCCAGCTTGTGTTGCGGCCGCCTGCGTCCGGGCGGGGGGATCGGTTGTACTTGGCAGACGACATGTTGCCGTCGAGGTTGCTCATTTCGTAGGATTCTGCGCCATGCGATGATTGACGGCGCTTTTTGTGGTCGAGTTCGTCTTGTTGGGCTTGTTCGCGCTCTTCCATTGTCAAGCTTTCGGGTTCGGCGGTGAGGCCTGTGTGCTCGTCGGTGTGCTCCCATCGACTGGCTTGCGCGCGTTGCCATTCCTCGTCTCTCAAAACGGCCTCGTCTTCAAAGGTGATGGGAAGGTACGTAAAGAGTGGTCCGAACGCGCGATTGAGTACGACTTGGAAAAGGACAGTAAATATACCCATGATGATCATGATGACGGCATGCGGGAAGCAAGACTGCTCTCCGTTCTCATCTTCTTGGAGGAAAAACAAACCGACAAGGCACAACTCGAGGAAGTAGAGTCCGGTGAAGAGCTGGTTGACAGCCTTTGGGAAGATGAGACCATTAGTTTCGGCCTTGGCGTAACTAACGTAAATCATCTGGTATCGGTAGGTGAACCAGAAGAGACAGAAGGTGATCAACATCATGATCAAGATGAGCGGCGCGACGACAGAGTAGATGAGACCAATCGCGCCAAAGTTGGTGTAGACAGGTATCATCGTGCCCCAGTTGATACCCGGTCTCTGCAGCACCCTCGAAACCTTCTCTCGGGGAGTGGTGTCCATGAAGCGTAGGAAGATGATGATAACAACAGCGCCAATCTGGAGAAGGGTTCCGGAACTGATACTGAGTGCTTGTAGAATCATGTAGGAGAAGAAGTAGTTTGCAGCCTTGGGCAAACTTCGCGCCAGAGTCTGAGGTACACTGAGGGGATCATTGACGAGATCGTCAATAGCCGTCGTGATACCCGTAGAGATGGATACCACCAAGAACAGTTGTACGAAGACAAAGGCAAAGTAGAAGTTTTGCACGAGCAACTCGCGTTCACCTGACGTTGTGGTACCAGTGGCGCCAGCCAGAAAGCGTAGAACAAGCGGTAGTACCGCGAAGAGAATGGCCAGGAAGGCAGGAGGCAACACACCCTGCACGAAACTGACGACCCAGTCTGGAAGGCTGTTGATGAAGCCCAGCCATGGCAGAGTCTCGGTAAGAGTGTCAATCTGAGACAAAGCTCCCGTGAATGTGACGGGGATACCCCAGAAGACGATCAGTCCAACGATGAGAAGAACGACACCGAACATGCGGAGATAGCGCTCCCACCACTTCATGGTGAGATTATCCCAGAGTACGTAGTTGGGGTTAACTTCGACGGTTCGCGGGTTCATTTGCCTGGGAATGTGGTAACTTAACGACTGACACGCCATATGCGCCGCAACCTGGTGGTTGAATTGAATAAAGGCAGAGTTCATCAACGGGAAGCGTTCAGGATGCGCTTGGTCGTCGGCAATCTCAGCGTTGAGACGAGCGAGTTCCTTCCGGCAGTGATAGATGGTATCAACCTTCTTTCCGACAAGTGGGAGTGATGGCCACCATGACCAACTGAACAAGGGTAGACGCATCGTATCTCGATCCTTGGGTTTCATGTACTTTCTCCAAAGAGCGTCTTCGCCGTCTTCCTGCAAAGACTCATCCCACAATCCTGTCGTGTCGTATTTGATCTTGCTGGCATCTTTGACCTCCAGCGGCGGCACGTCGTCGTTGTGGAATGGCTTAGGACTTATAAATTCACCCTGTCCAACGTACACAGCTTTTAGCTTCTGGAAAGGTTGTTTCCACGAGGCCTTGGCAGGCTTCTTGTCCTCGTCAGCCTTGACTGCAGGCGCTTTCGGGCCTTTCTCGGGAGAATTTGGCTCTGATACAGGGTCGTCCAAGTAGTTTTCCTTGTTTGCCAGAGGAGTGTGCGTGTCGCTACTCGCGCCTCTGCGGTGGAAGTCTGCCGAGGTCGGTGAGGCGTCGGGTACATCGTCCATGCCGTCAACAGGTGCTGCTTGTTGTTGCTCAGTCTCAGCAGGTTCAACATGGCGCCTAGCCCCGAAAACGCCCCGCATATTGCCGTACATCTTCTTGTTGAAACGGTCTACGCCGCGGAAACCCTCGCCGACTGCGTGCATGCCTTCGCCAAGTAGGGGAATGGGTAGCATGCCGCGCTTACGGCTTGGGGAGGAGGATCTCGACGAGGACGATGAAGACGAAACGGATTCGGCAAGGACTTTCTGAAGTTGTTGTTCAATCTCGTGGGGGTTACCAGCATCCGTACCCTGGTCGTGGGTTTCCTGATTGATAGCGTGGTTTTGCATGGCTTCGTCTGCTTTCTTCTCCTTCCTGGTCTTCCTCTTCTTGCCTGCCTCCTTGGCTGCCTTTTCCTCCATCTTTCTGTGTTTCTTGGTGCATGTGATGATCAGGTTCGTCTCGGCGGCCTCGAGGCTCCTCGCAATCTTGGTTCGGTCATTGACCTTTTCCATCAAGTCGTCATAGTTGCGGTTGATCCAAATGTCTTTGATACCGCCGGGGAAGACGTCGTAGAGGGCGTCGAGAGCGGGGACGGTGAGCCACTTTTCGGGAATGCTCTGGACAAGAATGGTGGTGGCCGAGGCGCGGATGCGATGGTCGGGTCGGGTGAGGACGGTCTGCCTGAGGCGCACAAACTGTCTGAGTGCCAGATAGAAGTTGAAGCACACCCAGCAGATGACGCCGACTGCCAAGATCAAGTGCGCCCACAAGCGGTTGTGTTTGCCTGGGACACCGACGTTGGGCCAAGCAAACGAATCCAAGCCAGACACGTCGGGTACATCGCCGATGCGGTTGAGGGGTAGGAGAATGGGCAGAATAATGAGCGCCATTGGAATGAAGATGCGGAGCAGGAGCTGCAGGTATTGTAGGAAGAGGTAGCCGTCGACACCGGCGATACGGATGAGTTCCGTGTCGCTGATGGTGAAGACATTTTTGAACGACTCGATAGCGGTGATGGGGGCGGCGATGCGCTTTGCGACGGGCACGAAGGCGGTCTTGTAGTAGCTGCGGGCTGTGAGTGGGCGAGCACATAGTGGTTGGAGTCACCTACTAGATTTTGTGGAATAGGCTCTGTCGCGACACTCCGCCATTGTTCTCTGTTTCTCGGATCTTTTGCGACTTTGTCTTGTGTAGCTTCCAGTTGCCGCTCAGAATCAAGAAAAAGGCAATCTGGACGCCAAAGATGGCTGCAGCAGTCGACAGTGAAGCGGCAAAGTTCTCGATGCTCTGGTTCTCTTTGCGCGCAGCAGAGCCGGGCCCCGTCGTGCTGTTCGGCGTCGCGGAGCTCGCTGTGCTAGACATGGTCTCGCGCGTGAGGGTGGAGTGGCCGAGGTCGCGTAGATTGTGGATTCGCAAATCAGTGCCCCCTGCCTTTAGGCGCTGGCGGCCATGGACGAATCTCAAAGGGAGGAGCAGCCGCTATTATGTGCGAATGCAGGGCGAGGGAGAAGTGGCGGTGAAGTCTCTATGTGTGCAAAAAGAAAGTGAATTGGAGAAGCACCGAGGAAGATATTGGAGGGCGATATGGATTCACAGGTGACTGGGGTATTCGACGTGTTTCAAGCCTTGCATTCCCTGGCGCGCTTGCTCGGGGGCTTGGCGGCGTCACTGGCGCAGCTGGCATCCATTATCTGGCTAGCCGCCCGCCGTTGCAGCCAAACAACCGCTGACTCTAGTGTGAATGCGAAACTAAGACGACTTGTCGTTGTTCTGGTCTTTGATCCCTGTTGTCTCTGAGAGAGGTCTTGTTCACTTGCAATGCTGCGTGCGAGCTGGTACAGCGTCCTTGTCAGACCCGTCTTTGTGTGGACAGGAGCATCAAGACTGTGGCGGCGGGCGTGGATCTGATCTGAGCCCTCAACCCCGTACTATGACGTTGACCCGCGTCTCTCTTACCAGGAGAGCCATCCCGTATTTCCGCATTGGTACAGTGCACGTGCCAAGCTCGGTCCCACTTTCCACGAGTAGCCACGCTGCGCCACGACGCCACAGCTCAAGCCATGATGAATCAACACTCAACAAGTCAGCGGCTTCACAACGGGCATGGCCCTTGCATAACACTGCTCTCTACGGCCCGTTTCTGTTTTTTGAGTACCGCCATGAGTTTCAAGCACACCACGACCCATCCAGCTGTCCTACCGCTACTGTCACGCGACAGCGTTATTTCTGCTGATACCAGCCAATGTCACTCTATCCATGCACTGCTGTGAACTGCGTGCAAACGACTTGTCATCCAACTGCAGCTCCTGTTCTTCAGACTGCCAGGGTGTGAGTGCGGGGAGTCTTCCGGGAAGTTCAACTTTGCCTTATCACGAAAGACCAGGATTATGACAAGTTAATGCTCGACAGAGAAATGTGTAACTTGACTAGTTGGCGGCGATAGACTATGACCATCATTTCTGCGTTCCTTGTGCGCTGTATATTACGTCCACTTCTCGACATAACAACATGCAAACCTATTAGCACACAGTTCTCAAAGTTGGGCCGCTGAGTGGGCTCATTGGACATAGCAAGCGATTAGGAAGAGCCTTGCAACTCCTACCTATTGCGCTGTCCTCTTTCAACTTCCCCGTCCAGCTGCTCAGCCACGGTCGATGCGAGATCAACAATAGTGTCATGCTAATGCTGTCGATCGACTGTCCGTTTCCATGATGGGCGCCAAGAGGCGATGCGGGGCTTTGATTCATCACAGACATTGAAGGGGTTCCCGACAGCTCGTTCACAGTCATGTGCGAGACAGCCAGCACGTGCTGTCGCGCTGTCGCGTGTAGTCAGCTTTGCGCTCATTGGCCGCACACTTCGAGAACTGCGTGTGCGTCATTGACACTCCGCGTTACTTGACGATAACACTATTGCCAACCCGGCCTGCAATCTTTCGGTTTACGTCAATCTTGATTCGACACAGCATTCCATTCAGTTGCGCAATGCGGACTTCGCGCATTTCCCGCGACACGTCCCGGATCATCGCCGCGAGCCGGACTCAGCGCACCCTGCGACAGACCCGATCCGCGACCACTGGCGATACCAAGCCCAGCCATGTCAAGAAAGAAACAGCAGATGGGACAAATGGTGACCCGGACTCCGAACTGAGTCCCGTCCCCTCGGATGCCGGCTCAGATGGTGAAGCAGAGCGCGCGCCCAAGAAGAGGAAAAGGGGGCAGGATGCGCCGGTCGTCGTGAAGCGAGAAGCGGAGGAATCGTCAATTGCTGCAATCGCATCACCGCAAAAGGATATCAAGGTCAAGAAAGCGCGCCGTGCGCCTGCCAAAAAGACCAAGGCCAGCGACGGAAGTGTCAAGATCGAGCCACCTGCGAACTGGGAGGAGATTTATGCCCTCACGAGGGAGATGCGAAACGAAAACGTAGCACCGGTGGATACAATGGGCTGCGAAAGCCTAGCGGATAGGAGCAAGTCCCCACGAGATCAACGTTTTCAAACGCTCGTAGCCTTGATGCTGAGCAGTCAGACCAAGGACACCGTCACTGCACCTGTGATGCGCGGCATGCAGGAGAACATGCCGGGGGTATGCCGATCTTACTTGTTCTTGTATGTACACAGCTAACCTCTATCAGGGCTTCAACCTCGAATCCGTCCTTGCCCTCGAACCCGCTCAACTAAATGCCTTCATCAACAAAGTTGGCTTCCACAACCTCAAGACAAAGTACATCAAGCAGACGGCCGAGATATTGAGAGATAAGTGGAACTCGGAGATACCCGACACCATTGAAGGATTGGTGTCGCTGCCAGGGGTAGGACCAAAAATGGCATATCTCACTCTGAGCGCGGCTTGGGGCCGCACTGAGGGCATTGGTGTCGATGTACATGTTCATCGCATCACGAACCTGTGGGGCTGGCACAAGACGCAACAACCGGAACAAACGCGTGCAGCGCTTGAATCATGGCTGCCCAAAGACAAATGGCACGACATTAACAATCTCCTAGTAGGGTTCGGGCAGACCATATGCCTACCAGTGGGCAGGAAATGTGGTGACTGCAAGCTAGCAGCAAGAGGCCTGTGTCCGTCAGCAGTAGTGGCCAAGGGTACAAAGGTCAAGAAAGAGGCTGTCGTCAAAGTGGAAGCACCTGGAGGTGATGCGATAGTGCAGGAGAAGGTTGTTGGTGAAGTCAAAATTGAAGACGTCGGGAGCACTCTGCAGGACATTGAAGACATTGAAGACATTGGGAAAGAGGCACGCAAGAGAATAACACGGAAAAAGCAGTAGGCTGACACGGCAGTCACCTCTTCAACACCTCAACAATTTCTGTGTGCCAGCGCCTTGCCCAATTCACAGTGACTGCTTTCATCCTGCGTCACGGTTTCGCGCGTTGTTGTCGCGTTACGAATAGCAAACATCCAACGTGGAGCTGGTTTCGCATTCGCGCTTTCTATTTGCTGACCCACACAAACTCCGGGATTGCCTTGCAGTCAGCAGCCACCACAGCATCATCACGAACTTTCCGGCCTTTCACGGTGACCATCGCATCGATGAGCGTAGAACGCGCGAGTGCAACCCGTGTAAAACGATAACATCACGTTTACTATCCCTTTTCACTACATACACCGCGCGCCTGTCAAGTGCTGATTAGCCCACGTGCTCTTTGCCTCCTACCCTCCAACCGTGGTACTTGAGCAGGCTGCCGCACAAACCCTTGACTGACCGGACGCCGCCGAACCTCGCGATCTTTTTGCAAGCGAACCACGCTGACATTTGCTAATTGAGAAAATCACAGAGCACCGACACACGGCTACCTTTGACCGCTACAAAAGTGCGAGATCGATACTGCAACATGGAGGGCTATCGTCGGGATTCTCCAGGTCCTGCACCCGCTAGGCCCGCGCTGTCCTCTACGGAGCCTACCGTGGGCGGTCGTATGGTATTTGCAGAGCATATCAGTACCCGTAAGCGGTCCGTTTCGCATACGGAAACCACGGTCAAGTCGAGCAAGTCCATGACATGCAGGGTCAAGCTTGAGTATGCTCGTCCACGCATTATACTCCTTGCAGCCTGTCTGGTCTACTTCGTCACGGTCCTTGCAACTTTCCAGGTCGGTGTCGCCATCGTCTCCAACGTGGTATCACCTCAATATGAGCGAGTCAAGGATCAGCTTCATGCCCACTCAAGTGCCCTGCGCAAAGAGCGTATTATCCACAGCCGCTTGGAGGCTGTCCTCGCTAGCCAGTTGAAGCGCGGTTTTATGGACACTCACGAAGACTGCCTTGTGCGCGGGCTCGAAAAAGCCGACCACGAGCTCCTTGGTCTCGGCTTCCGGTATCCAGACGTTCGGGATCAGGTTGTGGAATGGACTATGGAGAACTGTGGTCGTCTGCAGTTTGTGCCGCAGGTAGTCATCGAAGAGCCGACCACGCAAGAGGCAGTTCTGACATACTGGGCCACTGTCAGCTATCGAGCTCTCAATTTCGCTGAAAAAGCTGTCGGGTTTGTCAAGCAAAAGTTCGGCTGGATGTGGGCTTGTCTTCGCAGCTCATCGCCGCCATCCGATGTCTCTCGTGTGGAGGGTATCACAGCTAACGCCAACATGTCCACTAGCGAGCAGATTCTCCCTGAGCGGACACTTCCACAGGTACCGTACGGCTTCGTGCTAGAGTGCGGCCCAGGCCAGCCGTGTCGCCTCTTCTACCCAGATGAGCTTGCTGCGCGCTTCGACCAGGCCAAGGTCTCACCAGAGTTCCTAGCACAGCTGAAAAGTCGCACGGAGACCATGCGAACTATCCATATCAAGCTCGCTCAAGTCCAAGCGACTATCATCAAAGCATCGGTCATGGTGAGCTACCTTGAAATCCCGCTTCTCGTCTGCTGCGTCATCGCATTCGTCAACAGCATCACACTAAAGACCATCCCATCACGCGAGGTTCCCGGGAAGGAAGACATGTACCTGGCCAAATCTGTGTTGATGGAGCAAGCCACCCATCTCGCAATCGTCTCTCTCGACAAGTCCCCGGCCATTTTCCCCAGTGTCCGATCTGCCTCCATTTTTGGTTTCTTCACGGCGCTACTTGGCTTGAACATGCTTCTCAAGTTCTTCCTCCGCGGCCCCCAGCTCGAAACCGTGTACAATGCTTGGGCAGCGACGCGTGATCTCTACCTTACTGCACGCAACCTCAATGTTGCGGGCGTAGCGCAAATCAAGACAGTTTCGCAGGCTTCTGGCCGCAGGAAGGAAAAAGGGGCTAATATCCAGACCTCACCACAACCCAAACATGTAGCTGTTCCGCTCACCCCTCGCTCACCCCCGAGACCACATCACCGCCTCGCGGACCCAACAACATCCGTTCAAGAAGACCTCCAGGCGAGCATGACCCTCCTCCGCGAAAAGCGCCAGAAGCAAGCTGCTGTTACCTCCAACACCGACGTGGATACCGATACAGACTCTACTTCCGAGACTGAGACTTTTGTCGATCTTGCCGGTGGTATGACGACTCAGGTCAGCGATGCGGGCTGCGGATGTTCACTTGTTGGCTAGACTGGAGGTACGGCTTTCGTTGTAAGGGTTTTGAATGTGGCGTTTAGGTTGGGGCGTATTTTCGGCGAGGCTAGGTTGGGACAGGGACTGAGAATGGGGGGGTATGGATGCATGTGATGTGAAATCGGCGTTTGGGGATATTTTTTGTACTATGGACGAGGGTTACAAGGCCCGTTTCCAGACTATGTCCCGAGGAATAGTATGAGCAGTGCCGTGCTGCATGAAGCGCACATGTTACGAAATGAAATGCCATGAAATGGAAATCAATAAAACCCTCCCATCTCCTCTTTCCCCACTTCCATCATCTCAGCGCATAAGAGAGAGAGAGAGAGGGAGAGCGAGAATAAGATCCAAGAAATCCAGCACCAGCACCCGTACCCAAGCCTCCTACTCGTTCTCGGCGCCAAAAAACGACCGGCTACGCCTGGCCTTGGGCAACAAATGCGCAAACTCTGGATCTACAAACCCCATCCCATCCCTCCCATCCCCCGCCCCAGCAACAGCACGCCGCGCAGCACCCAGCCCACGCACACGGCCCTCCCTCTCCCCCAGCCCACGCCCACACGGATCGCAGCCCTCTCCCCGCTCCTCGGCGCCACGCCACCCGGGCGCACCAAACGCAGCCGCGCCCCTCAACTTGACGTGTATCCCCGGTAAGCGCGACGCACCCCTAACATACCCGCCCCGCTCTGTGTCTCCCGCCAGATCAGCCTGGGCAAGCAGCCCGACGGGCATGCCGGCGCGCGGCTTGCCCCAGATAAACGGGTCCAGACCCAGTTGGCGGGCGCGCTGTAGCTGCAGCGAGCGCGAGCCCGTGTCGAACCGGTCTTCCCAGGCGAGATGGGTCAGGTCGCGGAAGGCGTGGCGGAAGGCGGTGAAGGCGGGGGCGAAGGGGGTGCCGGGCGGGGTGAGGGGGATGGAATGGGGTTGTGCTGTGTGTGCGGAGGGGGTGGCCGGGGGCGTGATGAGGGAGTGGAGTTGGGCTGCTCTTGGGTCGTTTGTTATGGTGCTTGTTTGTCGTTTTTCGTCCTGTCTTGCTTCCCCGTCATTATTCTTCTTTTCCTTCTTGTTCATGCCTTTTTCCTCGTCGTCGTCGTTGTCGTCGTTGGCGTTTTCGTTCGCTTTTCCCCTCTCCTCTTTGCTTGATGCTGCATTTGTACTCCCCTTGTACTGTGCAATGCACCAGTACACGCTCGGCTTGACGTGGCTCTCCAGCAGCGCCAGATGGTACTGTGCGTACCCCGCCCTGGTGGCTGTGATGTCGCTGCGGACGAGGGTGATTTTGTAGTCGTAGCCAGTTGCGTCGCGGTAGTAGTGGTACGAGTCTTTGAAGTGAGGTTTAGCTGGTGCTTCTGAGAGCGAAGTTGAAGTTGGGTGGGGTGTTGGGGGGTGACGGGCTGGCATGGAAGAGAGGGGAGGGAAGTTCTCTGGGCTGGATGGGCAGGAAAGAGGGGAGGATGAGGGGGCTGAAGTGGAGGTTAGAGCTGAGGAAGATGGTGCTGGAGTCGGACTTGCAACGCTGCTCTTCAAAAGGGCAGCCCGCTCCGCTTCTCCCTCTTCCCTCTCCCTCCTCCTCCTCATCAGATCCTCCTTTGCCGAGATAAACGGCGTGTTCAGCGCCCCTCCCCTCCCCCTTTCCTCCCCAATCCCATCCCCAAAGAAGAACCCCCTCCTCTTACCCTTTCCCTTTCCCATCCCCCCCTTGTTTGCACCACCAGTACCACCAGCAGTCTTCGACGTACCTGTCCCCGTCAGTTCCCTAGCCTTCTCAACCCCCTCCCCAAACACCTTCTTATCAGCCCGCTCCCCCAATCTCTTCAACTCCTTGCTCTTGCGCCGCTCCCCTTGTATGACGTCCCAGGTATATCTCTTCGTGCCGAGTTTGCGCCGCGATTGGAGCGTGTCGTCGAGCCAGTCGAAGCTCACAATGGGGATGCCGAGGGCGGAAGCTTGGGCGACGGCTGAGGTGGTTTTCTTGTAGCTTTCCTTGCTCGCGATGAGGTGCGTGGCCTCCTTTCCCACACTCGTCGTGTATCTACCGCCGTTTCGCTCGATCCAGTTTTTCACCTGTTTGGTGTCGTGCGGCAGGGTGCCTGTTGTGGCGATGACGAGGTGCGTTAGCACAGCCATTGTGGGCCAGCTTGCTGTAGATTTCTTGTTGGGAAACGAGAGGCTGGTGTTTCTGGGTGCGTGGAAGAGTGGTGGCGTGGTGGGTAAGAGGTTGGAGGGATGGGGTGGTGGTGATATGTAAGCTCGAGGGACACTCTGGGCTGGGCTGTCTTACCTTGTGGCGGAACGCGGTGATAGAAGTGATATTGGCGTTTGTCCATGGCTGCGCTGCGGCGGGGGAGACTGTGAGGTAAAAGACGGCAGGATGTCAACGCAGTCGTAGTCTCACATCGTCGTTTTGAGGGGGAGCAAACGATATAGGTAATTTCGAATGAAGATCCCTGGGGCCGGGTGAAAGGAAAGACTGGAAAGACACGAGAAAACGGATTCAAGTCCATAGAGTCTTGATTCATGGAGATGCAGCAACAAGCCAGGTAACGAATAACCTGGGCGGGTCTGTCCTTACGAAAAAAAAAGCCTACTACGTAGACTTGGCCGCCTTCACAAACTCACATATCTTGTCCAAACTCTGCTGACCATCCTCTTCCACACCGCTACTAACATCAACAGCCATCACCCTATCCCTGTATTCGCCCAGCCCCGCAAGCGTGGTTTGCACATTGTCTGGGTTCAAGCCGCCAGCCAGTATGGCCTTGATACCATCGTCCTTTGCAAAGACTGCTTTGACATCTGAGAGATCCAGCTGCTGCCCAGAGCCGCCTGATCCCGCATCCAACAAAGGAAGGGCGTGGTATCCCCTCGCGCCGATAGCATGGTCATGTGGGTTGAATGCCTTTAGGACGGGGACTGGCACGAGTTTTGCCCATTCTAAAGGCTCTTGGCCGTGTAATTGCACGATGTCCAGGTCTAGCAATCGCTGCTGCTCGAGCACGTACTCCAGTGATTGGTTTCGGAAGACACCGACAAGGAGTGCACGGGTGTCATTTGCAACGAGGCGTGATGCACCGTGTTCGAAAAAGTCAGAAGCCGTCTTTGTGTCGGCTAGGAGACCTGACTTTGAGACGACTGGCTTCTTCGTCGTATGCACAGCTTCTGAGATTGCGAGAGCCGTCTCGGCGGTTACTGTGCGCTTGGTGCCGGGGGCTAGTATCATGCCGATGAGATCAGCTCCAGCTTCGACGGCAGCTTTGGCGGCCTCTGCACTGCGAGTCCCGCAGATCTTGACCATGGGCGTTGAAGAGGGCCGGATCGGCTTTGTAGTTGAGCCACCCAGGAGTTCTGAGATGAATTGTGCAGTGTTGGATGCGCGCATCAGCGCTTCTCCAACCAAGACTGCACCCACCCCGCTCTTGATATACGGCTCGACATCTTTCGGGCCAGCGATACCGCTCAGGGCACATAGAATCGTCTCCTTTGGCACCATGTTGATGAGGCGATTCGTTGTCTCCATGTCCACTTCAAAATTGACCAGGTTTCGGTTGTTCACGCCAATGACCTGAGCGCCGAGCTTGACAGCAGTCTCCGTCTCGTCGGCATTTTGGACTTCGACCAGAGGCTCCATTCCGAGCGATCTTGAGTAGTCGAAGAGCTTCTTCAAAACCGGCTCTTCCAGCATCTTGACGATGAGCAGGACGGTATCGGCACCGGCGAGTCTGGCTTCGAGAATTTGGTATTCGTCAAAGATGAATTCCTTGCGTAGTACGGCAGGGCGGTTTGGCATTCCCTCGAGACTTTGGCGGACAGCTTTCAGGTCGTCGATGCTTCCTTTGAACCATTCGGGCTCGGTGAGTACGGAAATGGTGCTGGCCCCAGCCTTGGCGTACAGCCTTGCCTGGGCAGGCGCGCACGTCGACAAAGAAATGATGCCCTTGGAAGGCGACGCGCGCTTGATCTCCGACATGAGCGAGAGCCGGAAAGGAGACTGCCTAAGACGCTGTGGGAAGTCGATTTGCGGAGGGGCCAAGTTGAGGTCATATGAAGCTTGTAGGTCGCTGGGTCGTTGGGATGGAATCTTCTTCTGCTCGGCCACGGCTGCCCTGCGATGATCGTAAATCTTTTCCAGTATAGACGTCTGCTTATCCTTCTTTGTGCCGTCAGTCGTGGCATTGGCAGCAGCGCCGGCTGCCTGGGCATGCGCTTCCTTCTGGAGTCGGTCATTCTCGGCCCAGGTACCTCCCTGCATCTTGAGAAAGTTTCTCATCATGACACGCCCATCTTCGGTCAAGATGCTCTCCGGGTGAAACTGCACGCCTTCCATGACATACTCCTTGTGACGAACGCCCATGATGACTTCCTTGACCTCGGCGTCTGGGTTCGCGGGTATGGTAGCGGTGACTTGGAGGCAGTCGGGGAGTGTTCGGTGGGTGCCGGCGAGGGAGTGGTATCTGGTGACGGGCACATTCTGAGCGACGCCTGCAAACATGCCCTTGGCATCGTGTTTGAGAGGCGAAGTCTTTCCGTGGAGAACCTGGCCGGTGACGTCTACGGTGCCGCCATAGCTATAGAAGATACACTGCTCTCCCATGCAGACGCCCATGATTGGAATCTTGCCGCCAAAGTGCTGGATGGCTGCATTGCTGATACCCGCATCCTTGGCTGGGTGTCCGGGACCCGGGCTGATGACGAGCTGGGTAGGCTTCTTCGCAATGAGGTCCTCGAGGGTGATCTCGTCGTTGCGATATACGGTCACGGTAGCGCCCTCGAAGACGAGGTACTGGTACACGTTCCAGGTGAAGGAGTCATAGTTGTCAATGAGCACGAGATTGGAAGCGGTCGCTATCGGCGGAGAAGGGTTGGGGTTGCGGGGCGAGTGATCGACGAGGGCGGACGACGGCATCTTGGTTGTCGTGGGTCGAATTTGAAGGCGACGACGTGGGCTATGGCGGCGTTCTCTGAGCGCCGTTTCCGGTGGTTAAGTAGGGTGGAATTCGGAGCTTCGTCGGGGATGCGACAAGGGTGCGGTGTTTCTCGACGGTGTTCCTGCGCCAGGCGTATGCGCGGCCACAGCTAGTGCAGAGGAAAGGAGTGTATGTTGTGGGTGGTGGGGTGAGTCAATGGGCGCTATTCAGATATTGAGGCTGCGGAGTTAACACGGAGGTGACAGACATGGGGCTTGCAGCGGTGCCAGTCAAGGCGGAAGCGCATCCACGGGCAGAACATGGCAGCACGTGGCAGCACGTCACCTGCAAAAACCAATCGAGCTACAGAGCATGTTTGCACGCGTTGGGAGGATGCAGTGCATGTGCTAACACGGCATGTCGAGGCCATGCTGGCCAGCCCACTAACAAAGATGCCTTGTGATGATCCCTGCACGTACTAGCTCGTCTTTCGCGTGAGCTTTGGCTTTCGCGACTTTCAGCGACATTCACTCCAAACATTCGGCCATTGCCCTCCCGCGCCCCCCCCCACACAGCAGCTTCATGGCCTTGGGCTAGCTGGACCCTACATCGCGCACCGCAGCGCAAACATGGCCCCCATCCAGTCGCCCGACTTCGACCTTGGCAAGTGCCTCAAGGGCGAACAGCAGCTTGTGTATGTTTACCGCCTTTGGCTACCAGCAGGGAACTGACGCAGCCAGCACCTGGGACATCGCATACCGCGCCCTCTGCGACCCCGAAACCGCGTCCAAGAGCGACCCCCTGCGCGCCTTTCTCACCGCCAAGGAAAACACCGACACTCTCAGCCATCCGTGGAGGCCCTTCGCCGACGCTTCGTCGCAGGAGAAGAGCAGATTCGAATCCAAGACGGCGCCCATTAGCGTCACGCCCGCCCAGAGCGACCACTACGACGTAGACGAGATCAAGGAAGACAGCCTGTGGCTCTCGCAAGAAGCGCAAATCTCCGAATATGCAGCCTTGCAGCTCGTTGTGCAGGAATGGCAGCGCCGGCCGGCCGCGCAGTTGCTGACCGGCCTGACCGAAGAGGAGGCGCTCAGCGTGCAGGACGCTGCGGGAATCGCGAACCTAGGCGCCTCGACTTTCGTCCCCAACTCGTCCATTCTCGCAACACCGCTCGCGTCCAGGACCGCCCATCTGGAGACCAAGGCCCAGCGCCGCCTGCACATCCTCGACATGTACCACACCACATGCGCCTCCATAATACGCATCAGCCAGCTTCTCGTCTCGTGGGGCTGCGCATCCAACTTGCGCAACCAGACCATCTACGGCACCGACTACCTCAGTCTTGGCGCCGGATGGATCGAGGAGCTCGGCCAGGCCGTCGCCGCAGCACAAGACGGGCCGTCGGGTGGAAAAGCGCTCGATGAGTGCCTCAAGGCCTTCTCAAAGAGATGCGATTCTTTGGATGCCGGCTACAGCTGGAACGTCGACGATTCCATCCTCGAAGCCGCGACCGAGAAATGGGTAGTCGCTCAAACCACCGAGCTGCTGCATATTCTACACCTGGCTTTGGTGCACGCCGATCTGGTCGCCAAAGACTTCCTCCCTGCAGCCACCATCGAGGACTGGCTCAAGGCCTTCAGTTTCCGTGGCTTCTTCCGCGAGTTCCCCGCAGTCACCACTCGCCAGGAGCCCCTCATCCCCGTCATCCAGCTCTTGACTTCACTAATGTCCCTGACCATCTTAAAGGTAGACAGAATCATGGACGACCTCGAATCTGGCGACTGCAACACTTGGCATCCTTCATCCTATATCCTCAACACGACGGTTGTAGAGACCATCACCACCATTTTCGGAGAAGCCAAGATACTGGGTGCCAGTCCTGCCACACCACCCATGTTCGCCTGGGCCATCCTAACCTGGAAGCTTACCAGTCGTGCGAGCTACGAGGAGCAGGAGCGCGAGCGTCTTCTGGAGTCATCAAACGGCGCAGCCAACCCGGAACCAGAAACTTCACCACTCGAAGAGGCTGCTATGACAGTCGCCAGGCTCGAAAACCACGAGCTGTTTGACGGAAAAATGCCGTATGAAGAGCTCGCTACTTTCAGCTCAGCGGTCGGTGTGCTCGCCATCATCAATCAGCTTGTTGAAACAAGTTTACCCGCATTTGGAACGTCAATCGACCGCATATCCCAGGACAGGATTCGCCTGCTCTTCCTCCACCTCGTACGCGCTGCTGTCGGAAGTGACATTGTCGCATACAGCCCAGATCTCATAGTCACTACCTATACTATCCTGGCCGGCGATAACACGTTCCGCAGGTGGGAAAACGGCGAAGCTTCCCGGCATGCTGATCCCATTGTTGCATATTTCCTCGAAGACGAATACGTCCTTAGGCCCATGTTGTTGAACGAGGCCCGTCTACGGTACCCCTACGAAATGACGCCGTTTTTGAAGTTCTGCAGCGCATTGACTCGCGGAGACAAGATGATGCAGAATGGCATGCCTACGTTTGTCGACAAGCTTGCGAACCACAACCGATTGATGCAACGCCTCCCCGATGGCTTCCGGAATTATCAGCTGACTCGCGAAGAGGAGAATGCCAACTGGGTCGAGCTGACAGCTGATCTCCCATTGTTCTCCTCCTCTCAAGCTTCATCAGTTTTCCGCGGCCAACGTCGTCTAATGGCCGCCGGTGCGACTCAGACAGATGCTCTCACCATCATTCCTGCCGGCACAGAAGGTATCATAGTCGACGACAACTCACAACCGTACGTGGCAGTATGGCATCACCAGCATTCAACTTTGTCATATCTCGTCGAACTCCTATCAACGTACCCCGTTGGGAGCAGCAAAGTCGAGACTGCTACCCGGCAACCTGCATCTCGTGAGAGTGTTGTTGAAATCATCGGGCTCTTTGCCGACCTGATACACTCATCTCTACATTCATCCGAAGGCATCTGCTCAACCGAGCTTCTCGAGGCAATCGGCATTAGTACGGAGAGCAGTCTAGACACTGTGAACATGGTACTTGCAATCTTCGAAGAAGAACTGCTACACCTCTGCCAAGAGCCGAGCGATGAAACCTCGCTAGAGCTGTTGGTTAACTGCACTCATTTCTTGGAAGCTTTGATTGTCGTTTCCCCACAAAGAGTGTGGCCGTGGCTTGCCAGGAGTAGGTTATTGGAGGGTGACGGCAACGGAAGCTTGGCCACCATCTTGATCGGTACTGAAATGGTTCTTGGAAGATACGACTTCCTCCTCGGTTGCATTCGACTTTACAAAGGGCTTGTCAAAGACGCGGTCGAAAGATCGGTGTCACGCAAAGTTCCCACGAGGGCACTCAGTCGATTCAACGCATCTGCACCCGCCGAGAGCGGTACCTCTGACAAGATCATGAGCACCATTCTGTTCACCTTTGGTCGAACGCTGGCTAGTATCTACGAAAGCTCGCTGAGTTGGAAATGCTCACAGCCTGACCACCGGCCCGAGATTAACATTGCCATTTGCGAAGTCTTCACTACAGTACTGAGCCTTGCATACAGCGTAGACGATGCGCCCGACCTATCGACCAAGCTCGCGAAACCCATTGCACCCATCGCCGAATACCTCACTCAGCTATATCTCACCGGCTCCGACACCAACCCGTCGACGAACCCACTGATGACATCTCTAATCATCGGAGTCGGCCCCAATGACAGCACACTACTCACGACTACGAGTGCATTATGGACTCAACAGACTCAGAGCACGCTGGCCTTCGCCGACCTCCTTGTGCGCATCGCAATGCTACTCAACAAACCCTGGACTCATTTGGAACAGCAACTCTTCAAAGCGACCCCACTACTGGCCCGACTGTACGCCACGAGTGACAAGTGGAAGTCTCAGGTCGTACTGTTGTTGGAGGCTCTGGTGCGGGGCGCTCTTCGCATCACAACACAAGAAGAGTCAGAGATGGCCGATGGGGATGCGAAACTGGCCCGGAAACGGACGGAGCTGCAGGAACCGCCATCGCTGCTTGGTCATCTTGGGCCCCGGACCGCGAAGAATTTCCTAAGTGTGCTGTCCCAATTGGACGAGCCATTGAGGATAGTGGACATTCAGACGAACGTGTGGAACCTGCTATCGGCTGTAGTCACGTGCAAACAGCAGTGGTTCTCACTCTATCTGCTTACCGGTAACACCCCCCGAGAAACGATTCGAAGCAAAAAGAACGCGGCGCCAGACTCAAGAAGCAAGGCGCTGCTTACGCGAGCTTTTGACGCGCTTTCTGGCATGACTCTTCCGGAGAAGGAACCCGCGGGTCTGTCTTGGCCATTGTACACGGCCATGCTCGAATTCGTCTCTTCGGCGCAAAACAACTGGTCTTGGGCAATGGGTGATTTGCGCCAGCGCAAGGATCTAATCGAGAAGCTGCTTACCTTCCTAAAGTGGATGACAAAGCAGTCCAAGCAGCCGCGAATGAGCAACAACGAAGAAACTTTGGAACGCTCGTTCCAGAACAGATTCGCAGCGTTGGCTTGCGAGGTCATCGCCATGTACCTCCACAGTTCACGGCAAGTTGGCGACATTACCGTGCTAAAAGACGTTGTCCCAAGCTTGACATACTTGGAAGACAATGCACTTGAACTGCCATCTTACAGTACATCCTTGCACGGCTATCTTAAGCAGAACCTGGAGAAACAATACTCGGGTGTCTCTTTGACGAATCTCAAGCGAACCACCTTATACCCTGAAACCTTTGGACGCGCGTTCTTCTATGACATTGATCTCGCTCAGCAACTCCTAGGCTTCAACAGCAAGTGGGCGGGCCCAAGAGAAGGCACGGGATTTGCATCCGAAGTCGAAAAGGCCAACTACAACCTCGGGCTCGTCGAGTCTCAAATCTTGTTGCTGCAGGGTTGGAAGTTGTTGGCGCTAGAGCTTAGCCAGGTTGTGGCCAAGGACGAACGAATCGTCAAGCTACTTGTTGGCGTGATTCAAAAATGCATGGCCGCCAACACACAGTCAAACCTTCCCGAGGCATTGTTCGGTCAGCTCATGGTCTTGCGAGCGGACCTGGCATTTGCTTTGCTCAAGAAGCTCGTCGAAGCAAAGGTCCGAACCACGGAAGCACGCCAATTACTCTCCCCAGTCTGGACCGCCATCCGCACCTCCACACCCGACTTTGACAATGTCTTTTCCACTGACGCGGTTCATTACTACCGATCGTTATTACGCATCCTGTACCTCGCCCTCCACTTCCATCTCATTGAGGACACGGACCAATCCGACGATGCTTCGTTCCGTTCCAGCTTCCGTGGCACCATGCCCAACAGCCACAACGAGTACAGGGAGCCAATCTCCACCCAGCTCCTCGAAATCCTAACCGACACGGTAGCCAAGGGGTTCCGAAGCTTAGCCACACAACTGCATGCTGAGCCCCTGTCAGTCTCCCCTTCAGACTTTGCCCTTCTCACTGCACTGTTGCAACGCATCATTGCGATTCCCGAGATGGCCAAGTGGCAACAACAGGCCGCCCTCCTTTTCGCCAACAACAACACTGTGCGGTACGCCACCAGCCTGTTCTCATGGGCCGACCGGCTGGCGATATCCCACAACGGCGTCGAGGACCCCATCTACGGCGAGCTCAGCATCCTCTTCCTGCTCTCATTATCCAGCATCCAATCCCTCGCCGAAACCATGGCCGTCGAAGGTATCCTCAGCCAGCTCAACACAGCAAACATCGTGAACTATTACCGGCGCGTCAACGGCGCCGGCCCCTTTGACAACCCCGCACGCATGTACTCCATCTGGACCAAGGGCATTCTCCCGCTCTGCCTCAACCTCCTCCTATCCGTCGGACCCCCCATCGCCGCCGAAATCGCCTCCTTCCTCAACCAATTCCCCGAACAGCTCACCCGCTCCGTCCTGAGCATCGCCTCAAACACCTCGTCACGTAGCCCCGCTAACAAAATGACTCTCTCCATCGCCTCGGAAACACACAGTCTGGCGCTCATCTCCGTCATCCTCGAAAACGTGCGCAAGCAAGGCCCAAAACTCGGCATCCAGGCCAACGATGTAGCGCTCTTGGATTGGGAAAGAGAGGCCGTCAAGGAAGATGTCGAGAGCTGGCTCAGCAGGAAGAGCGCGCTAAGGGAGCGCGTCGTCGCTGTTGATGAGAAGGAGTTGGATATGCTGAACCGGATTGTGGGCACAGGGGAGGATGCGCTGAGCGAGTTGGAAACGAGGGTTTTCGCCGAGCTCGAGGATGCGAGGAAGTGCCTTGTTAGCGGTAATGGGAGTGCGAATGGGAATGGCAATGGGGATGGTGCGAGCAAGTAGGCGTGCTTGACTTGCCTTGTCTGGGAGCGATGGCGTTGAGACTTTTTGTAGCAGTTGTAGAATCGAGCTTTTTTTTTCATGTCTAGTTTTAATGGGAAAAAAGAAAAGTCACCTTTTTGATTATTGGTCATTTTTTGCGAGCAGCTACTCGTCTGAACTTTGTTGCTGTCTGCTTTGTTCTTCTCAACCCTGCTTCTACCATGTTCATTCTGTGCGCAGCTGCGACGGAGGGAAAATCCCACTTGTCCCGCAGCTCGGAAGAAACACAGACTTGGGCTCGGATTTTGGTTTCGGGGGGAGGTACTTTCGAGCAAATACAACGCATCGGCGAACTGTATTGACGCTGTGCTTGTGCGATAAAAAAAAAAGGGGGGGGGGGGGGGAGGGG
>QGDG01000074.1:98995-159801 GCA_003268315.1 Stemphylium lycopersici
CCCCCCCCCCCCCCCCCCCCCCGCTCCCCCCTCCTCGCTCCCCCCTCCTCGCCGGGCGCTATCTTGGTGGCACCCCGTGCAATGCTTCGCCCGTGCGAAAAGCGCGCTGTTGGTTCCATGGGGCGAGCGGTTCGAGCGGTTCGAGCGGTTCTCGAGCGCGGAACAGAGGTTGCCGGACGGCAGACTAATGGCGCTGTAAAGTGCGTGCTTGCGAATCGTTTTTTTTTTCATCGTCTGATTGGGCTGTCGGAACCGGTGTACGAATATGTCGTTGGTGGGTTGGAAGATCATGCTGAGAGAGAAAGAAAGAGAGAGAAGGCTGGAAAACGTACGGAGCACGATTGTGGAAGCTAGGAAGCGGGCGAGAACGAGGGTGGGGGGGAGACAACAAGGCAGGAGACGACAAGGCAATTGATGGGGACTCCGTAAAGCTTCCCCCCGCCATCGTCGTCACAAAGCGGTGCCACGCCTGCTTCTTCGCCCCAGCCACGTAGCCCGCGTGCGGCAATGAGAATTGTGGCCCGGACATGGGCTTCGACGGCGTTGTTGTGCGTATGTGAGGGCGACGCTGCCTGTGGGCTATTTCGCGCAGGCGTACTATGCGGATCGCTCGTGTGAGCGTGTTGGGTGCTTCTTTGATGACTTTTGTGATCCCCATGATGAGACACTGGGGCCTGTGGACATGGACGCGGGCACGGGTATCTGGCGGAGCGAGATACTGGCGGTGCTGTGGGGGTGTGGATATGGTGATAATGAGGAGAGGAATAAGGACGGTGGGGTTTTGGTGCCGGTAAATGATCATTGGCCTTGGTATTGCAGTCTCAATGATGCTGTGTTTTGGATGTGAGAGGGAGTGGAAGTGGGCGGGTACTTGAGGTCGAGCTTGTTTTGATAACTTTGAACTGCATGGTGATCTGGGAATGAGCTTGATAGCTGTGTTAATGTTCTAGTTCTTTTTATGTGCAGTATCCCTAAACTCGGACATTGACTAGATGCGAATACCGATTGCAACATCACGCGGTGGAGCTCGAATCCGTTGCGATGAATTTCATGTGTGATGTGAAGTGTACCAGATCGTGGACTGCCCGCGTTTGACCACAGACTATTGTCTTCATCTTATGTTTTTGTAATCTTTGTTAAGATTTGCAACGAGAAGAGAGATCATTGTAGTTGCATTGAGATTGTGTGATCTGAGTGCGATTACATTGCATTGGCTGTTGCATATTGATGACGAGCTCCCTGGGCGCCTGAAAAGGAGTCGCTTACTAAAAGCAAAACTGGTCTGCACGAGGTAGTGGGTATAAATAAGCGCAGAAAATGGAATTGTAGAGCATGTTCATATCTCCCGTTCATACGTAGTGATACGTGGTATTCGCTGAGCCGCTAAATCGGCACCATCTCAACTACCGCCGACTCCGTCTTCTCATGCCTTGCCACCGACGAAATCTTCAGCCCAGCCTGTGCCGCAAGCTCACTAAACGCCTTTTCACTGCGCACCTTGCCGCCAATGTTTAGAATGAACATGTCGACGGTGCTGGTGTAGACGCTCGGCTGTTCGGGTCGCAGATACTCTGCTATCAGTATACGCGAATCATCTGCGCAGGCTGCGCGCACGTTCTTCAGGATCTGAAGGGCTTCGTGGTCGGACCAGTCATTCAAAACGCGGCGGATATAATACACAAGAGCACCTAGAGTTTATGGTTAATATGACGCCCAACGTGGTGAGGGCTCGACTCTCATACCTTTCGTGGGTTGCTCTCCAAAGATGCTGTGTCCAATCTTCTTCACCGGGCCCAAAACAGCAGAGTCTTTGTGTTCTTCCACCGCTTCATCAATGACATGTGGCTGGTCTTGCAGCACGCACCTAGCCGCTGGGATCGCCGGTGTCTCCTCCAGGATGCCCTTCAACGCCTGGCCCTTTCCACCAGCAACATCAACAATGAGGTCTCTCTTCTCCCCACCAGCGTTGTTCGCGGCATACGCAGCCACCCAGCTGAAATCGTACACCCCGGTAATAGGAATATCGCCATCGATGGCCATGGCGCCGTTCATTCGAGTCGCCAACCCAGGAATTGCAGCCATGATCTCGTACGCAGTCTTATCAGGCATGCCTAGCGCGAATCCACCCGGCGAGCGATTCGATCTAGGCGGCTCTGCAAGCCCGTTTACTGCGAAATAGTCTTTCCACCGCGTCGTCGGACCCATGAAGAAGTCAAAAAGGTACGAGTAGAATTGCGCGACGCGAGGATCTGTGAAAGCCTTGGATGCGGGTGTGTGCGCCACTTGACCAGGTGCTGGAGCCGTTAACACGCCGATTGCGAGGAGGAAAGCCGCAAAACGCTCGATTAGCTTGTAATCGACGTTCAGCTTTGCTGTAAGATCCTCGAGGGAAATCCCTTCATCTGGAATGGCGCTGAAAATGTCGTGCTCGACAAAGACGCGCATCACACCCATCTCGGCCATGGAGGCAAAGTATCTACCGATGGGCGTCTCTGCTAAAGAAAATTCGGCAGCCATTTTGTAGATATTGTATTGAAGGAAAACAAGATTGGATTTGACGAAATCGTCTGGAGAACATGCAATACTGCGGAAGATGTCGAGATATCTACAAAGCCGAGAAACCATGCACAACGGACAATTCCCACTAGTACTACGGACGAGCTCTGGTAAGCAGACTTTCTCTTGGCGCACACCTTCATGCAAGTTGCCGCATACATTGTTGTAGTAGAGCCAGGTAGGTTTCGCGACGTTTTACAATGGGCCGAATAGATACCTATCGATACCCCACACGTACTCCACCCAGCTCTTGACTCGGCAGGGACCCACACTAATAACAGCCTCAAAGGCCCTACCTCGTATGAGTAGCCCCGGCCCACCTGGTCCCAACGTGGCCGGTCTTTCCTGCTCCGCGGCCTCCGTGGACGACGTGGTGGGTGAACGGGGCAGATTCTGGCGGTGTAGACGTTGGAAACGCTACTCGGTAAACTTGGCAAGAAGCTCCATAACCAGATCAAGGCTTGTGAGCGAATCAATTGGAAGGCTAATCTGGTGTTTACGTTCCCACACGCTTTTTTATCAAGGCTTAATATCTAATAAGCGATCGTTGAGCCGCTAGTAACAGCACTGGTCTTCCCGAACGCATCCCGAACAAGCTCCTGGGCCCAATTCGGGAATCCCTTCAACCACGAGATTGGCGCCGCCGCACTGGGAATGAACAGCTGCGCACCACGTCTACTGGTGACCTGCTTCACAACAACCTTTGCTACATCCTCCGGTAACAACATGCTGTCCAGGATCTTCGGGTCCTGGCCACTCTTCAAGATCGTCTGCTCGATCAGCGGCGTGCGCACCCAACTCGGATGTACTATCGTAGTCTTCACACCCGGTGTCTTATACCAGATCTTCAATTCACTCGTGAGACCCTCATGGAATGCCAACGCTGCAGTCTTGGTCGCTACGTAGTCCGCATTAGCCGAGTTGGTGAGGAACGAGTTGACGCTGGCCACCGTCACGATGTGACCTTTGTCCTTGGCTACCATATCCGGAACGAACTGCTGGACGAGTCGCCAGTGCGAGAGGATATTCACATCGAAGATGCGGCCGAGGAACTCGTCCGGAGTTTTCAAGATGGTGTGCGAGCCCGAGATGCCGGCATTGTTTACGAGAATCGAGGGATGTCCGAGCTCGTTACGGATCTTTTCGGCCGTTTCCGCTATGGCTGTAGGGCTAGAGATGTCGCACCGGAAGTACGTCAGCAGTTCGTTTGATTTGAAGGCCTCGGGTGCGTCTTGGACGTCGAGCACTGCCACGCGTATCCCATGCGATGTGAGCGCTTCTGCGATCGCCTTTCCGATTCCACTGCATCCCCCGGTGACGACTGCGATTTCAGAAGGCCAGTTCCAACCGCGACCTGCGTGTATCTGCCAGGCGTTCGTGGCCCATGCGTTTAGAGCTGCGTTGGCCTTTTTGATTAACCCCGCGGCTGCTAGAAACCCCAGTGTGCGTATTACATTCCGGGGATCGAGGATTTGTGAGAGAGGTGTTGCCTCTAAGGTATCTCGCCAGGTCTGTTCGGGGGTGTACAATAGCAGGCCGAGAAGAGGACCGGTGACCATTGGCTCGAAAGCATATTTGGCGACAAAGGCTAGCCCTCCGAGGCTGGTCTCCAAGAGTGTCGACATAGATTCTCTCAGCAGCCTGGTATAGCGAGATGGAGGTGATGTGTTACATCGTGAGTCGCAGGCCCGTGTGGAAGGTATACCATTTGAGTAGCTAGACCGCGATCTAGTCGCTGTATGGAGCTGACAGCTTACATGGGGGATGGTCAGGACCGTGCTGGCTAGGACTCAATCTAGCACGTACAGCTTCGGCCGATCGATTTGATTACGAAAGAGAACCCGACTGAGAGTCGAGTGGAGTCAGAGGGTACTACTGGGATAGTAGGGGTATGGCCCCGGTCCGAAGTCACCCCGGATTATCCCATCCGAAGTCTGGCCGAATCGACCCCTGTGGGTAAGGATCTGAATCCTTGTCGCAATGCGAGGCTTCTACTGATCTTGAACACGCTTAGAGTCCGCGGTTATCCATAGTACTCGTTGTGTAGTTTACTGGTAGCCACGCATACGGATCGCCGTTCCTTGAATCCGGACCAAGACCTACTACGTTCTCCTGCCAGTCGAGCCTCTGGCGTGAAATCACGAAGATGGGCTTCCTAACGTCTATAGACGTTGACTTTTCGAAGTTGCTTCTATACGGCGTAGTCACGGCCATCTTTCTCCTTGTCCTCACCTCCAAACGCAACAATGGCAACAAGACGCAGTCGTCGATTGCGCACGCACCTCGCATCCCGTACAAACTGCCTTTTGGTTAGCAATATTCCAACCACTTTTCACATGTAACACTTGGGTTGGCCATGATAGTGGCGACTAACAACCATATGTCGCACAGGACTAGATATGGCATGGAAGCTTGTTCAACGCTTGAACTCCAACACCTTTGTCGAATACATCTGCGATGAAGTTTTAAATACCCCCGGTCGCACGGTGGAGATGAACCTGCTTGGAGGCGACATCTTCATCACCGATAGAGCGGAAAACATCAAGGCCATCCAAGCAGACCAGTTTGCCGACTTTGCCAAGGGACAGACGCCACATGATGTGTTTAGTAGTATCTTAGGCGACTCGGTGTTTACGAGTGAGTATTGTATTCCGCGTCGCGTGACACTGTTGCTGATATCGGATGAAGCGGATGGACCCTTGTGGAAGACAAGCAGAGAACAGTTAGAGCCGCATGTATGTAGCACTCTTTTGCTCACTCATCTGCGTCGAGCGGTTACTAATTTGTATTTGCAAAGGTCTCCCGTGTCCGTTCGGATGATATCCCAACTGCCGAGAAGCATATACAGAAGCTGCTGGCACTGATCCGAAATTCGCCCGACAAGGTGGATGTTTACGATTTGGTCGACAGAGTACGTCTCAATGCTGACAGCCTCTCTGCGGTCATTTCGTTCCTGACGCCCTCTAGTTTCAACTCGACTTAGTCAGTCAAGTTTTCCTGGGTGAATCCACCAATTCGCTAGAAGCAAATGAGCAGCCTTTTCGCAAGGCCATGGAGGAGCTTCTAACATTCAACACCAACCGTTTACTCTTCGGGTACGTAGCTGACCCTTCCAACCCCCTCCACATATGAAACATGAGAGCTGTGCTGATTTAATGCACTTATTCAGACGCCTTGCAAACTTATTTCCCGACTGGCTTTTCGCTCCTCGAGCATATCGTGATCTAACAAGCTACATCAACAATCTCATCGAAAAGACGCTAGCATTGCCTATCAACAATCAAACAGATGCGAAGACGCAAAAAGAATTCAATCTTGTCGAGGATCTAGTTTCTACGCATCCCAATGATCGATACTTCATCCGCGGCCAGCTTATTGCCGTATTGATGGCTTCAAAGGCATGTCTCGGCTTTCATTGTACTGTTCTGGAGAAATGACTTTGATGAAGCTCAAGTGCAGTACTGATAGTCGTGTAGGACCCAGGTGCCATTCTAACAACTTGGACGATATACCATTTAGCCCGTGACCCGGCGCTCTACAAGCGCCTCCAGCAGGAGATCGAAGAACAGTAAGCAACTATCTATGATAGTACAGGAAAAGGACTTGAAACTGACCATATTTCTCTCCTCAGCATCGGCATGGACTCAATCCCCACACCAGAGCAACTCCGCAAACTCACCCTTCTCGCCAACACAGTTAAAGAGTCAATGCGTATGTACCACCCACTTGGTCTCAACATCCGCGAAGCCAGGACCGATGCCATCCTCCCCGTTGGTGGCGGAGCAGATGGTGGAGAGCCTATTTCTGTTTCCGCAGGCCAAATCATCGGTACGTTGTTTCCCTATGGCATGCCACATACGTCTTGATCATCCATCGTGTAACTCTCACTAACTCTCGTCTTTTTCCAATCACAGTATACTCCGTCGCCAGTCTCCAGCGCAACAAAGAATCCGTAGGCGCAAACGCCGACGTCTGGGATCCATCGCGGTGGGATTCTTGGTCCCCCAAGTACGGCACTTATCTGCCATTTAGCATTGGGCCACGACAGTGTCCCGGGAGGGTCTTTGGGAGGTTCCAGATTCAGTATGTGCTTGTTCGGTTACTGCAGGAGTTTGAGAAGTTGGAGTGGTGTGGGCTTGATGGAGGCAGTTCGAGTGGTGAGGAGATGAAAATTAAGGTTGAGCTTAACCTCAAGTGTGCGGAGCCAGTGGTTTGCAAGTTTATTCCAAGACGCAATGGCGCTGCTTAGGGGTGGTGTGAGAGGTGTGATGCTAGGATTTGATAGAGACTGAGATTCAGCTGATAAGTTTGGAGGCGGCAGTATAGAGTTTAGATTGGTAAATAGTGCTACTACTGTAATCCTTTGGACTTCCTACCAACCGTGAAGTGTGACAGACGCGACTTCTAAGCTACAGGTCACGTGAACTTTTCAGGGGTTGGCACAAAGAGTCTAGACCACAATCCTCGCTGGACATCGATGGAAAATAACAAATTTCGGCTTCGTCTCTAGCATTAGTTGGCAGCGAATTATGACCCTTTCACTGGACCGTGTCCAATCGCCGTCGTGCAGCACATTATACGAGTTGAACAAATCCAATTCGGCCCCATGGAGCGTACCGAGATCCACAGCAGGCGCGCGTCGCCATTGTCATATCCACCACAATCTCCACTGCTATCGCTCTTCAACGAGGTACAGTAGTTCTCGTGTGTGATCCACTCGCTTTGGGGATGCTCAGCGCCGAACCGACAGTTGTTGAAGCTGCCTGCATTGACCTAGGAGTGATCCTGCGCGGATACATGATCGATCTACTGTGGGCGGGGCGGCGGATCGCCTAACATGTGGGTTTGCGCCCGCCGTTGGATTGTCGTGCTATATCAGTCGGACGATGGGTCTGTCGTAGCCGTCTTTCCGGGATGTACTTGTGGCTATTGTGCCCATAGAGTGAGCTTTGGTTATGTTGAGAACGACGTCGTGAGTCGCGAGTTTGCAAGAGGGTGTTTAGTGTCAGCAGGAACGGTTAAGGCAGCTTCGTGGTCGCGATTGGTGTGGTTAAGCTAGCAATCAGAGCTGGAAATAAAACTGCCTTGCTGGTGGTTGCGCCTAGCTGCTGCGCCTTGAGGTGCGCAGTCAGCAGATGCTAGATATGGTGGGGGCTCAACCTTCTGGGGCCCGAGCTCAGCTGAGTTCTGCGCCATACAGATTGCGGGGTTCACGATCGCCAATTGTCGGCGCCTTCAACTACAGAATGCCGTCTGGGTCATCTTGTTTTTTGAGGTTGGCTATCATCGAGGTATAATAAATCGGCACACTATGGGACATATTTACATCATTACTCCTATAGATGGATTCAAGCCTCGAGCGGAATATTTACGTGGAGTTCAGCCGGTTGTTGGGTGTTGCCTTGGAGTAACAATGGTAGAGCAAAGTCTTGGAGTACGATACCTGTGTTGAGAGCTTGCTTACCCAGTAGTCAGGCGTTGTCCCTCTGGTTCTGGTTCAAGCCTAGTAGCACCACAATGAGCCTTCGGCCCGTCTCGATTTAGAATTAGCTCATTCAGAATCCTATTTGAACATCATGTTCTTTCAGGCTGTGTAGTAGCGGCTGTTTCAACATGCGATCTCGCTTAAACCCCTCTCCTATTGGCTGAGATACTTACTATCTTTACATGAGCCTCTAAGCTCTCAGCTAACGTGTATAGCTTCTTTCAGCCTCTTGTTCTTTTCCTGCCATCGCTACTCCTCCCTCCATATCATCTGGTTCAAATTAGGCTGTACCACAATACACTACCGGTACGACGTAAGTAAATGACTGATGCTCAGCCTCAACTGCAACGCATAAAGGGAGGTATATCCACCAAAGCCTGGCTATAAGCTGCAATTTCATCTTACAATAAAGGAGCAAAATAACTGGTTGATAAACTTCAGGAGAGATTCAAATCCTTTACTTTCACTATCAGTTCTAAACATTCTCCGGCTCGTATAAGCATACCTCTATCCTAATCTTCAACAATGCCTTTCAATTTCACGGAATACAATCAAAGTTGCTCTCAGATGTCACCAGAGGAGCTGAGGCGCGAATGGAATCATTACACACGCCTTATCACTGGCTCGGCTACTTCAACGACCTTATCCGGACTTGCAGCACTTCCTACCGCAGGCATCAGCTTGATCGGGGTCATGATTGGATCTGCAGGCATCCACAATGCTCGAAAGAAACGCGAAATCATCGACTACCATCTTGGTCGTTACGAGGAGCAGCACAAAACTCGTAAGCGAGACGTGATAGGATCAATGGCGTTTAGCGGCACTCTGGGAGTGATCACGCTCGGTATGGGAACAATGGGCGCTGATATAGCGCTGACAGAAGGCGTATACCATGGGGTCCTTGCAATGACAGCTGAGACGGAAGTAAAAGTTGTCACTCACGTCATTTCGGATGGAGCTGCTCTGGCTAGTGAGCATAAATATCATGACCACTTGAAGGCGAAAGCAGAGAAGAATGCTAAGTTTTAGATGATAGATTTTTGAATAGAAAGTGCTTTTTATGTTGTATTGGGATGTTAGTGCTGTATCATAGTCCCGAATGTTTCAATCAATATACTGTCACGACGCAGTCACATGATCACTACAGGGTTGCGTGTTTGTAAAGTCGATTTTAGGTCGCTTATGTGTATGCCCTTTCAAATGAATAGTAATAAAACGCCGGATTCCTTAAACTAGGTAGATTCACGTTGGCCACCTAACCTTACCGTCTACTCTCTTCGCGATACTTCTACACTTCTATAGCCCTAGTAATACTAAGATTACACTAGTGCTATCGATAAGACTTCGGCCGACTGAGCCTCATCCCGGACGGTCGGAATGCTCCGAAGTAAGCGCGAGCCAAGCCTCCGGGTCAGAGGCTTAATTCTCACAGCCGCTTCGGGAGCTTCTATGCAGGAGCGCGCGTACAACATACAGCCGGCTACTAGCATGGCCAACAATCTACACAAGGATAGAATGTATCGATGTAGCTCGAGGCTGGGTTCGACCCGGGGATTAGAAAAGGACACGTTTCGCACCGAAAGCTCGGCGCAATACCATAGACCGCCTGTTCGTACGCCAGTCGGATGACCTGGAATCTAGAGTCTATAAGGATCGGATCGTCAGATGCGGATACCATGAATCGGGTCGAGCATCGGATCTATGGTCTACTCATCTACCCGTCTTGGCGGCCTGAGCAACGGCCGTGCGATGAGTTGTAGCCAGCCGGCTTCAGCCGCCCCCGGTGAACACTGAGTAGAGGAGCAATATGAGATACGGAAATATCATTGTTTCGTGGTTTCGTCCGAGGAAATCGGTCCTACAGTTTTATGGGTACTATGGAGCATCCTAAGCAGACAGGCCTGTGAAATCGCATGCTCGGGAGCCGAGAATCAGATACTCAAATTTTCTCATTCTTTTTACGAGTCGAAAGAGCGTACGATAACTTTCCTTCGCTGTGTTCACCATGGCATTTGAAAAGAGGTGGTTCGGCCTTGGGGTCGACGTCCGTCAAGAGTTTTGGTCAGTCTGGGCGGTGTTGCAAATAGCTCTATGCGCTGTAAATACTCTCAAGCAGATAGTCACGAAGAAATGCATGGAATACTGACCTTCACAATAGGCCCTAGCACACACGATATGCTCTATGATATACAATGTCTACTTTAACCCTCTTAAAAAGGTACCCGGACCATTCCTGTGGTCAATATCCCCCGTCCCCCTCCTCTTGATGTCATGGTCCAGCACGCCACACAAAAAGATCCTCTCCTTGCATCAGAAGTACGGCGATGTCGTTCGTACAAGCCCAAATTCGGTATCATGTCTCCACGCAACAGCCTGGAAAGAAGTCTACGGGCACCGCAAACCCAACCAGCCTGAGAACCTCAAGCACCCCGGCTTCGTAGCAGAAGTGGCTTCAGGTATCATTGGGGTGGGCACAGAAACTCATACGTACCAGCGCCGGCTGCTCGCCCCAGCCTTCTCGGCGCAGGGAATGCAGCGCCAGGAACCGCTCATCCGGCAACATGTCGACCAGCTCTTCCGCTGCTTCGAAGAGCACCGCGTAGAGGGTCAATCCATTGATCTGGGAAAATGGTTCAACTTCTTCTCCTTTGACATCATCGGTGATCTCAGCTTTGGCGAGTCGTTTGGGAACATGGAGCGAAAGGAGTTTCACCCGTGGATTGCTACAATATTGGAATTCTTTGTTGCGCAGCACGACATGGCGCATTTCCGTCGGGCGTATCCACTTCTGGAGGCAATGATAGGGCCGTTGGTTAAGGTGCTTGCTGCAAAGATTATTCTGAGACATAATACTTTTATGCGGGGGCAGATTGAGAAGCGTCTCGCGTTGGAGCCGAGTCGGCCGGATTTCATTGATGGTATGAAACCTGATGTTCAGAAGGGGAAGGAGGTTAGCTTGTCCAAAACATTATTTCAGATTCTAAATGAGGTCAGAGTGCTGATGGGCTAGGTTATAGGGTCTTTCTTTTGAAGCGATTTGCCATAACGCGAGCATCTTTGTCGTGGCTGGGTCTGAAACTACTGCAATCGCGTACGTCAGCTTCATTCTTTTTGCCCGGCTCTTAAAGTATGAATAAACTGACCATGATATGATCCAGTCTTGCTGGGGCAACTTACCTAGTCTGCACTCACTCTGAGATACTGGCCAAGCTTAGAGAAGAGATCGACTCGTCCTTTGATAGCGAGGAAGATATCACACTTCTTAGTGCGCAACGTCTCAAGTACCTCACAGCCGTGATAGACGAGACCCTACGCATCTACCCGGCTGCCGTAGGCTCTGTCCCGCGCCAGATTCAGAAACACGGCGAGGTTGTTGGTGGCCATTTTCTCCCCGGAGGAGTAAGTCTCGAAAGCACTCTCATGAGCCAATCTACGAGGGCCTGGAAATATTTCTGACTATCGTGCACCATCAACAGACAAATGTGGATATCTGGCATTGGGCAATGTACCACAACCCCGCTAACTTCACCGAACCTGAAGTCTTCGCCCCGCAGCGTTGGCTAGGGGATACACGATTCGAAGGCGACAAAAAAGCAGCATTTGCGCCCTTTTCGACGGGGAAACGCAGCTGCATTGGTCAAAAGTAAGACATACTCCCTTTTCCACTGTTTCCTCCGAACATCGATGCGAGGACGTTCACTGACTGGATTGATGCGGTCAGTTTGGCGCATTCTGAGATCAAACAAATCATGGCCCGCCTGCTGTGGAAATACGATGTCGAGCTTGTGGACCGCGAGTGGCTGGAAAAGCCGTGGCATGATCAACCTGTGCGCGCGTCTTATGTGCATCCGCCCTTGAACGTTAGACTTTCTCTCAGAGAAGGGAAGGTAAAGTCAGGCTAGGATATCTGTCTTTGGAAGAGCAAATGTGGGACTGTGTGGGAAGTAGACGACCGAGAGGTCTAGCGACCTTTGGAGCATGTCCAAACCCTCCAATGTTGTAATTCAGCACCATGCTATCAGCCCTCTATCCTAAAAGTCCTGCATCAACGCAGATTCTACACCCAACGCCCTCAACATCTCTCTCGTCTCGCACCAAACCATCTTTTCCAAAATCTCACCCTGCTTCGTGTACATGACAACCGGAAACCTAGCACACTGTCAGCAAAAGCATACCCCCCATAATCGCCCGTCATAGCAGGTGTCCCACTTACGGTCTTACATCCCACTCACTCAGGAAACCCCCGTGGCTTTCCTGCCCCGCACTCACAACAGCATGAACATAGGTACTCGCGCCCTCATCCAGATTCCTCCCAAACAGCTTAAAGTAAACCGACAACATGCACTTCGTGACCGCGTTGCTATTCAACGTCCGCCAGATCTCCGTTTCGCCAACCAAGCCCGGACAAACGGTATTGATGACAATTTGCTCGGCGTCAACTAGCTGTGCAAGTCGCCGCACAATGACCATCTGCAACAACTTCTCGCGCGCATACCACTTGGTGACATCGTACGCATCGTCAAACTGCGGCAAGATAGCTTTTTCAAGATCGAACCCCGCAAAATACGCCGTCGTCGACGTGACGATGCTGAGTCTGGCGGGGTTTCCATTGCTGGTTCTGGCTTGCAGTATGGGGATGAAAAGCACAGCGAGCATGACGGTAGAAACATAGTTGACCTGGAAAGTCTGCTCCTTGCCCGTCTTGGGCGAGACAACAGCGTCCCTGTTCTGCACGCCTGCGTTGAGAACAACAATGTCCAAGTTCTTTAGCCCCTCGGACTTTTTTGCAAACGCTGACACGGACGCTGGGTCCTCCATATCTAGGATCCAAACCTCAATCTCGGCTTGCGGAAACTGTGCTTGCAGGCTCTCTGCTGCGACGTCGCCTTTAGCCTGTGACCTTACGGCTAGAATAAGCCGCGATAGGCCTAGCTCTAGGAGTTGCCGTCCAGCCTCGAGCCCGAGACCGGTGTTGGATCCCGTGATGATGGCGGTTTGGCCTTCGAGATGAAGACCCGCTGCGATTGGAGGCGGATGCATGAAGAGCTGGCGGTAGACAAAGCCCAGGCCGCTTTGGAAGGTGAGGCGACTGCGTATTTGGTCCCACAACGTCATTTTAGAAGGGTGGTATTGGTTGGATTAGATTGAAGAGGGGTGGGGGATATTGCGGAGATGGGCTTATTCGTACTCTTTCGTCGCACCGAACACGCCTACTACTGACTACCCAGGTGCACATATCAATGGACCTTAGTGTCCGGCGATAAGCTGCGTTGTGGTGAGGTGTCGTTGCTTTGTGGGGCGGAACAAGTCGCTCCTTCGTACGCGTATTGCGATTCTCCATAGAGCCACCGAGTCTTAGCCTAGTTGATTGAGGCTCATGAGTCGTATACGTGAGGTCCTTAGAACCACCGAATCTGGGGCCCATGCGCTGGTCCCGAGAGTCCGGCCGGATTAGCCCCATGCTTAGCCTCGCCTAGTGTAACATGTGTCTACCCCGGTCAATGTAGAGAATGGGGACTAGGAATGAGTCGTTGGTCATATTTCGATGGTGAGCTTACTATCCGGATATGCATGGAATGTATTTAGTCCAAGTCAAGTCACTGTCTCTTGTGAGGAATCAATCTTGTTGATATTAAATACCCCGAGTTAAATCGTGCTTGCTCCTGTCTCGTCGTAATACTTTTCTCCAACTCTGGGAGTGTCTGAACTTGGCGAGACTGTTACTACACACATCCCTCCAGCTTGGACTAATACACCGGAAACCACAATCATGGCTACCGACAAGACAACGCCGATCGCCATTATCGGCATGAACATGAAGTTCCCAGGCGACGCCGTATCCGCGGAATCCTTCTGGGAACTGGTGATGCAAGCGAAGAATGTATCCAAGGAGATACCGCAAGACCGCTTCAACATAGACGGTATGCAAACCACTCTCGTCCCACTTGTTACTTGACGGCAGCTCATTTAAGCCTTTCCCTCGTCTTCTCAACCAATCTCCCCAAGAGATGAACGAGGGTTTTAGACTAACACTCCCGTCCAGCATTCTACCACCCCGACCCCGCCCGCCTAGACAGCGTAAGTCTCCCTCTCCACCCAACCATCCAGCAAATCACAAATACTGAGCCCACATAGTTACGAATCCGGCACGCGCACTTCATGACCGAAGACCCGCGCTCCTTCGACGCCCCCTTCTTCAACATGTCCTACGCGGAAGCCTCCGTACTCGACCCCCAACAACGGGGCCTCCTCGAAGGCGCCTACCGAACGTTTGAAAACGCAGGCATACCGCTAGAAACCCTCTCTCGCTCTCCAACATCCGTCTACTGTGCGAGTTTCAGCCGCGACGGCGAGACGATAACCGGCCGCGACTTCTCGGCGCAGTCGCGGTACCACGCCACAGCAAACGGCTCCTCAATGCTGAGTAATCGCATAAGCCACTTTTTCGACCTCGCAGGCCCCTCGCTCACGGTCGATACGGCGTGTTCGTCGGGCTTGTACGCGCTGCATCTCGGTGCGCAGAGCATCGTGACGGGCGAAAGCGCCATGTCGCTCGTGTGCGGCGCAAACACATTCATCACGCCCGAGAGCCAAGCGCTGGCGCTCAGCAACGGCGGTTTCCTCAGCGTCGACGGCAAGAGCTATAGTTTCGACGAGAAGGCGAATGGGTATGCGCGGGGCGAGGGGTTCGGGTTCGTCCTGCTGAAGCCGCTTGATGCGGCGCTCAGAGATGGCGATGTTGTGAGGGCGGTTATCAGGGCTACCGGCGCGAATCAGGATGGTAGGACACCGAGTATCACCCAGCCGAGTCAGCAGGCGCAGCTGGATTTGCTGAGGGATACATATCGGGTTGCGGGGCTCAATGTGGCGGATACGGATTATATGGAGGCTCATGGGACGGGCACGCCGGTTGGTGATCCGATTGAGGCGGCGGCTGTAGGGCTGGCTTTCCGCGATGGTCGCAAGGCTGATAGGCCGCTTTATATGGGGTCTGTAAAGGCGAACATCGGGCATTTAGAGGGCGCTTCGGGCATGGTGAGTTTCAACTAATGTCTGAACTGATATGCGCAAATGTCGCTAACGGGTTTGTCGGTGTAGGCTGGTGTCATAAAGGCTGTTCTCGCGCTGGAGAACGCTGTGATTCCACCGATCGCCATGTTCGAAAAGGCAAACCCTGCTATTGATGTGGCAGGTTTGCAGCTCGCGGTAGGAACTCTCTCCAAGAGACGAGAAAGATGCTCTTACTGACTTGATTCAGTTCCCTAAAGAAGCAGTCCCGTGGCCGGCGACAGACGTTCGCAGGGCATCAGTGAGCTCTTTTGGATATGGAGGTTGGTTTTCCTATCTTGGAAAATACATCAAGATGCTGACAAAGAGCAGGCAGTAACGCGCACGTGATTCTCGACGACGCCTACAACTACCTTCGCACCCACGGCTTGGAAGGGCTGCACAAATCTGTCGGCGAGCGTCCAGCCACCAACGGCCATAGCAACGGCCACACCAACGGCAATGGCGCTCTCTCGACAACCCCCTACGCCATCATCCCCTTCTCAGCCGCCGACAGCGACGGGACAAAGCGCCAAGCATCAGCCCTCCAAACCTTCCTCTCCTCCCACTCATCCCCCGCTACCGCAAACTTCCTCTCAGACCTAACCTACACCCTATCATCCCACCGATCTCAGCTGCAATTCCGGTCCTTCGCCGTCATCTCCTCGCCTTCTGATGATCTCACAGATCTTGTCTCGCCTAGCACCTTCAGCAGCACGCATTCTGCACCAGACCTCTCCTTCGTCTTCACAGGGCAGGGCGCGCAATATGCTCGCATGGCCACCGGTCTTCTGCATTATCCCGTTTTCCGGCAAAGCCTGGAGGATTGTGATGTCCATCTCAAGTCTCTCGG
Organism: Stemphylium lycopersici; assembly: GCA_003268315.1. Taxonomy (NCBI): domain Eukaryota; kingdom Fungi; phylum Ascomycota; class Dothideomycetes; order Pleosporales; family Pleosporaceae; genus Stemphylium; species Stemphylium lycopersici. The sequence goes on from QGDG01000074.1 coordinate 114,937, forward strand.
CTGCACTTGGTCGGTACTGGAAGAGCTTGAGAGAGACCAAGAGGCTAGTAAGGTTGCGGAGCCGGCGCTATCACAGCCCCTTTGTACCGCAATCCAGATAGCTCTCGTCGATCTGCTGCGCGCATGGGAAATTGCTCCCCGCGCAGTAGTTGGGCATTCATCTGGTGAGGTCGCGGCGGCGTACTGTGCAGGTGGACTAGACCGTGAGAGTGCGTGGAGGGTAGCTTACTTCCGTGGTGTTGTCGCCGACAAGCTGGCTTCTGACGCCGCGAGGGAGGCCACAACGATGATGTCGGTGGGTTTGGGCAAGGAGGATGTTCAGACGTATCTGAAGGCTGAGCCGACGGTGACAATCGCATGTGAGAACAGCCCCGTCAACGTCACGGTGTCGGGCCCAACGGCGGCGATCTTGCGCTTGTTTGAGACTTTGGACGCTGCGGAGGTGTTCGCGCGGAAGCTGCCTGTGAAAATCGGGTATCACTCCGAGGCGCTGCGTGACGGAGCAGTGGAATACGAGAACTTGCTAGCCGGAATCTGCGCGCCGGTGAAGGACAGCAAGGAGCCAAGCACTGTTGCCTTCTTCTCGTCTACAGAGGGCAGCTTGATCACACTGGAGGGTCTTGCGATCCCGAGTTACTGGGTGAAGAACCTACTCTCCCCAGTCCTTTTCACAGACGCTGTAACGGCGCTGGTCAGCGAGCGGAAGCAGACCACCAAGTTCTTCGTCGAGATCGGCCCACAATCTGCCCTCCGACGGCCCGTCAAAGACATCTTAAAGCACATTGGCGAAAGCGAAGACAAATGGTCGTACGCAGCCATGCTCAGCCCCCGTCAACCCGACATTCGCTCCCTCCTCGAGACACTCGGTGCCCTCTGGAGCGCGAGCCTTCCCATCGATCTCAACTTGCCCAACCAAGCCACTCTCAAGCCGACAACTCCGCCAAAGCGCGTAACAGACCTCCCCGCCTACCCCTTCTCTCGTGCAAAGCTCTATTGGGACGAACCCCGCATCAGTTCCCTCTATTCTAAGCGTCCATTCCGCAGGCATGCACTCCTCGGCTTGCGCGAAAACGACTTCAATCCTGCTCAGCCGACCTGGCACCACAAGATCCGCCTCGCCGAAGCGCCCTGGATCGTCGACCATGCGCTTGAAGGCTCACCACTCTACCCTGGCACGGGTATGCTTGTGATGGCCATCGAAGCCGCGCGACAGCTACTACCTCCCAACGCAGCCATCAGTGGGTACAAGCTTGAGAACGTGCGGTTTATGCGTTCGATCCCCGTGAACGAGACGGAGAAGGGTACTGAGGCAAAGATCTACCTCCAGCCGCGTCGACACACAGCCAAGGACGCTGCGCAAGGTGTGTACGACTGGCGGGTATTCACGCTCGGTGGCGAGGAGTGGATCGAGTGTGCGTATGGTAGCATTCGCGTCGAGCTTGAGGAGGCAGAAGTCTTGCCCGAGACAGCCGCACGCAAGGCTAGGTGGGCGAACGCTGTGAGCGAGGAGCACGCGAGCGCGGCAGGGCAGTGCACGCTGAGTGTACAGAGCGCCCAGCTGTACGAGAACTTGAGCAAGAAATCCGGATTCGACTACGGGCCGTACTTTCAGGGCTTGCGTAACATCAAGTACTCACGGAACGGCTGTGCGTCAGGCACTCTTGCGCTGCGAGATTATGCGAAGAACATGCCCTACGCCGCCGAGGACCCATGTGTCATCCATCCCACGACCTTCGACTCCGTCTTCCACGTGGGATTCGTCTCGCTGAGCATGGGAGGATGGGAGGCGATCCCGACGCTGATGTTCAGCAACCTCAAGGAGCTGTGGGTCTCGCACAAGCTATTCACAGTGCCCGGTAACCCGCTGCTGAACGTTGCGACGAAAGAGGTCGCTCGTACATTCAGGGAGTTTGAGTGGGATGCTAGTACGCTGCTTGCTGAGACAGGCGAGCCTGTCATTGTCGCCAAGGGTGAGCGTGGAACTGTCATCGCCGGGGCGGGCAGTAACTCGCGCGACGACGACGGCGCCAGTCGCTTCTCATACGGTATCGACTTCAAGCCCGATCTCTCGCTGCTAGGCAAGGCTGAGACTGAGACCTATCTCAAAGAGCTCTTCGCCCTGGACCCACAATTCTCGCCGGACCCCAAGGACGCTGAGGCTGTTGACCGGGCGGACGCCATTGCGCTGTATTTCATCGAGCAAGCATTGGATAAGATCGAGAATGGCGAGCCTTTGGAGTTTGACAATCATTTGACCAAGTATGTGGACTTCCTACGCAAGGTCCGCGCGAACAGGGGGAAGTACACGTTGGCGTCCCGAGGGCTAGGCCACTTGAGCATTGAAGATGTCTTGCGGGAGGCAGATGACGAGCCTACGCAAAAGCTGGTGAAGAAGGCTGGCGAGCATCTTTATGGCATTCTGGCGGGGACCGACAATGCGTTGCAGATTATCTTTGAAGGAAACCTTGCCAATGGTAAGTCCACTAACTGATGTCAGGGAAAGGCACAAGAAGCTGACAAGCATAGATTTCTACCACTGCGATTTCTACGCGCGCCATTACCGCAAGGCTGGCGCGTACATGAGCATCTTAGCGCATGCGAATCCTCAGCTAAGGATTTGCGAAGTCGGTTCAGGGACGGGCAGTGCCACCAGCAAGGTGCTGCCGTTTTTGGTTGATAGTGAAGGTCTCCAGGCTGATCAGATGGTCCGGTACGTTGATTCGCCCATCTTTCACCTTTTCTCTTTCTCGAAATATGTCAAGTTTCAGGGACGCCAACTAACAACCTCTTAGCTTTGGCGAGTACGCCTACACCGATGTCTCAGTCGGATTCTTCGAAAAGGCACGAGAGAAATTCGCCTTTGCCGAGAAACACATGCGCTTCGCCAAACTTGACCTTGAAATCTGCCCTTCTCTTCAAGGCTTTGAGCTCGGCAGCTACGACGTGATCATGGCTTGCAACGTCATCCACACTACATCCGATCTCATGAAGTGCCTCCGCGATCTGCTCGCGCTCCTACGACCCGGCGGCAAGCTCATCATGATGGAGACCACTGTCGACAACATCCGTGACGGTATCATCTTCGGCCTGTTACCGGGATGGTGGATGCGCGAGGGCCACTGGTGGGACGGCGAAGACGTTGACGCAATTCCTGGGGAGGACGAGGCACTGGGTCCTATCCTGACTGAAGACGGCTGGGATGCTGCGTTAAAGACGGCTGGCTTCTCGGGTGTGGATATGGTGTTCAGGGATAACGAGTACAAACCGCGCCACCGTGTCTCAACGCTGGTCACAACGAGACCAGAAGAGGTTGAAGTTGAAGCTACGCGCGAGAACTGGGTCATTCTCGCGGATGAGGCGCAGGCTGCATACGCCGATGCCTTGAAGGCGAAACTCGGCGCCGTGTCTTGGATTGGTGAGACCGAGACCTACACTCTCGGGGATCTGGTTGCTGCTGGCCTGCAGTTGAGCAGCACCAACGTGATCAGCTTGCTCGAGCTCGACACGTCTCTATTTGGCACCATTGCAGACCCGGAATTTGAAGCACTAAAGAAGATTAGTCTGGATGCAAAGACGGTTCTCTGGCTGACACGCGGTGGTAGTCCTGGTGCCAGCAACCCCGCCGCCGAGATGGCAGTCGGTTTCTCGAGGAGTATTTGCTCTGAGCGGGGTGACCAGGCCTTTGTCACCCTGAGCTTGGAGACCGTAGACCCGAATGATGGAGCCAGTCATGTGCTCAGTCTCCTCGAGCACTTCCACAAGATAGGAGGGGGCAAGAGCGCGGACGCCGAGTCGGAGTATGCAGTGCACAACGGCCTCATTCACATCCCACGCATTGTCCCGCAAAAGAGCGTCAATCAGACTCTCGCCGCGCGCGCAAGACTCCCTGACAAGCTCAACTTCACGCTAGGCCAAGCTGCCCCGAAACCGCGCATAAATCTGACCATCCAACAACCCGGTCTGCTAGATACCCTCTACTACACCGAGACCCCCACTCCCAGCACCGAGCTGCAACACGGCCAGGTTGAGATCGAAGTGGCAGCTGCTTCTCTCAACTTCCGCGACGTAATGATCTCTTTGGGCCAAGTCCCAGGTGACGGTCTCGGTCTCGAAGGCTCCGGCACTGTTACCAGCGTTGGGCCCGGCTGCACGATGTTGAAGCCCGGCGACCGTGTCATGTACTTCATCTTCTCGACAGGTGGCTGCTGTGGAACCTATGTGCGTTGCGACGAGGGGTCGACGCGCAAGATCCCCCGCGATGACATATCATTCTTAGACGCGGCTGCTATTCCTGCAGTGTGGGCTACAGTCGTGTATGCGTTCGATTACGTCGGCCGACTACGCAAGGGCGAGAGCGTGCTGATTCACGCTGGCGCAGGTGCCGTGGGCCAGGCTGCTATTCAGCTCGCGCAGCTACGCGGGGCGGACGTCTTTGTCACTGTAGGAAGCGAGTGGAAGCGCGAGTTGGTGAAGGGGCTTTACGGCCTCGCGGACGACCACATCTTCCATAGCAGAGAGGCCAGCTTTGTCGACGACGTGTTCCACGCCACAGCCAACCGCGGTGTCGACGTCGTCCTCAACTCCCTCGGCGGAGAACTCCTCCAGCACTCATGGCGCTGCACCGCGCCATTTGGTCGTTTCATTGACATCGGCAAGGCTGACATTCTTGCCAACAACACGCTCGAGATGGGCCATTTCCTGCGTAACGTTACCTTCGCGGCTGTCGATGTCGCGGGAATGTATGCCGAGAACAAGCCCCTCATGCAACTCGTGCTCGACGACGTCTTCAGCCTGTTTGCGGCGCACCCAGAACTGCACAACCCCAAGCCGTTACACGCGTTTGCGCCAAGTAAAGTTGAGGAGGCGATGCGCGCTTTGCAGGGTGGCAGAATTGCCGGAAAGGCAGTCATTGATTTCGAGAAATCGGGAGATGTGGTCACGTATCAGCCTGCACAGACGCCAGCCTATGGGTTCGAGGCACAGGCTACTTATGTGATTAGTGGTGGTTTGGGCGGATTAGGGCGTGAAATCATGCGCTGGATGGCCTCCCGCGGTGCTCGACATTTTCTTGTCACTTCTTCGCGTGGTGTAGCCGGGCGCGCCGACGTAATTGCGTTCATCAAAGAGATGGAGGCTCAAGACGTCGTGATCCACGCGCCAGCATCTGACATATCCAACCGCGCTGTTCTCAAGGCCACGCTAGAGGAGGCTAGCAAGACACTGCCGCCGATCAGGGGCTGCATCCAGGCGGCGATGGTGTTGTCGGACAACATGCTCTCCAACATGACCGTCTCGCAATTCCACCGCGCACTAGCGCCCAAGTACCAAGGATCCTGGAACCTCCACGAGCTTCTTCCCAAGGACATGGACTTCATGGTCTTCCTATCCTCCATGAGTGGCATTATCGGTAACCCTGCCCAAGCCAACTACGCAGCCGGTAACACATTCGAAGATGCGCTTGCTCGGCACCGCGCTGCCAGCGGGCTCAAGGGCGTCTCGTTCGATCTGGGCTTAGTTCTGGAGGCGGGTTGGGCAAGCGACAACTTTGAGGACGTGACGAAGAGTTTGCGGGCTGGGCTCGGTGGGTTGACACAAAAGCAACTCATGGCAATTCTGGATGTGTTGTGTGATCCCCAGTACGACTGCGCAGGCGGCGCAGCGCAGGTGGTGAACATTCATGATAAGCCTTCCAAGCTGTATCGCATGTTCCAAGATGGCGTGCTGCACTGGGTGGGCAAGCCGTTGTTCAGAAACCTCCTTCGTTTGGGCCAGGTCGAGCTGGTCAACGGCACAGGCGGCGGCAGCGAAGGTGAGGCGACGGCGGTCGACTACCTGGCGCTCATCAAGGCGGCTGCTGACGCCAAAGAGGCTGGGCAAATTGTCACGCTGGCGTTGCTTGGGAAGTTGAGCAAGTCGCTGTCGATGCCAGCAGAGAATCTTGATGTGGGTAAGCCGGCGTATGTTCTTGGTGTTGACTCGCTTATTGCGGTCGAGCTTCGCTATTGGTTCCTTAAGCAATTCGGAGTGGAGGTTCCTGTATTCGTCATCTTGAAGAAGCAGCCGACGGTTGACCTGTGCCAGCATGTGGCAGACCAGGTCATGGCAAGCAAATAAGTTCTGCAATAGCTAGAAATTGACCTATTGAAAAGGATACGATGTCTACGGCGATGAGAGAAAGGGATGTGCAGTGGAATGATGAGATGACGTGCAATCACGGCGCATTGAGGGGTTTAGCGAGTAAGTCCTGGGTGGGTGGGTGGATGATGGCGCAAAAGACGCAGTCCTAAATCCCCGGTATTGCGACATGGTGAAGATGATGCCACAGGCGGGGCGGTTGGTGAGAGCAGCGCAGAGTAGCTTACGCGCGAAAGAAAAAAGATGCAATCAGGAGTCAGAGAACGATGCTGCCTTGGGAGGTTTCTCGGTGGTGGAGCACAATGATGATGACGATGCTGCGCCCCGCGCGGATGTGTTCGCTTCGGCCACACTCGTCCACATGTTCGTAGCGATTACTAAGGGCGTGCCTAGGGCGTGCCTAGGGCGCTTGCCCGTTCCCGTCCCATTGGTGACGTCTCGGCTGACAAGACTGGGCGGCTTCAACAGGGTCTTGCGGCCATTTAATTTCCCTCGCAACCCACATCAAAACAAGCTTGCGACGGGCTCCGATTGATAGCTGTTGATCGCTGCCAGTTTCCCAGTCCACCGCAAATCCGAGTTTTTCCTGCTAGTCTCGGCTCGTAGAAGAATCGCACCGTAGCCAAGCTCGCAGCCGTCAGCGCACGTTTCCGTAGCTTCCGCGGTTGTCCTCCAAGCTCAGCTCCACTGCGGCATCCCGAAACCATCGCTCCTTCACTGCCAATTCATCCCAGCAACCTTTGGACATGGCGCAAAACTACCAGCAATACGGCGGAAACCCATACGGGCAGGCCGAGGAAGGATACGGCGCGCAGGCAAACCCATACGGCGGCGGTGGCGGCTATGGCTCGTCCAACCCGTATGGCGGAGGAGTAAGCAGTCGCAGTCGCATTTGCGCGACACGACTTCAGATGACTGACGCGACAGTGTAGTATGACGAGCCGCAGCAACTCAACCCTCCGGCGCCGCTCCAGCGACACGGCGACTCCAACTATTCGCAGCCGTCGCAGTATTCACAGGCCGGCGCCCTGAGCCCATCAAACACGCACACGCAAAATGTCCCCCACACCGATGTGCCTATGAACAACATGGCTGCGCAGGGCATGGAGGCGCCAGGGGCCAGGCCTCTGAGCCGAGAAGATTTCTTCGCGCGCATCGAAGGCGCAAAGCAACGCATCGGTCAGCTGACAGCCGACATCCAAGCCATTGCAAGCGTCCACCAGCGCATGCTCGCGTCGCCCGACAACCGCTCCACCGCCGAACTCGAAAGCATCGTCACAAACACGCAGATCAGGAATACGCAAATCAAGGATGAGATCAAGTTCTTGGAGAGGGACGTTCTGCGCGACGGGAACAACCCGACAAAGAAGACGCAGGTGGATGCGCTGAAGAGGACCTTCAAGAGCCAACTCGAGGACTTCCAGAGGGAAGAAGCCGACTACTCCAAGCGTTATCGTGAAGCGGTCGGTAGGCAGTACCGCATCATCAACCCGGATGCTACGGATGCCGAGGTTGACGAGATCGCAAACGCCGACCTGGGCGATGAGGGCATCTTTACCCAAGCTGTAAGTTGAAGGGATGAGTGCGGCGGAGAAGACGTGTCTAACAGCCTCGTAGCTCAAATCGAACCGTAGCGGCCAAGCATCCAGTGTGCTTGGTGCTGTCCGTGCGCGCCACAACGACATCCAGCGCATCGAAAAGACCATGACCGAGCTAGCTCTGCTCTTCACCCAACTCAACGAGCAAGTCGTTTACCAAGAGGCTTCAGTCCAACAAACAGAGCAACAAACCGTCCAGGTCAAGGAAGACACGGAGAACGCGAACAAGCAGCTAGACGAGGGCATCAAGTCTGCGAGACGCGCAAGAAAGCTCAAGTGGTGGATCCTATTGACCGTCTTGGCAATCATCGCCATTCTCGCCCTGGTCCTTGGATTGTACTTTGGCTTGAACAATAAGAAATAGAGAGAGGAAAAAAAAAGAGAGAGAGAGAGAGAGAGAGAGAGAGAGAGGTGTTGGGTTCATGATTTGTATGGCTGTGATGTAATGGATACGATAATAAGAAGGACGAGATGGGATTTTGGGACATGAGGAGGGAGGCAAGGGTTCCTCATCTGCTTTACTACTATTCTTCTCCATCAGTAATAATCTGGGGCTGCTCACTCTGCAGCCACACATGTGTATAAACGAGATTCGGCATGAGGATTCATCAACTAGCGCTTAATCACGATGGCAAATAAAATAAAAAAAAAAACAGGCTCGCAAAAATAGCCTTTTGGCTTTCGTTCCGGACTTGTTGATTTGGACGCGACGATTTCGAAGGATCGTGTGAGGCTCGCTCGCTAGCAGGGTCTGGATGGGTCCAGTTGGACGGGCCGTAACAGGCCCCAAATATATCGAGGCAAAATCCCTCAGCATTGCTCGTAACAGACTGCACCGCCTCCCCAACATGTGTAATTTCGCGCTCCACTAGGGCAGCGCTCTAAGAGAGACGAGGTGGAGTGGTACGGGTGGGCATCTCGCCATCCACTCTATTGGATGGCAAAGTCATGGAAGGTCCGATAGGGTTTTGTGGGGCTGGGCGAAGTGGGATCGTTGAGTGCATCGTTTCACGTCAACACCAGTGTTGCCGTTTCGCGCGCCCACCAGCGATCTCCTAGCCATCCATGCCGGTGGTGCTGGTGCTGGTGCTGGCGCGGCATGCATGTATCCATGTGTCGTCATCGACGCCAATCTTAGAGTCTATCCGTCTGCGCCCGCCGCCCGTAATCTCGGCACTAGGTCTCAGGGTAGCAGGGCAGGGAAGTGAGGGTAGAAGGGGGTTGCGCTGGTGATTCGGATCGTCACTGCAAAACACGGTAGATGCAGTGAAAGCAGTGAATGATTGACAGCAGACGCGTGTTTCAGCGGCAGATGACGGTCGCATGGTGGCAGTCCATCCAAGCGTGATCGCCACGGCAAACGATTTGTCTTGGTTGAGCTTACTGGGGCCCCTAGTGCAGCCTTGTGTGGGTCTTGGCGCCTTGGTCAGGGGTTGGCGTTTTTGCAGCGTCTGAAGCACCGGGGTAGGCACCAATGAGAGGCTGCAAGCGCACCTGACTAAAATTGGACGCGTCGCCTCCCCGTGCCTGCCCCCCCAGCGCTTTAACCCGTTTGCAATTCCTTCTTTCTCCTTCAAAGCAACTGCCTTTCCTCTTGCTCTTTCCTGTCCACAACAAGTGTGTTTGTTGCTTCTTTTGCTACTCTTCTTAATCGCTCGCAACTTCGTACCCTCGTTTATCCGGAGTTGCCACTCACTTCACCTGCGCCTTCTCCAACAAACCCATTCGCTTTTCCTGTTTACTGGACGCCGCTTGGTTGCCTCTTGTAGAACATACAATCGCTCAACCGTAATTATCATCAACAACCCGGCCACGACCATCATGAAGACTTTTGCCATTGCTGCCGCTCTTGCGGCTACCGCTGTTGCGACGCCCTCTGCTACTCAGAAGCGCTCCAACATCACCCCCGTCACCGTCAAGGGAAATGGTATGCTGTCTGCTATCCATGAAGCCACCCAGCAGTACTAACAACATGTAGCTTTCTTCGCTGGCGATGAGCGTTTCTACATCCGCGGTGTCGACTACCAGCCCGGTGGTGCTTCTGACGCCAAGGACCCCATTGCCGACGAGGCAGGCTGCAAGCGCGACATTGAAAAGTTCAAGGAGCTCGGCATCAACACTGTCCGTATCTACACTGTCGACAACAGCGCAGACCACGACACCTGCATGGGTCTCCTCGCCGACGCCGGTATCTACCTTGCCCTCGACCTCAACACCCCCAAGTACTCGCTCAACCGTGCCGAGCCCCAGAAGTCCTACAACAAGGTCTACTTGCAGAGCATCTTTGCTACCGTCGATATGTTCGCAAAGTACGACAACACCCTGTTGTTCTTCTCCGGTAACGAGGTCATCAACGACGACAAGACGACCAACTGCGCTCCTTACGTCAAGGCTGTCACTCGTGACATCAAGTCTTACATGAACGCCCAGGGTCTCCGCAAGGTCCCCGTCGGTTACTCCGCTGCTGACGTCGAGTCCAACCGTTACGAAATGGCCGACTACATGAACTGTGGTGACGACGCCGTCCGCAGCGACTTCTTCGGATTCAACGACTACTCTTGGTGCGACCCGTCTTCCTTCACCACCTCCGGATGGGACCAGAAGGTCGAAAAGTTCTCCAACTACAGCATTCCTATCTTGTAAGTCCTCGTCATTTCAGCACTGCATTCCATATCTAACAATTCGCAGCCTCTCCGAGTACGGCTGCAACAAGAACGAGCGAAAGTTCGAAGAAGTCAAGTCCCTCTACAGCACCGACATGACCAGCGTCTACTCTGGTGGTCTCGTCTACGAGTACTCCCAGGAAGATTCCGACTACGGCCTTGTCGAGCTCAACGGTGACAGCGTCAAGGAGCTCCCCGACTTCAGCGCCCTCAAGAGTGCTTTCGCCGGTACCAAGAACCCCAGCGGTGACGGTGGCTACAAGACCGACGGCAAGGCCTCCGAGTGCCCATCTGAGTCCAAGACCTGGGATGTCACCATGAAGGACGACGAGCTGCCCGCCCTCCCCTCTGGTGCCACCGAGCTCTTCAAGAAGGGTGCTGGTAGCGGTCCCGGTCTTAAGGGTTCCGGTTCCCAGCAAGCTGGTTCCTCCGAGTCCAACGTTGCCAACGCTGATGACGGTGCTGTCACCTCTGGCGGTGTTGTCCCCAGCGCCACTGGCGGTAGCGGTAGCTCCACCGACGCTGCCGGCGCCGCTGCATCTCTCCGCCCTCTCGAGTTCAGCTTCGCTCCTCTCGTCTGCGGTGCCGTTGTCCTCGTCTCTTCGCTCTTCGGTGGTGCTCTCGTCTTGTAAGAGGTCGCGGTCTTTGAAGCTTAGCTCGCGTGTTCGTATGACTGTCTTTTTTCCACCAACCCTCAATCATCCTACCCATCCACGCAAAAAAAAAAGATGGTGTTCGGGTCAATACAATGCAACAACGACCCAGCGCGGGTAACGTTTTGCCATCATCTGGTGAATTAAGATGTACATTTTTTTTTCTGGCTTTCTTTCCTTTAGGTCATTATCTCGTAGCTAGCAACCTGTCGGGTGAGCTTTTTTCACTTTTGTTTCTCGCGTGTTAGAGTATATATCCTGCAAAATACAAACAAATTGAAAGAACATCAAACTGTGGGGTAAGACGGCGATGTGCGTGTGATGTGGGTCATGCCAAGTAGGTGATGTATGCGCGATTACTTCCTGTTTTGTTTTGGTTTGACTGTGTTGGATCTGATAAAGTGGCTTGGCATGTCAGCATGGTACCGAATGCTAGCGCACTTGCAAATAAGCCTCATCACTCGACACCGAGACGGTGACGGGTCTTGGAAAAAACTCTCTCTCTTTCTCTCTCTCTCTCTGCATACCTAAAACCGCTACAACTTCACGTACCTTCTTTCTGTCCCGCTTTGTCGCAAAGACTGTCGAATGATCTCCCGTCTCCCGCTCATCTCCTCTTCCTAGATCATCTTCAAAGCTGTTGTTGTTGTATGCATTAAAATTGCAACGAAATCGGCTCATGTGTGTGCTACGCTTGCGACACAAGAATATCACGAAAAGGATTAATGGCTACTGCTCTTCTTCTTCTTCTTCTTCTTCTTCTTCCTTCAATTGTTTCGAATCCAGTCATTTCCCTTTGAAATGGGCTTCCTGCTTTTGTCGGACAACTACAGAAAATGAGCGCATGTCCTGGGATGCATAGCAGATCCCTCCCAAATCCCTTCCTTTGGTGTACCTCTAGATAAAATCTCACTAGTGTAAGGGACAGCTATAGGCAATAGCGTTTGCTTTCCCACTGCAAGAGATAGTGAAGGATGGCTCTGTATTCCCAGAGGTAGGTTCTGGGGGGAGAAAAAAAAAGAGGAATAATTCTTGTCCAGCTCCACGCATGCGGAGCATAGCTTAAAAGCAGCTGTAGATGCCAAGGCACGAGTGAGAGAAGCAATACATAGGGGCTGGAATACTTCCACCCGAATGGCCTGGGATTTCGCATCGTTACACTACCCAAGTCGGGAGAAAAATATGAGAACAGAGGTGGTTGCAATCACTGTGACTCAAATCATAGAGTATCGCCAAAGACAGATCGTAACTATCCCCCAATCTTCGCATACCAATTATGATGTGATAGACGTGTGATAGACGTGGGAGGTATGTACAAGACATGGGTAATGAGCACTGGTTAACGAGCGAGCCATCTCGCCAAAACATAGCGACGACGAAGTGACCAGACAGTGCTTTTGTCTTACAGAAAAAGACAGAGACCAATTCTCTCTCGAACATATTATTAATCATCTATATAAAATTGATCGGACTTGACATAATCCATAACATTAGTAATTACGCTCAAGTCTTAGTTTAGGAATCAAAAGCCCTACAAGGCCCATCCTTCCACTTATACTCATCCTCGATACACACATATGGAAACTTCCTGGAGAGAATTTCTTGAACTGCGGCGGGGCCAAAGATGTCAGTCATCCGTTGCGAAGGGGAAAATGAGGTCTTTCACTTCCGGAAAAGAGGAGAGGAAGGGGAAGGGGCTGAGCTATCGTCAGGAAGGGATGTAACTTACTGCAGAAAACAAGGTTTCCGTCCACAGTCTGTTCGAGGTACAGGGGATACTGCCGGTCGTACTTCTTACTATAGTATTGGACGTAGTTGTATTCGAAACCCATGGAGCTGCCGTCGCCGCAGTCGAAATTGCTGACGCCGCTGCAGTCCTCGTCCCATATAAAAGGGCAGTGCCGCGTGACTCGGCACTTTTCGACGCCATCTTCTATGACCCAGGCTTCGAGGTCGATACCGGAAGTAATGCCCATATGGGCCGTCACGTGCGCTTCGAGACAAGGAACCTTCTCCGTCTTAGCGCACATGCCCGACGCGCAGAAGCGGAGGTAGTCGCATCCACCATTGGCACTGCCGCCACAACCACTCTGTCGAGCGAAGATGGCGTTCTTTCGAGCGGGAATAAGGCTCAAGTCGCTCATGGCGGCGCTGCTCTGGTTCTGCGGGGCGTTCGGGACAGAGGCCTCCAGCTCGCCCAGTTCGTTATCAGCCGGCTCCTCGTGGCCGCCATGACCGGAAGAGGCTGGCTCGGCCAGCGCCGACGGCTGGGCAGGACGCAAGTGGGGATGGTTATAATGATGATGTTGCAAGCTCGTATGCAAATGTTGGTGATGATGATGGTGGTCTTCTTCGAGTTTGGGACTGGGTTCGGATGTCGGAACTGACGGGGCTGCTGCGACATTTCCATGGCCGATAGGCAAGGGAGTCGCAGTTGCGTCAGCCCGGGCAGCGATTCCACCTCCCAGCCCGCATCTGGTGAAGATAGTGGTGCTCAGGCAGATGGAGTACTCGCCCGAACACGCAGGTGTACCCGTCGCGGAGTATGTATAGTAGCAGGGCTTGGTCGGGACGCAGAGATCCTGAGTCACGCAAGCCTTGTGGCCGCCAGAGCCATTGCACCTGGTCGTGTGCAGATATGAGCTGCATTCGCTGCCGCTATAAGGAGGCTCGAGTGTCGCGAGGGTGGGCGCGCCTGGGAGAGCCGGTGGCGCAGTGGTAGGCGTACCCTGTCCTCCGTTGCTGTTGCCTCCATTGCTGGTTGCTCCGTCACCGTTGCCTCCGATGCCGGTAGGCATCCTAGTGCCACCTAATGGATTCTGGTTCCAGCCCCAAGTGGTCTTGGTCGTTCCGGAAATGACCGTTGTTCCTGTCGTAAGGCTCGCCCCTGCTATGGGCTCATCGTGCGTGTCCTGTAGCTCGCGGTCATAGATGGGTCTGTAAATTGGTGAGCATGTTGTACAAAGTCGGGTTGGAATAAAGCACAGAACTTACGCTGGGCAGCTTCCGCCGGTGGTAGTCGTTGCTGTGCCTGTAATAGAGCATTCGCTGACGAGCGAGGTAGAGTAAGTTGTGCAATCTGCCGTGCGCTGAGCGTCACAAGAGACCCAACGATCGGTGACAGTTCTCGTGGTGCACTCCTCCTCTTCCTCTTCGCCATCTGGATCCCCACCGCCACCGCCACCGCCACCTCCTCCACTACCGTGTGGACAAAACGGGCCAACACAATTGACATCAGGAGTGCTGCAGAAGGGGCCAATGCAGCCGCAGATACCCACGCAAGGACGTCCGGGGCCTCCTCCTCCGCCACCGCCACCGCCTCCGCCGCCTTCACTGTCATCATCATCATCATCTTCTTCTGTACCACCGCAGTTGAACTTGCAAGGGCTTCCGCACTTTTGTCCAGGCTTGCAGGTCGGCTTTGGCTGGCCCCTAACGGCAGTGACAGAAGATGGCTTACCTGGAGGCGGAGGAGGAGGAGGGAAAGGGTTATCATCGTCCGAATCAATGGTAGGCCAGGACCCAGGCGAGTATGTCCACGTGACGGGTGGCTGTCCTGTCCTGGTCCTGGTGAGGGTAACTGGCGGGAAATCGACGCTCGAAGTGAGGCCTACCGTAGTTCGACTTTTCCCATCCTCATCTTCTCCGTTGATCCAGATCACGTTCCATACTTCGATCAGGGTCGTGGTGACGGGGGGTAGAGTGATAACAGTGCTGGTCGTCACGACGGTCGTGTCCCAAGTGTCGAGGAATGAAACGGTGGCGGGTGGGCGGGAGATGGTCGTCGGCTTGTCGAGAGACCACGGGGGCATGATGAGTGTGCATGGCGGGAAACACGACGCGACTGGGTTTGGATCATCATAGACCTCGGGCGCAATGTAGACCGGCCCGGAGCCTTTGCCATTTGACGGCGCCTCGAAACAGGCGCCGCTCTGGCAACCCTTACCGCAGTACGCTTCGGAATCACCGCAGTAGCCCGACGAAGAACAGCAGCTTCCCTGGGGCCAGAGACCGCAGAACATGTCGTTTGCTGAGGCGCCGCAGGTCCCGTCAGTCGTTTCTTGTCCCACCAAACACTTCCCACTAACGCAGCCAGAGCCGCAGTGTGTCTCACTGCTTCCGCAGTAGCCGTATGAAGAGCAGCAGTCGCCAAACCTGCTGCCCTCGCACTTGAAGCCGCCATTATCGGGACCGCATCGTCCATCAGGGGAAATAGGTGCGCTTTCACCGTCACCAGTGCCTGAGTTGAAGTCGACGGACCACGCCATTGTACCTCCGAAGCAGAGGTTGTTGGCAAACTTGCGCTTCATCTCATGTGTCTCCTCGTCATCGTAGCCGATCCACTGGTCGTCCCAGACGAGCTCTTTCATCATTGAGTCGGTATTAAGACGTGGCGTAAGGTTCTTTTCCTTAATAAGCTTCTTAATCTCAAGGAGTGACATGACTCCTTCCTGGTGGGTGCACTCGGCCGCCTTGCTAGGGCCTATAAAGGGGCATCCAAGCTCGTTGCAGCTAGGGTCTGGAACGATTGTTAGTTGACATACACTAGCAATCACTATGGGAGGGAAGCTTCAGGTACCTGACAGCGTGTATCCTCTTCCGTACCAAGCAAGGCCAAAGTTGATCTTGGCCGGATCCAGGCCTGCATACCAGAGGGGCAAAGTGTTCTAAGTCGCTGTCTGTTAACAAAATCCCGTAGTCATATATCTATAGCCAGAAATAACAGAGTCAGAGGTAACAGGATACTTACTGCGCAGCATTAGTAAACGGCTCGAATTATATAGATTTAAAATGACTCACCATTGTAAATTTCACGTACATCTGCCTGGCCGCGTACCAGAGATCCTAAAGTCAGTACGTCAGAGTCCCAGGACCCATGCAAATCATACGCCATAAAGCCGAAGAAGTCAACATATGGCTGCATAGCCTTTGCATCAAAGTGCCGAAGATACCAGTAGTCAGGCGCAAGAGTCAAACTAATGCCGTACTTGTTGCCATAGGCCTCCCTCATCTCCTTAACGAGCTTTGTGAAGTTGTCAGTGTCTCCCTTAGAGCCTCCCCGCTTCGGCTCCACGGGGTACTCCCAGTCCAGGTCGACTCCAGTGAAGCCGTACTTGTCCATAAACTCAGCTGTCGATTGAATAAAAGCGGCCCTGTTCTCGCGGCTAGAACACAAGTCACTCCATGTCGTGTGCGTGTCGCCCGTGTCGCTAAACGTATAGCCGCCGACGGCGATCCAGGTGTTCGTGTCAAGGGTTGTAAATTCCTTCATCAACGGGATGTCGGCGTTATCCCAGGGCTGGATCCTAAAAGTCTTGGGGTCGATGGACGCAAATGAGAAGAAGAGATGTGTGTAATCTTCTGCCTTAATATCCTTGGGAAAGATGCGGTTGCATAGACGGTCTCTAGTATTAGAGGCTAGGTAATACCCAATGGTCCGGCCCATTGTCGATCCAGAGCCCTCGCCGCATGTATTAGGTCGGATGATTTCGCACGAGCCAAAACCTTCCTGGCACAGTGTGAACTTGTTTGGCCCGATGCAGTGAACCTCAGATGTTCCACACCATCCACCTAAAAACCATGCTTAGTAAGTGACTAGCACAAGCTACAAGGTGAGGGAACACTGCGATTACTCACCCCAACTACAGCAAAGGTTCATGCCACACTTTGTGCTTCCTCCTTCGGAGAATCTGCCGCACATGGCCACGGCATCACAGTTGCTGGTGCAGCCGACACCGCAAAAGTCTTCACCGTAACCACATACTCCCGCAGGGCCGCAACAACTAATTCAGTTAGCATATTTTTATTTTCCACGAACTCCTTGCCTTATACGCGGAGTGGAGTGTTATGACTGACCTTCCGTCAGGGCAAGGGGCCTTCTTGCACAAGAGGCCTCCGTTCCCGTCCTCTTCACGCTGCCTTTTCTCAAGGGTGTTGCTCGAGAGATTCGACTCCACGAATGCATTGCGGCTGTCAATCTGGCTGTTTGTGAACAAGGCCTGGATACTGAGATAGGGAACGGGCGGTGCGTGCTCCGGAGACTGGTGAGTGATATCTGGTGATTCCGCCGCCAGAGCGGCTTGCAAGGCAACAAGGGCCAGCCCAAAAAGACGCGCTGGTATTTGGAAGCGTGCTATTGCCGACTCTGATGCAGTTGCCTTGAGAAGATGAGAACAGGTTCTGTGGAAGGGTCGACATCTATATATGATAATGCAGGTTTTATTGACATTTACTGATACTGCTCTCCCACTCATGCTAGGATTATCATCTCCAGTATACTAGTCTAATAGTTTTTCCTATTCTCATTCCCCATACCATGCCATCAATCAACAGCCTACTAGTCTACTGGCCTACTGACCCACTACAACTCCTAGTCCGCGGTCCACGATGACGTCAAATTTTTGCGGCGTAGTTAGGGGAACATGTGATTTTTGCGGGACTGATCCTTCGCGTGCCGAGCCTTCCGAAATTACTGAGCCCATAAGAAAATAATGACCAGTAGTTAGAAGTAAGCTAGCATGTTGAGAGTAGTTTGGAGGAATGAGCCTGGCCGCCGACATCCGCGGCTTGTGGTCTAGGAGCAATTGGCCCCGTGCGCAAGCAACTCCCAATAAACGAAAAAAGGCTAGATATCTTGGAACACGAAAACTTAGGCAGCGAGATACGAGGCTGGAAATGGAAGGATCAAGGTGAACCAGGACCGGAAGGATAATGCTTTGCACAACAAGAACAAGCTGCCAACACCGCAAAGGATGATAGTGAGACCAAATGCCTCGAAATATAACCGAGGTTGACGGTGACGATGAGATGCAAAGTTTAGAAAAGAGTCTTAGAGAGTACTCGAGGAGTTGCGGATCTCTTCCTATCATTGTAAGCTGGGAAAGGTAGATGTTTAACAATTTTTATGCATCAACATTACGCACAAAGTGACATGTTTGCTATAGAGTCGAGTTTTCCTCCATGTGTTTCCTTCTCCAATGAACCATGGTTCTGCTGACGGGGATCTTTCTGCTAGCGTTACAACTTGTTCTCGGTTATATCCACCGAATAAAATGCCGCTATTTCTGTCAAGTTCGTGGCTCCGTCTTCTCTCCAAACACACACACACAGAGAGAGAGAGAGAGACGTTGAGGGCACCACCGAGAGCACCACCGAGAGCACCACCGAGAGCACCGCCAAGAGCACCACAGGCGACCATGACAGCGAATATCGAGCGAGACGCGTTCGGTCGACTTCCTGAGGAGCTCAGGATTAAAATCATCAAACTCTCCCCTAACCCCTGGTCACTACGGAACTTGGTCCACGCGTCGCCCGCAATGGGCAGAGTGCTCGACAGATATCCGCTCGAAATTGTGGAGGTGATCCTAGACGTTACCGTTCCCATGCAGACTCGTCGGCTGATAGGCGCGACTCTCAAAGCTCGGTTTTCGCGCTTTCCGGAATCCCTGGTCGAGGCTCAGAGAGTGGCTAAAACTGACTCGACTGTGGCCACCGACGAAATGCGTTCCAGCGGATTGGACCGAGCCGCGGCGGCCGTTAGGTCTTTGCTTGCCACTGCCGAGAACGTCCATGCCTGGTCCTACGCCTGCCTTGAACATTTGATACGGAAATCAATGGAGCTGCGGCCCTCCACGCTCATCAACTCAGGGTCTGGCCGCACATCACGCGAACAGTTTGAAAACGCCGAGAGTCGTAAAGACTATCTGCCACTATATACTGGCCCGCCTTCGTGGGTGGAGGAGCAGCGGATGATGAGAGCGTTCTGGCGACTACAACTCTTCCTGGAACTTCAGAGCGCCGGTAGCAAGGGCCGCCTAGGCACCTGGTGGTCGGGACAAGAAGTTGAAGTTCTGTCCAAGAGCAGCCCGGGTAGCTTTTACGACGAGCACGACTTTGAGCGGGAACAGACCTTGACTGCCTGCGAATTTTTCGACGCAGTCACCTCTGGGGCTATTGCTTCGGTGGTAGCTGTTCACGACAACGCTCATAGGCTGCCAACGATACGTTGGATTGAAGAAGCAGTGCCAAAGTGTCTTTGTGCCGAGTCGCCCTCGTTCGAGCGCAAAAAGGACATTTTTTTTCAAAGACCAGAAAATCTCGACGCAGCGCCAATGTCCTACCGCTTTCAACACACGATGTCCATTTGCGATCAATTGGAGGATGCGGGCCCGGTTCTGCTCGCGTTTCCCTTTCAGCCCTGGCGCAAATATGGGTTCGCCATATGGGATGACAAGCGCATGTCCGATCTAGGCATGCGGGACCCGAAAGGAAAGTCGTTCCTTAGAAACTATCTGAAATATTCGTTTAGATGGTTCAGTATATTGACTGAGGAGGACCTGCATGACCTGCCTTAGACCTTGTATAATCAATAGTCTAGCCGTTTTTCTGCGGGCATTAGGATGGGCAATAGAAGGAATTGATCAATAAGTAGAACGACATGAGAAACCGTCGAATAAGATAAGCAATACAACTCAAAGTTGGGCATTCGTGATAGAGGACATGGTTCATGCATTTACGAAGGGGCTAGCCTAACAATGGCAAGAAAAGACCGATGTCCACATCCACTAGAGAACACGGGGCTGCAAAAGTTGTCTTAACAACTCGGTTCGGCCCGTCCGAACGGATCTAGGGGAGAAACGCTTAGAGAAAAGTTTTACGGTGTAATTTTAGGCAGGTCTTTGACCTCGAGTTCATCCCGGATCCATATCCGTACTCCCCACCCCTAACGGGATTCACTACCTGATACAGAACAATCACGGACCACAAATGTTGCATAACTCTTGTAGCGTTGTTGGAACTCCACAGAAGGATTAAATGCATTATCGGCTTATTAAATGCGAACAAACACAAATGTAGGCCTAGTGTACCCCGGTGCTTGCACTGGCGAAGTAGAACATGAGGTACCTGACCCAAAGAATTTAGCTCAATGCCTAGCTTATCTAGATGTAGTGTCTCATCCTTCGCCAGGATCCATAGGCTCCTTCGACAGCTATCCTTTGCCTAGCCCTAGATCTGTTTAAGATTACACTCCTCCTGCCGTCTCCATCGGTCCCACGGCCGGGAAACACGGAAGTATGGATCCCTTGCGACGGTGCGAAGACCGAGGAGTCGACATGGAACGGAGAGCGTTCAATGGGTACAGCCGATGTGAACGCTTGACCCATACCGACGCTTTTCAGGACGATGGATCGTGGTCCATAAGCTCGTCTCGACAACGACGCACGTCTTGTATAAATCGTTAGGCCGAGGCTTCTTCCTTCTCTGCCTCTTTCTGCTCTCGCAGTTCAAACCATTTTTCCAGCTGTCCGTCATGATTTCCGTCGGCATCCTCGATGGCGACGGGCTATACCAGGCTAGAAGACGTGCTCCTCGATACCGTCTCTTGGCTCTCGTTGTGGCCATTTGCCTTGCGGTTTTCACTGTCTCCTTTGTATCCCACGGTGCGCAAGCTCAACCGCCATCTGACGTGCAGGAACGGAGCATCGTGGAAAAACCCCTTGGATTGAACGACTCGCTCGTTTCGCTACCGCAAGAACTTCTTTCCTCCATCTGCTAACGACAAGAACAGCTCTTTGGTGCATGATGAACTCGGATAACGTTGTTGAGGGGACCGTGACGCTAGAAGTCCTCGAGAAAACTGGGTGGGAAGAAGATGTTAATGATCAAGGGTCACCGGTTGAGTGGCGCAATGGATTAGGAACGGCAGGTGGTTTGTTGAATATAGATAACGAATTTCCTGGAACCTGGTGGCATGAAAACCGTTGGACGGATGATGGAGGCAACGAACATGAAGTAAGTGTTCAAAATCATGCTAGCGCAATCTTTTACTTTACTGACATACCTGGCTTGGCTTCTATAGCCCACCCTAGCCGTTATGGGTAACATTGTCAACGGCGTGGATGGCTACATCATTGCCGGTAATAACATTGCGCCATGGGATGCGGCGAAAAGTAACACTCAAACCCCTATACCGGTGCTCCCTACTACAAAATGGACCGACGTCGTAGCAAACCAGTGGAAGAAGCACGCACCCGCCGGCAGCGACCTCAAGCGCGTATTCCGATCCGCAGTCGCCTACATAGAGTCGAAAAAACTCATTGAAACGGCCTTGGAGATGACCGGAGAAAGCGGTGACCTGGACCAGCTATCACCATGGCCTGGCGTGGATTTCACGCCTGGAAATAATCCTACCGAGATGCCGATGGATTCCGCGACCGAAGCCTTCATGGGCTTGCTCGGAAGCGCTCATGTCGCTGGTTCTGCGTACTTGGTCATCCAATATCGGGCCATCTTTGGCAAAAAGAGGATCAACAAGATCACGGTCTGGGATTCCCCGACTAAGCCAGCGCCAAACATGCTAATTCACATGGAGGACCTTTCATAGCGAAGGAATATTGACGTATTCGCCAAATGAGCATTTTTTGCTTCCCTGAGACTTTCTTCCAAAGAGCCCAGGAGAATACATGGTTGCTTTTTTGACTAGCACGACGGTCTAGGAGGCCCTGGGGGTTGTCAGGCTTTGTTGTATAGTTTGCATCTAGACGTTGATTAGACTGTACGCCGCAAACAGCAGAAGGATTGGAGAAACGGCAGACCTCCAAGACATAAATACTAGTGGTTACCGTGGTAACATATGGCTTTTGATGTTTCTCTATCGCCACTTTTCTTCTCATGATGACCGCTTTGCAAACTTTTTCTCGTCATCGATCCTAGATTTAGTCACCAGACAATTACTGTAAGCAAACGCCCGGCGAGGCAAATACAGCGTCATGGACGAAATCCGTGCGAAGAAACAGAGCATAACCACAAGATACAACCACCACAGTAACGAAAAAGAAGCGTCGCAGGTCGAAGCGGCCAAAAGCTCAGCGCACCACAACAATCGGAGGTTCAAACCCCAACGACACCGAGGACGAGACAAGAATACGAGAGACTCGGATTGCAACTAGCGCGTTGGACGTCGGAGCGAAACCACGGCTTTCCTCCGCGGCGGTCCGAACGCGACAATGACGATGATGGGGATGATGTTGGCGGCGCGTCGGGGATCTAGACATCTGGACCCTGAGATTGCGGCGTTGCGGATTAAAGCATGACGTCTTCGATTCTGACGACACGAAGCATACGTGACGACTTATATTATAGCTTGGTGCCGGAACTTCAATTGCACATCTACTTTGCAGATTTCTCGTGCCATCTTGTAATTCTGCATCTTGCATCTGGCGGCTCGCATACTATCGGCTTTTGCATCCTGACCAGTTTCACACGTGACTCGCACCCATTCTCCCCTCACAACCACCACCTCATCGCTACAACGATAGCTCACCCGTCTTCACCATGGGAAATACACAATCCACAGTGCGGTACCTCGCGCCGGCATCCTTCCTGTACGATTTTGTCGCGCAGCAATATGGCATCTTCTCGTCCCCCAACATGATGGACATCCACAACCGGAATCTTGCCGCCTTCTCGCCATACCCGTACTTCATCGGTGCATTCTTCTTCCCGCAGCAGATCTTCCAGCTCGTGTGGTTGTGGAAGCTGTGGAGGCAAGATGGGAATGCACAGGAGTGCGCGATGATGAACAAATTTGCGTGGTGCTATAGTTTGGGTAATGTCTGCATTGGAAGTATGTGTTGCCCTGTTGTTGGTTTCCTTTTGGAATATGGGGACAGAGTTGCTGACAGAAAGTGTGATAGCTTGGATGTTCTTCTGGAACGCGAATGATCTGGCGACATCGAATATTTTTGTTATTATCAACACTCTCGCGCAACTTACTTACATCTCTACTGCCCTGGAGCCGCTGAACACGCGTTCCACACCCAACTTCCTCACTCACATTGTCGCGAAGACTTTTGCTGGAATCGGTGTGCTGGATCTGTTGCACAACACAGCGGCCGCATACTTTGTTGGCGTGGAACCCAGCTCTCTCGTGCAGGTCGCGACGGGTGTTGGCTTTGCTGCGGCAGCTAGCATGAGCGACTGGATCTTCGGCGGCTGCCTCGTTTACGATCTTGTTGCACTGGCTTGCGGACAAGAAGGTGGCTGGTCAAGGTTGCTGGGCGGATACGCAGCCATGACTGCAGGTATTGTGGGCTTCAAGAACTTCTTCTAGTAAGTATGT
This sequence comes from Stemphylium lycopersici, assembly GCA_003268315.1. Lineage (NCBI taxonomy): Eukaryota > Fungi > Ascomycota > Dothideomycetes > Pleosporales > Pleosporaceae > Stemphylium > Stemphylium lycopersici. The sequence continues at coordinate 138,107 of QGDG01000074.1, forward strand.
TCGTTCGTCCGGCTTCATCGTCGCATGCCGAGTCGTGCTGACGGGTCGCAGTCCCAGGTGGAAGGCTCAGAAGGAAGGCGACTACTCTCGCGTCGAGAATGGCGGCGACGTTGTCTAAATTTGGGCGGACTGTTCGCGATGTGGGGGAAGAGTGTGTCAAGCTCCGATGCTGCGATGTGTGACGTATAGCTTCATTCTTGTCATAATGCTATCAAGTGTCATTCCGCCTCACTCTCCAAGGTGAAAGTTTGTCGAGCACTTTTCCATGTCACACCTCACCGACAGACGGCGACATAGCTTCCAAATTGGGCGGACGGGGGGTTTCTCGTTACGTTTCAGAGAGCGGATCTTAGTGGTGTTTATTAGTTGGTGGTTCAAAAGCCGAGAATGCAAGACGGGGCCGATGGCGGACCAGGGCACGCGCTATTGTCACATTGGACCCCGTCGATCACGTCTTCCCCCCATGCACCCCAGCTCGATGCGATGGCCGGCACGCGAAGATCTCACGATGCAGCATCCAATCTGATGTGAGCCATTCGGCAGCGCGGCCGACGGATGCAGGCTGAGATCAGTGAGATGGTGTTGCCAAGCCCACCCCGCGAGCGGCGGCAAAGCGGAAAAGGCAAGCGAGGAGAGGTCGCGTGTCCGCTCCGAGTACGCCCTCTGGGGTCGAGATAAGGCCTTATCTCTCTCTTTCTCAACCCATCCCACACACCCCAGTCACACCCTCTCCCGAGGGCGTCGTATCCCGTCATGCCTGGTCTAGCCGCAGCTAACGGCGCTTGTCCCATTATCGCGACCTGGGTCAGTCATGCGAGCCCACCCGGCCCATCCTCTAGCATGTGGAGTGCTTCCTATGAGGCTCCTACTGGCGGCTGGGGATGCATCATCATTGATGACTGTTGACGGCCGCCGAGCTGCTGGTGTAGTCTGTCATTCCTCTTGAAGTTTGCTCACTCCTCTCCCTCTCCCCCTCTCTCTCCCTAAATTTCTCCTCCCCATTCTCCTACATCTTGCGCGGATCGTGTGTTTCGTTTTGCTACCCTCGTGTATAGTTCGCGTCCTTATCAGCAACCGAGCGGTTCACCGACGTCACCGCACCGAGCATTCCAACATCGACTTGCAATTGTTGACTCGGGTAGAGAGGTCGCAAGAGTCGAGCGCCACACATAATACGAAGGGCTGCGCGTGCGCTCTTCACAGGTTGCATTTGCGCCTTGTGGCTGCGTCAAGCGCACCGATCTAGCACCTGACCACTTCTACCCTGCGCTTGAGACGCGAAGAAGAAGCAAGTAGGGAAAATCGACTTCGGAAACACCCTCAACTGTTTCTCACGGCAACAGCTGCCCTAACAAGCTGTGTCATCACCTCCCACCGACCGCGCACCACCCATCTGTGGCATCATGCCGCCCTACCTATCTCCCCTACACATAGCGAAGCCCTTGTTGCCCGAGGCCTGCGAACCTGCGAACGCGCTCCTATATCACCTGTCAGCCACCCTGCACACCTGCGTACCCACGAATCTCGCACTCATTTCTACACTACTCGGCACATGTAGCATCATATCATGGCTGTTCGCCCAGCTTCCACAGATATACAAGAACCATAAGCTAAAGTCGACGTCGGGATTGAGCGCCTTCTTCCTGACGGAATGGCTGCTGGGTGACTTGACGAACCTGCTGGGATGTCTGTTTACAGGGCAGGCTTCATGGCAAATCATCATCGCGGGCTACTATGTCTTTGTCGATTGCTGCTTGTGCGGACAGTGGGTGTGGTATGAGATGCTACACCACGGCCGACCATTGCGACCCATCTGGGGGCGATGGAGCAGCTCGTCAAATGGGACTTCAGGGGCCGGAGGCTCTGCTATGCATCAAGTCCTCGATGGCATCGGCATCGGCATCGGCACTTCACCAAAGACTGCAACAGACAAGAAAGACTGCACACCACCTAGCACAGCGAAAGACGTCCCGCGCACAGGCCGAAAAGACGCGTTCCGGATACCCAACTTTGCGCCCTCTCCAAACCCAGCAAAGGAATCATGGCAGAACACGCCTCCATCCGGCGCCTCTCCAAACCCCCACGTCCGCCGTGTAGCAGCATCCAGCTCGCCCATGCCCTCGCCAAAGACCGTCCTCTACATAACCCTCCTCATCGCCGTCCTCTTCAACCCCACAACCGCAACCCCAATCTCGCCCTTCGCCCCGGGCCTCGCCCGAGCCCCCACAGTCTCCTATACCACCACCACTACAACCAGCAGTACCAGCTCATCTGACGCCTCCGCCTTCGCCGGCAAGATTTTCTCCTGGATGAGCACATTCCTGTACCTTGGCTCCCGGCTCCCCCAACTCTACATGAACCAAGTGCGAAAATCCACAGCAGGCCTCTCCCCCGCCCTCTTCGCCGCCGCCTTCTTTGGAAACCTGTTCTACTCGTCCTCGCTCGCTACCAACCCCTGCGCCTGGAACGACTTCGCACCGGGCCAGGGCGCCGGCTGGGTCGGACCCGAAGGCAGCGTGCGCGCAAACTGGGTCCTACGCGCTGCACCCTTTTTCCTCGGCGCCGCAGGCGTCCTCCTCATGGACGCGGCCGTAGGCTTGCAATTTTGGTACTTTGGCGACGCGGCACCGCGGGGGCGCTCGCACTTGCCGCGGGACGACGAGGTCGTCATCACCGTTGACGAGCAGGGGAAATTGGTAAGAAGGAGTCTGCACTGGCGGCGTGTGAGTGGGTGGATGAGGGGCTGGGCGCCGGCTGTTAGTGTGGCGGCCACGCCGAATGTTAGTCGTGCGGCCACGCCTATGGACTCACCGAGGGAAACGAGTCCGGCGAGTTCGGTGGGGAGTGTGGGGAGTAAGAGCATTCCTATCAAGGGGAAGGGGAGTGCGTTGGATGAGGCGAGGGCGCTGTTGGGGACCAGTCGGCATGCTAGTCCCAGGAGTTATGGCGCGGTGGGGACTCCAAGGTAGGTAGATGTTTGCTTTGGGGTTGGGGTTTGGTGCAAGGCGTGAGAGAATTTACGACTCGATTGTCCGTCGTTTTGTTTTTTTCCTTTCTTTTCTTCTTTCTCTTTCAGGCATATGATATTATCATCCATCTGCATGCATAGATATTCATGGGTATTCACCACGAGAGCTCATAGTGCCTCCATTGTTAGAATCTCAACCCATATCATTCCTAAACAGCACGACAAGTCACAATCGACACGACACGCAGCGATTCTCGTAGACGTGAATGATATGATAATGTGCGCATTGCATCTGTCCACCTACTTACTCCCCTTCTCGACATGTCCAACTGGATTTGTTTGGGATTTGACAAGAAATCTATAGAATGGAAGAAAGGATGGAAGTGGTCACACACACCAAAAAAGAAAAGAAAAGAAAAGACAAAGCGCTAATGAAGAAGACGAAAATAAAAAAAAAATTGTTGGAAGCAGGACAATTCAACTCTGTATTCCCCAGAAAAAACGCCGAGCTCGACCAGAACATAGAGGTTTTACTTTGTGTACCAGACCGAAAACCCGTCGAGTCCCCCTTCCATCGCCGTCGCCGCCGCCGCCGCCGCTACTGCGCAAGGTATCACACCTCTTATACAAGACATGACAAGTTGTTTGTGGTTGTTGTGGTTGTTGTGGTTGTTGTGGTTGTTGTGGTTGTTGTTGTTGTTGTTGTGTGTGCGTAATCGTACAGAAGAAAGCCAATGGAGAGGTGTCGTGTGTATGATGTACAAGAATGGCATTTCGGCCATTCGGTATTGCAAGCTTTTAGGGAATCTCAGGAGGAGGACGAGGGGAAAGCAAGAGGGAAAAGTTCAAACGCCAAAGAGGTAAGAAGACGTTGAGCCTTTTTTTGTTTTGTTGGCTTAGACACGCGAGACATCGCGGCCGAAGATCTTGGCCTTTGCCCAGTCAAGCATGACGAGTATCCTGTTGCGGGTGCTGAAGCACATGCTGAGGTAAGCGGAGCGCCAGAAGATGTAGGTTACGGTTCCGCCGGAAGCGATGTTGCCGGCGAACCAAGAGATGTCGGCAACGGCCTTTTCGGAACCGATGTAAGCGAGCGAACCCTGGTGAGAGTACTCAAAAGGACCGATTTGCTTGATCCTCCTCAGCCTCTGCTGGAGAGACTTGATGTCGTTGAAGACCTTGTCACGGGCCTCCTTGCCGGGTGCCTTCTCTTGGGCAACGGAAAGCTCGGCGAGCTCGCCCTCAATCTCAGCCGTCTTGGCCATGTTGTTGAACATGCGGGCGAGGAAAGCACCCTCTTGAGCGGCGACCTGGGCAGTAGGGGCGTAGTTGGCAACAGCACAGTCACCGACGGCCCAGACGTTCTCGGTACCCTTGACAACGAGGTACTCGTTCACGGCAAGACCACGGCGCGAGTCCTTCTGAGCGGGGATCTGGTTGATGAGGTCCTTGACAATGGGGCGGAGAGCGTTACCGGTAGCCCAGACGAGGAGACCAAAGGGAATCTTCTCGAGCTGCTTCTTTCCATCGGGGCCAGTCGACTCGGCCTCGATGAACTTGTCCGTTACGTTCTTGACCATGGTCTTTGTGCGGATGGTAATGGTCTCCTCCTTGAAGGTCTTCTCGGTGTAGTCGATGAGCTGCTTGGAGAACATGGGGAGAACGTTGGGCAGGGCCTCGACGAGGGTAACCTTGAAGTTGTCCTGAATCTCGGGGAGCCACTTCTTAAGATCGGAATGGAAGAAGTCCTGGAGTTCACCAGCGAACTCGACACCGGTGGGACCGCCACCAACGACGACCATGTGAAGCAGGCGCTTCTTCTCTTCCTCAGATTGGTCTTTGAAGGTAGCTGTCTCGCAGCAGTCCATGATGCGGTTTCGGATGCGCTGGGCGTCACCGACCTCCTTCAAGAAGAGACCGTTCTCCTTGACACCGGGAATGCCTATTTTACGTTAACTTGGCAATGGTTAAACAAGGCAATGGACGTACCGAAAGTGGCATTCTCAGCACCAACACCAACGACCAGCATGTCGAAAGGCACCTCGGTCTTGGAGACGTCGCCCTTGATGTCCGAGTCATCGCTGATGTAGACGACCCTCTTCTCGTAGTCAATCTTGGTGGCCTCGGCTTCGTAGTACTTGACCTGAGCCTTCTTGTGGCGCAGGAAGTTGCGGATGGGCTCCATGATGGAACGGTGCTCAATGGTGCCGACGGTACACGAGGGAAGAAGTGGGGTGAAGAGGAAGTAGTTGCGCGGGGAGACGACGACGACATTGTAGTTCTCCGTGTCGAGCTTCTTCAGCAGGGAGACGGAGCCCCAGCCGGTACCTGTCGCATGTGAGATCAGACGGTGCTCGCGGCGCACATGGCGTTGCAGTTGCTACTCACCGAGAACGACAAGCGTCTTCTTGCTGGGATCAGGCGGCGGCTGGTCCGCGGGGTTGCGAGTCTCGTAGATGCCGTATCCGACGTATCCAAGGCCGGCGATGGCGGAAAGGTAGGTGAGGCGCCATGTCCAGCGCAGGAGGCGGAACCTCTTGGGCTTGGGGGCTCCGGTCGACTGCTGGCGGACCGACTGGCGCAGAGCAATCTGGGACTGCGCGGGTCGGGGAGTCCATCGCGCTCTGTTGGCGATAAGCGAAGGGCGCTGTGTGGTGAAGGTCCTGCGTCCAGCCTGCTGAACCTGCGACAGCACATTGGCGGCAGCGAGCGGCCTCATTACGGGAGCCATTGCGAGATTGGCAGCTGGGGAAAAGGTCCACAAAGTCAATTGCGGGATGGGAAGGAGGATAGGGAAGGGCGAACAAAGAGTGTTGAGGATGACTTGCGGTTCCCGGAAGTCAACTTTTTCTTAGCGATGACGAACGGCCTACCGAGACACCTAACAGGGGTCTTTGCTTCTGCGCCAAAAGATAAGCCGGGTTCCAATTAAAGCTCTGCCTGCCGTGCCCACGTCCATACGCGAATTATTCCCATACATGGCCACTTTCCCGGACATTTTTTGGTCATCGCCCGTGAATCCCACGCTTTGTATTTCCATTTCAGCTTGCGGATCCGGTCAGGGATAGCCGCCTCTCCCCTCTATGCCCACGGCAGGCAGCTTCGACAATCTGAATTTTCCATGGCGCAAAGCACGCAACTTTTCTTTTCGCATGCATTGTTCAGCTGCACATGTCGTGTCTTTGCCTTGGCTCGGCTCGGCACCGACACCGCCGGCGAGTCGTGTCGAGCCTGGTAGACTTCCGGGCACCAGGTACCGGCGGGAAGGCAAACTGTGGCTTTTGACGCTTTTTAGCCGTGCGCCGACCTCGTCAGCCTCGCTGACCTGCATTGTTCTGTGGACCGAAAGGGTTCAAATAGTATGTGGGGCTGAGTAAGTGTCCATGAATGTGTCGGCGGAAGTGTGTACAATGGCCATCTGGATGGAACCGCATACCATCAAGACAGAATTCTGGCCATCAACGGGATCGCGACTCAATATGCAGCATGAGCGTGCAAGCTCGCCTGCAGAGACGATGACGATGACGATTCCTTCACCCCGCTCCTCGACTTATCGATAAAGCTTAGCTTCCCTCTCACGCAACCTTCATCTCGGGCAGCGCGGATAGCAAATGCTACATACTGCCTTGATAAGAGAGCTCTTTGAAACTTCCCCACGTCTATCCAAGCTAGTTTTCCTACTACATTTGCAGAAGAAGAAGAAGAAGAAGAACAAGAAGAAGAAGAGAAGTGCAGCCGCAAACAGACAATGCCCCACGCAACAGCAACCGTAAACGGCATCGTAGTCGCCGAAACAGACTCCTACGAAGTCGTCGATGGAAACATCTACGTCTGTTTCCCCTCGTTCACCCTCCATCTCATCTACCCACCCCTCGCATACACCCCCACTAACAACCCCCTAGTTCCCACCCGACACCATCAAGAAATCGCACTTTAGCCCCACATCCACAACCACGCACTGCCCCTACAAAGGCGACGCGAGCTACTACACAGTAACAACCAACAAAACAGAAGTGAAGGATGCAGCGTGGTATTACCCGGAGCCGCTGGAGAGCATGAACAAGATCAAGGGGTATGTTGCGTTCTACAAGGGCAAGGCCGAAGTGAAGAGCGAGTGAGTTAAGGGTATAAGATTTCATTCGATAAAGCGAAGAAAAAAAAAGAAGAAAGCTCAAAACGTATCAAGCTTGTAAGCTTTTTTGCCCATCTATAACGCCGGTGAAATGCTCGTGAAATGTCATGATGGAAATTGACAGATGATGATGATGATGGTCATGTTGCGACTTATGCGTCGATTGCCATCATGGTGTCATCGCCGTCGATGCCTACTGCTGCGGGCTCGAGCATGACACCGCGCCCTCTGCCCTCGAGAAGTTCTCTCCGCACCTCGGCGCTGATGCTTCTGTGACCTCTCGTGAGGAGCAAGTCAAGCAGCGCCTCTCTTTGGTCCTCTGTGATATCGTTCCTGTACCTTTGCGCAAAGGCAAGTAGACACTGGTGCCAGATTACCGGCAGCTTGCCGGTCTGGCCAAGATCACCAGCTACAGACTCTGTGTCCATTGCATCTCCACTGCTGGCGCCAACACCGCGGAAGCGCAAGAAGTGGAAGACGAGCGCATCGATGACCTTGAAAGGAAGCGCGTACTTCTTCTCAAGCAGCGTCTTGATGAAGATGTTGCAGGGACCGGCAGCATCTGGGTCCGAAGACATTTGCTCGGCGGCGATTTCGCACAGACGATGCAGAGCGGCTGCAGAATGGAGGACGGGGACGGAGATCTTGGCGACGACCGAGGCAACAATGACGGCATCCCGCTGTGTGCAGGATACGTCTGTAAGCATGGGAAATACCACACCCTTGAAGAAAGCGCTTGGCTTGTAGAGTGCCTTCTTCAGCGCGTTATACAGATGTACATTCAGCTTGTGTGTTTCGCGGATGTTCTGTTGTACAAGCGGCAGCAGAACCGTGTTTAGGAAGATTTGGGCCGTCTGTGGCTTTGCGGAGATGAAGATGCGTGTGGCAGCAAAAGTCGCGTTCGGTGTCCAGTCATCGGGGCGGGTGATTGCAACGAGGGTCTCCCAGGCGGGGATGGTGGGGAGGATCTTGAAGGGCTTGGGTAGCTTGCCGCTCTTGTAGCGGCTTAGAATGAGGCCAATCTTTGAGTATACTGTGCAGGCTTAGTACTGGAACAAAATCATGCAGGGGGAGTGAAGTACCTTCAACGACCTTGGCCGGCAGTTCAATGGCGTCCTCTGGGGCACCACCACCTCGAATGTCTGGGTGCTGCACTTCGCCGCCGGCTTCATGTGCGGCAATCTTTTCGAGAATGAGAGCGGCCAAGTCGGTGCCTGGTCCCGAGGGCTGCGCCTCTTCGCCTGGCCATACAATCGGGTTGTCGTCTGTCGGAATGAACTTGTTCCACGCTGCCAGGTCATTCGCATCGATTTCGACTTCCTCGACCTCTTCGTCCTCCTCACCCCAAGCCTCCTCCTCATCTTCGGCTTGCACCAAATCTTCTCCGGGCATGTCGTCTTCTCCCATGCGCGACTCAAAGTCGAAAGCAGGGTTGGCCTCTTTCGGCCTCCGGGCCTTGTTTTCCCGCGCATCTTCCTCTTCCAATTCTCTTCCGATTTCCAGGATCTTGCGCGAGCTCTTCGAGTCTACGTACTTTTGCTCGTCCTCTTCCTTGTCGCTCTTCTTCTGCTTTTGTCGCTTCGGCGCCTTGCTCTTCCACGGGTCTGCGGGCGCATATTCTTCGGCTAGAGGGTTGTGTCGCTGGTCGCGCACGCCGGGCGACTTGGGTGCTTTCGGCATGATGCGTCGATAGTAGGCAATCACAACAGCAGGACGGCGCAGCGCTTGTTCGCAAGTGTGTGCGTACTCTTGGGCTGTTTCCGTGGCCTGAAAGCGTCGTCGAGTGGTGGACTGGAAAAGTTCGAGAAGCGGAATAAATTTTGGTGGGGTCGGCTTTCTATCTGCCGCTTTGGCGTGAATGGCCCGCCGTAGCAGCTGCACGTCTCCACGGCCTGTCGCGACTTGCATCAACGCAGCAATTGCGCCTGCGGCACCAGCCAGAATCATCCTTCACCATGACCGACTCACAACCCCCCTCGCGTTCCAACACCCCCACGCTCGTGCCGCCGATGCGGCGACCACTCGAGGGGGACAACACGCCCGCCGTGTCGTCCCCGCTGAACCCCAATCCCGATGCTTCGGCGCGTGCGAGGCCCAAAGCTCCTGCGCGCGAGCAGCGAGAGAAGCGCGAAACCATCAAGAAACGTGAAGCCTCGGCTTCGGCGCGCCAGAGCACGCCCAATGCGAATGCGAATACGATTGCCAAGTCGAAGAAAGAGCGGCTCGCAGCCGACTCCCCTATGAGATACTCGATTCCCGAGCCCAGGCCCTCCGACTATGAAGCTCCCAAGGACAGCACCTTGGTTTCGCACGAGCCAAACCCCATGTATGCGCCCGATGGCGTCACAGAGCTCAAGAAACCGCATGACATCGCCTGGAACAAGCGAGGCTACAAGTACACGCACTGCGTCGCTGATCCGCTCTTTCGGCACAAGCAATACTACAGGCAGAGCGACTCTAGGCCATATGGCCCCAGAATGAGCCACGAAGACTGCGACCGGTGGTTCCACTTCGACAACAGCGCCACGATCGTATCTCAGGAGAAGGGCTGGCGCATGGGCAGAGGCAATGTGGTTGCCAGAGAAGGCAGGATATACTACGAGGTCAAGGTTCTGCGTGGTATACCTGCCCTTGGTCCCAAAGACCCCATCGATGCCAAGACCGGCGAGACGAAGCCTGGGCCCCATGTACGCATGGGATGGGCAAGGAGAGAGGCTCCTCTGGACGGTCCCGTTGGTTTTGATGGCTACAGCTACGGTATCACGGATGCCCGCTTCGAAGCCCAGCATCGATCGCGCGCTTCCAAGATCTTCAAGCCACTACCAAAGAATGCCAAGAGCAAGCACATGAAGGCTCGGCCACCCCACGGCAAGCCTATGCCCGTTGAGTATGTTGTAGACCAGCATGTTCAAGAAGGCGATGTGATTGGCTTGGAGATCCAACTGCCCTCCATATCCATGCACCGCAAGGTCGTTGAAGGCATCTACAATCCCGCCGTCGATCTAGGAGATGGCTTTGACACTGTCAGTAATCAAGACCCCTTTGACCGCCCAATCGACATCATCCGCGACCGCATCCCCGTCCCATACAAAGGCAACTTTTACTTTGAACAGCTGGATTACCAGGTCACCAAAATGGTCGAAGCTTACCATGATCGCGGGCCAGTACCCAAGATCCACCCCTCGCCAAACCACGAAGATGTCAGTGTACGATCACTCCCACACTCCCACATCAAAGTGTACAAGAACGGAGAGGAAGTCGGTATCGCCTTCGAGAATCTTCTAGCGTTTCTTCCACCAGCAAGTATGCCATCCGTCGAGGCAGTCAAGGCAGGTGCCCGGCCGGGCTTCGACGATGGCATGGTAGGCTACCTGCCAGCCATTTCCCTGTTCAACGGTGGAGTTGCACAAGTCAACTTCGGTCCCGACTTCTGGTGCCCACCCGAGGAGATGGTCAAGCAGCGCGAGCAGGATACGCAAATGTCCAATGGAGTCTCGACCGAGAACCAGATTCCAGATGGCCGTAAACTACGAGCTATCGGCGAACGCTACAAAGAGCAAATCGCCGAAGATGTTGTATGGGACATTATCGATGAGGTCGACTTCTTCACTCAAGACGGCGGATGGGACTACAAGGGTGAGACTCCTCAGGACGTGACCGGAAAGTCTACGCCTAGGGCGCGTGGCTTTGCGAATCCGGACGAAAATCTCGGTGTCGAGGTTGGCAAGCGGTACTAGCATTATCATGTCGCATAGCGAAATGAGTGCCAAACTAGTTTTAGCAAGGCGTATAGGTATACCCAAATGGCATTGGTCAATACTTTGAGCGTTAACATACGACTGCAGATCAGCCATGTTTTCGCCTTTGTGTCATCAAGTGTCGCGGTCCGACTAAAGTCTTATTTTTCGCTTGTTGCCTAACGTTGTCTGTCGACATGTTACCGAACTCGTACGCATGTTTCTGCCTTGAGCATAGTTTTCACGTATCGTCATCGCGTGCGCCCTACGGATGTCTCGTATAACCCTGCAATTCCGTCTTTTAGTGGCCCTTACCCATTCAGGTAATTAGCGCGGAATTACCGACATCGGCATCTGAGTACTTCAACGTTGCCGAGTCCCTTGGTATCCGCCCCTTCAGCAATACTAGACATCTCCTACGATTCGATTAATGTCGCGGAGATACTCGTTATAATACCCACTATTTCCAAGTCGTCCAGTACCACACATCTTGTTCACAGCGAACAACCTACCCCGCAATGAATTCTTCGCAATTCCGAGAAGCGGCAAAAGGTGCCGTCGACGATAGTATGCTTGCTCAATTCTCCGACAAAAGAAAACATCACGTCTAATGTCTACTAGTCGCAAAGTACTACGACTCCCTAGATGAAAGACCAGTTCTCCCCGCCGTGAAACCCGGCTACCTGCGTCCCCTCCTCCCCTCCTCCACGCCCGAAGAAGGCGAATCATGGGAAGCAATCCAAGCAGACATTGACCGTGTAATCATGCCAGGCCTCACCCACTGGCAATCCCCCAAATTCATGGCCTTCTTTCCCTGCAACTCCTCCTTCGAAGGCATGCTCGGCGAAATGTACAGCGGGGCCTTCAACGCCGCCGCCTTCAACTGGATCTGCTCACCCGCCATCACGGAGCTCGAAACGGTGGTCATGGACTGGGTCGCGCAACTGCTCGCCTTGCCATCTGAATTCCGGAGCGAAGGCCAAGGCGGCGGCATCATCCAAGGCACCGCCAGCGAAGTCGTTTTGACGGCGCTCGTCGCAGCGCGCGAGCGCATTATACGGCGGAAACTAGGCAGCATGCCCGAAGGCGAAGACCGCATCGACGCGGCCGCCGACATGCGTGGGAAACTCGTGGCTTTGGGATCCGAGCACGCACACTCATCCACGCAGAAAGCAGCGATAATAGCAGGGACGCGGTACCGCAGCGTGCCCGGCTCCGCAGAAGCAAACTACAGCGTCACAGCCGCGTCTCTGCGCTCCACCATCGAGGCGTGCAGGCAAAAAGGCCTCGAGCCATTCTACTTCACCATCACGCTCGGCAGCACGGGCACGTGCGCCATCGACGATCTGGAAGGCATCGCCGCGCTAGCAAACGAGTTCCCCGACCTCTGGATCCACGTCGACGCCGCGTATGCAGGGTCCGCCCTCGTGTGCCCAGAGTACCAGTACCTGTGCCCCCCACTCGCAGCCTTCGACTCGTTCAACTTCAACCTGCACAAATGGCTTCTCGTCAACTTTGACTGCTCGGCCTTCTTCGTCAAGAAGCGAGCTGATCTCATGGACACGTACAGCATTACCCCGAGTTACCTGCGCAACCCGCATTCAGACCAGGGCCTCGTGACCGACTATCGCGACTGGCAGATTCCGCTCGGCCGCCGCTTCCGCAGCTTGAAGGTGTGGTTTGTGCTGCGCTCGTACGGCGTCAAGGGGCTGCAGGCCTTCATACGCAAACATGTTGCCCTCGGGGTCTACTTCCATGACTTGCTGCTCTCGCGCCCGGATCTGTTCAGCGTGGTGACTAAGCCCGCGTTCGGACTCGTGACTTTCCAGGTTAAACCACGGTTGGAAGCGGCGGATGAGGGGGCCAGGGCCGCGAATAAACCCGATCCCAGCCATGAGGCGCTGCAGAATGGGTTCCACGCCGATGCCGAAGCACAGTATGGCGAGATGGTTAATCAGAGGACCAAGGAGGTGTATGAGATGGTGAATAGCAAGGGGGATTTCTTCCTTACGAGTACGGTGGTGGGTGGCAGGTATGTGGTTAGGGTTGTTAGTGCGACGCTGAAGAGTGAGGAGAAGTGGTTGAAGATGTTGTTTGAAGAGTTGGTGGAGTTTGCAGAGGGGAAGGGGGAGAAGGTAGGTTGATATGGATGGGGGTGGTAGACTTGTGTGAAATGAATATTGGTCTCGTTGCGTTTTCATGCTGAACGGGAAAATGTGGTCTTTGTTTGTGAAATACTAGTCTAGCCGTAGTATCCGTACTGCGTTGCCACCCAGAACATCCTGAGCCTTCTTATCGTCTGTTGCAAATGCCTTTGATATCGCACCGTAGTTTGCATTGACGCTATGCCACTCCTTTGCGTCCTCCTCGAGCGGGGGGAAGAATGGGTGATCAGTGCCTGTATCCGGTTAGGCCTGCAAACAGCATCATCACAACCAAGCGTACTTACCAAACAACAATCGGTCCGACCCTGACGCATCCAAAGCCGCCTTCAACCCAACCTCTGAGTAAATAACGGCATCCAGGTAAATATTTGTCTTCAAGATATCCCACACATCCCGCCTATTCTGCGTTTTGCCCTGCTTCTTCAGATGTCCATCATGCAAAATGCACGACTCGATCCTGCCAGCCAGAAACGGCAGCGTACCGCCCGAATGCGCAAGCAACACACCAAGTTTGGTGAAGCGATCCCAGACGCCGCTCAGCAGCATCCTGCTCACCGCAATCGTAGTCTCGAGCGGGAAGCCTAGCGCCAGCGGTAACACATGGCCGTACTCGCTCGCGCGGGGCCCGTAGACAGAAGTCGGCAGACCGTAGTGAGGGTGCAGGAAGATGAGCTGCTGGTGCTTTTCGAGCGCTGCGTACACGGGATCCAGCTTCTCGTCGTCTAGACCCTGTCCCAGACCCGAGGTACCCATTATCACACCCCGCGCGTACTTGAGCGTGCCCAGTCTTTCTATCTCGGCGGTTATAACCTCGGGTGAGGCGGACAGCGGCAGTGTGCCGAAGAAGTACAGGCGACCGGGATACTGCGAGCACTGATCGTTGACATCGTCGTTGATCTTCCTCGCTGCGTCGCCGGCTTCTTCTGCGGGGAGAAAGTCGAGCCACGGGTTTGCGAGTGAGATTACGGACTTGTCAATCTTGTGGAGATCCATAAATGCAATCTTCTCTTTGATCTCGTAGTATTCGGAGCCAATTGGCCGGCCGCGTGAGGTTGAGGGTGTGGACGGGTCATCTTCGCCGGGGAGAATGATGAGACGCGCGGAATCAGGGGCGTCGGGGAAGGTGCGGACGTAGGGGACTGTGGAGCGCGAGCGCAGAAGCTCCATGTACTTTGGGGGGTAGACGTGGGTGTGGATGTCGACGATGGGCATGATGGTGGTTGGGGACGCGGTTTACGCGTCGGTGGGAGAGGTGTCTGTCGGGTTGCACTTTGTGTCGTATGAATTATTTTTAAAAAGAGGTCTGAATTAAAAAAGTAAGCTGTCGTCCAGAAGTCAAGATAGCGCGTGTATCGTGGAACAATCGACCCTGGCGGGGTAGCTTCGGATTGCCCCACTACACGGCGTCCAGCATCCCACCTTCCCCAAGGGGCAAGAAAATATGGAGACACCTGTTCGGCCATCGACGGAGATGGCCGTGGGAAAACAATGACATTCTGGTATGTCGTGATGAGCCGATGTGCACACGTGTCTATAAATTTGTTTCCTATCGTGTCGGCTCTCAACAGCAAGCATTCAGACAATCAAGCCCAAGTTCTCAAGAAGACATTCGGTGGCTTATCCCATGTCTTGAACTCGTCATCTACTTCGTACGGGATGTCTCCAGTGCCCTCGTCCTTGAACCCTAGCCTCTGATACACGGCTCGTCCCATAGAGCTCCCCTCGGTCGTGCATTCCAGATCGCCTCTCTTCTTCGCCTCAGCAAGACCAGCTTCAACTAGCTTGCCGGCGATCCCGCGACGCTGGTAAGCTGGATCGACTGCACAGATATCGAGAACGAAGATAGCGGGAGGGTTGCGGCCTGATTCCTTGACTTCCTTCATGTACGCGATGCGTCGTTTCCAGAGCGAGTTAAACATCTGGGTTGCGAAGCGTCGGTTTTGCTCGTCAAATTCTGTAAGAGCCGCGCTCATGTCGCTGGAGAAGGCGTCTCCGTAGCCTTCGACGAACGAGAGTTGCTTCCAAATAGCCATGCCGACGACCCGCCTCTTGTCTGGCTGTTCCGGGTCGGGTAGGGTAGCCTTGAGGTAGAGAGCATTGGGCTGCCCATGCTTGTTGGTGGTCACAGATTGCCATCTCTTCAACATGCCCTGAGCATGCTTGGCCTGTCCTTCCTCCGTGTCCCACCCTGGGTTCATCAAAATCCACACGGCGTCCTTTGCTTGGCGGCCAAATGCTTCTGACAAGCAGTACTGTCCCTGCTTGACATCTTGTTCGGTCTCGAAAGGAGACACGATTACGTCGTTGGTGTTGGAAGCCATGCCGATTGTCGTGTAATGATGGTGGATGTCTGGAGACTTTGCTTTGCTGTGTTGAGAGATGCGGCAAGTTCACGTGGATCTGGGATGGGTGGGTTCAGGTGACTAAAAGATACCTACAAGATGATGACAGGGCCTAGAGGGGTGGGTCATCACTCAATACGATCGGGAATCTTGGCAGGGCGTTTTGTCACGAAAGCGAGTCCTGACAATGTAATGACCGTCTTGTCGGAGCAATGTAGGTGCGACAGGCATGTGGACATTGATGACGGTCGATGATTCAAAGTAGTGCGAAGTTCAGAATGATGACTGTCGCGTCAGATGAGTACCACAAGCTACAAGAAGGCAATGCAGGTCATGGCCAACTTCGCAGCGTGATGGGGGAGGTGGGGTAGGGCTGGGGCGCATTGGGATGGGAAGCGAGGGCTAGCGTGGCGTTGGAAATCAATTAGCAGGGATGACGCGCTCGCGCCTCGTACACGGTTTCGCGTTCTCCCTAGGCACTTTCCCCAACTACTCCACCCAACAACAAACACTCTCCATCCATCAATCGCCATATACTGCACCTATTCGTGTTGCATCTACCGGTGATATCCTCATAATGTCGGGCACAGTAGCCAGGGCGCCGGCCAAACGCGCCCTCGCCGAAACGTCCAATACGCGCACCAATGTACAGACGTCGCCCCGCTCCGCAAAGAAGCTGAAGTTCGAGAATGGCAAAGACAAGAGCAGGCCGCCGGCGAAGCTTGCCAACGATTCTTTCAATTCGAGCCAACCGGGTCCCAGCAAATTCGAGGAGACGCTGGAGAAGATGACGCAGGATATGGAGTCGCTGAAAGAGGGCAACACAGAAAAGGACCAACAATGGAAACGGCCCGAGCTGCCGGCCGACTTCAACGAGATGACGCAGAACCTGGTGTTTCAGCAGATTGAGGCTGAAGAAGGCGTGCTGAACGGCGGCAAGACGACTGTCAAGCTGTTTGGCGTAACGGAGGTAAGGACCCCTACTACGCAGACACGAGCCTCTACTTACGAATCTGCCCTAGACTGGTCACTCCGTCCTCCTTCACGTCACTGGTTTCCAACATTACTTCTACGTCGCCGCGCCCCTCAACTTCCACAAAGAAGACTGTGAGCCCTTCAAAATATTCCTCGAGAGCGAATGCCAAAAGAACTTCAACCAGCACTCAGCTGTCATAGCTTCAGTACAAATGTGCATGAGAGAGAACATATTGCGCTTTCAGGGTAACCAGAAGAGCCCATACCTCAAGATCACCGTCACCGACCCGAAGATGATCAACCGCGTACGTATGATGGTGCAAAAGGGCAATGCCAACTACAAGCGGTTATGGCCCGCAAGGGAGGACGGTATCCTCACTTTCGACAATATCGCCTATGTTTTGCGGTTCATGATCGATACCAAGGTTGCCGGTATGTGCTGGGTCGAAGCCCCTGCCTCAAAGTATAGGATGATCAACCCTCGAGACCGGCATTCCAACTGCCAAATCGAGGCACAGATGCACTACAGCGACCTCATCGCCCACGCAGCCGAAGGCGAGTGGCAGAAGCTTGCACCTCTCCGCATCCTCTCTTTCGATATCGAGTGCGCTGGCCGCAAAGGTGTTTTCCCAGAAGCAAACGTTGACCCAGTCATCCAAATCGCAAACGTCGTTACCAGATACGGAGAGGAGAAGCCTTTCGTCAGGAATGTATTTTGTTTGGATACCGTCAGTCCCATCGTCGCGACGCAAATTCTGTCCTTCCAAAATGAAGGCGAAATGTTGATGAAGTGGCGCGACTTTTTGGAAGAGGTCGACCCCGACGTCATCATTGGCTACAACATCAACAACTTCGATTTCCCCTACCTGCTGGATCGCGCGAAGCATCTGAAGCTACAGAAGTTCCCGTACTGGTCTCGTCTCAAGACTGTGCAATCAAAGGTGGAGAGCTCCAACTTCTCGAGTAAGCAACTAGGAGCTCGAGATACCAAGACTACAAACACCAACGGCCGTCTACAGCTCGACTTGCTCCAGCTCATTCAGAGAGACCATCAACTTCGAAGTTACACACTTAATTCCGTGTGTGCTCATTTCTTGAAAGAACAAAAGGAAGACGTACACCACAGTATGATCACGGAGCTGTTCAACGGTGATTCCAATTCGCGACGACGACTAGCAGTATACTGTCTTAAGGATGCCTACCTACCACAGCGACTTCTCGATAAGCTCATGTGCCTGGTCAACTACACGGAAATGGCCAGGGTCACGGGTGTGCCATTCAATTACCTTCTCGCCAGAGGACAACAAGTTCGTTTCATCAGCCAGCTGTTCCGTAAAGCCCTGGACCATCAGCTTATCGTACCGGATCTCCCAAATCAAGGTGACAGTGGTGATCAGTATGAAGGTGCGACCGTCATTGAGCCCAAGCGCGGTTATTACAAGGAACCTGTTGCAACTCTCGATTTCGCCTCCCTATACCCCAGTATCATGCAGGCTCACAATCTGTGCTATACGACATGGCTAGATAAGCAGACAGTGGAGAAGCTCAAGATGAAGAAAGACGACGACTACATTGTGACTCCGAACGGTGACATGTTCTGCACAGCGAAGACGCGCAAGGGTCTCTTGACGGAGATTCTGGAGGAGTTGCTTGGGGCACGTAAGAGGGCGAAGAAGGAGTTGGCAATCGAGACAGACCCCTTCAAGAAGGCTGTGCTTAACGGTCGTCAATTGGCCTTGAAGGTCAGCGCAAACTCTGTCTATGGCTTGACTGGTGCTACCAATGGAAAACTGCCCTGTCTTGCGATTGCCAGTAGTACCACAAGTTTTGGTCGTCAGATGATTGAGAGGACCAAGGCTGAAGTTGAAGCAAAGTACAACATCGCCAACGGATATACCCACGACGCAGAGGTCATCTACGGTGACACTGATTCCGTTATGGTCAAGTTCGGTACTTCGGAGCTAGCCGAAGCAATGAAACTGGGCGAGGAGGCAGCAATGTACGTCTCGTCAAAGTTCGTCAAGCCCATCAAGCTGGAGTTCGAAAAGGTCTACTTCCCATATCTGCTCATCAACAAGAAGCGATACGCTGGTCTTTACTGGACCAACCCCCACAAATGGGACAAGATGGACACAAAGGGTATTGAGACGGTCCGTCGTGACAACTGTCGCCTTGTACAAACAGTCATTGAGACTTCATTGCGCATGTTGTTGATTGACCAGGACCCCGAAGGTGCACAGGTGTAAGTTTTTCCGGCCTCTCGAACGTCTCAGAGCTAACACATTGCAGATTCGTCAAGGAGACCATTGCAGATCTCTTGCAAAACAAAGTCGACATGTCAAACCTTGTCATCACCAAAGCGCTTACCAAGCAGGAAGACAAAGACGGAAAGGGTGGTTATGCAAACAAACAGGCTCACGTCGAGCTTGCTGAGCGTATGAAGAAGCGTGACGCGGGTTCTGCTCCTGCTCTCGGTGATCGTGTCGCCTACGTCATGATCAGGGCCGCGACCGGAGCGAGGAATTTCGAAAAGTCTGAAGACCCAATCTTTGTTCTTGAGAACAACCTACCCATCGATACGCGCTACTATCTCGATAACCAACTCGCGAAACCCCTCGGCAGAATTTTCGAGCCTATCCTAGGTGAGAAGAAGGCCGCTTCGCTTCTGACAGGTGAACACACGCGATCCATCACCGTTGCCGCACCCACCGTGGGTGGCTTGATGAAATTCGCCAAGAAGACACAGACATGTATGGGTTGCAAGAAGCCCCTTATCGGTGCGCACGAGAAGGAAGGTGCAGTCTGCGAGAACTGTCGACCACGTATCCCGGAACTGTACACGAAGACGCTCAGCAAAGTGAGTGAGCTGGAAGTTCGCTTCTCCCGCCTTTGGACGCAGTGCCAGAGATGCCAGGGCAGTGTTCACTGCGAGGTCATCTGTGCGTCGCGCGATTGCCCAATCTTCTACATGCGCATGAAGGCTAGAAAAGATGTCGAAGACGCGGGTAAGGAACTCGTACGGTTTGACAAGGATGCCGCCCTCTGGTAATGGCATTGTTGTTCGCTCCTGATGGGAGAGAGGTGTTTTGGTGTTTCTTTACGGTATGGATATACACTTGTATTATAGCCATGGTGTATTCTAGGTACGAAGCGATATCCGTACCTATACTTTTATTAGACATCGTTGTAACCCACGACTACATGAGGCCTCTCTTGACATGGCGCATCTTGATTCCACTAACACCACCGTCTCTGAAATCCTCTTCCTTCGCAATTCTTTTTATGAAAAGGTACGGAACAACCGTTGCGATCAGTTGAATCTTTCCTCACACCCATCTCGCCCGTTCATGCAGGCAATCACATTTAAAGTACAGCCCACACAACTTCTGAAGCATGCTAGTCCTTGACCTTTTTCTCCATCGTTGCTCCTAGATACACACACCCAGCACTTCTCACAATGGCGTCAACGCAGAACTCCATACACACCATTAACCCCCTTCCCACCACCCTTACTACCATCGCCGTCTGCATCTCCATCTCCATCCTCACCACCCTCCTCACCGCACCTTAACCCTTCCACCTCTTCCACTCCCTTAACAAACTTCCTAAAACCCCAAAGAAACGTGTGGAATAGCATGATCTTCTTCTGCAATCTCAACAGTTCTCTCACTACCTGCGTTATTTTCTTGTAGCTTCATCAGCCCCTGAGTGATTCGGTTAGGGTAGAGGAGGCGGATAGTGACGCAGTGTATGCGGTGTAGTGCGTGATACTTTATTCGCGTGCGAACGAGTACTTGGGGTGAATGCGAGGTCTTGTTTTCTCGCAGAGTGTTCCACTGCGCTATGACTGTGGGGGACATCTGCTGGCCTTGGTTGTCGGGATCCCATCGACTTCTTAGAGTAACAGGTAGCGCAGCTGTGCTTTTTTATTATATTCGCCATCTCCAGTTCTTTCTAATCTTGCGGGGAAAGGCGGGGTGAATCAGTGTTCCGGACCCGGTCTGGGTCATGTTTCTTCACTGGAGCGCATTTGCCTTGATAAAATGCGAGTGTTTGAAAAATCGCATTTTGAGCATTTTCCTGCCCTGATTTTCTTGCCCATCGTAGCACAACGCTATTATCACGCTCTCTGCTCTCAGCACCCATTCACCTATCTCACTTTAGACCAGCACAATGACAAACGCACGATCTTGAAAATAGCATCCGCCAACATGTCGATAGGCTGGACATTGCCTGTCCGCAGCAGGACCGCTCGGCCTCTTAACTCTACACCTCTGTCTGCCCGCGCACCGGTCCAAATGTCTACTCGAATGGGCTTGTCAGGCACAGTAGCAGGCGACCTCGCGACGTGCATGCAGAATTCCGCCGACGACGCTGATGTAATTTTTTGTGCCCTACAACAACGACATCGGCTTCGAGAACGGAAGAGCCAGTTATGGATGTTGACGGCGATGACTGTTACGATGTCTCTTTATCGACGCTTTGCACAATTCCCAGCTCTGCGAGGCAAAATTCAGACAAAGCGAGCGCAATTACACAACCTAGAACATGCAGCTCAAAAATGAGAACATGTGCCTGAGGAGCAGGATCAAGAACCTCGAGGCCCATATCCAGCAGCAAAGTGTCAAGACCGAGTGTGCCTCCAAAGCTACGGCTCGCCAGACCAACAATGTCGACAAGAGGGCTCAACGACTCGCATTTCACCTCAACAAGAAGGCATCTAAGCCTCTGCGTGTAGTGAAAGAAGAGAAGCAGCAGGATTTTGAGATGTAAATGGATGAATGAATAGCCACTCTTGATGCTCGAAGCATGCTCCTCGATTGAAAATCGGGCTTTGTGAATTCTTCCCCAGTTCCCTGCACAAGGCAGTAGAAATTGATGAAAAAAAAGGAGGGTGGGGGACCATAAGTTCGCATAGATTGTCATATCATCACACTATCATTCCATCTCTGCCTGCAGATAGAGATAGATAAGAAGCTCGCGTCATCCAAACGCTCACAGCAACAGGAGGAAGGGAAAAGCATAATCCATTCATGCTTTCACTCGAATACCAGGCACGAAACCCAACGCTAATATTACTTTCATCTAGAAGTCGAGAGTGATGCTCTTGGCGACGTTGCAGGGGCAATAAGCTGGCGAATGGGTTGGGTTGGGTTGGGTTTAGGTTTGGGTCTTACATAACCAAGCCTAACCTAACCTAGTATAACCAGTCGCTGGGGTAGGATGAGCAGGCCAGGCAATATCGGGTTAGATCATCTGCGACGCAGACTAAGCTGAACTAGATTAGATCAATCTCTAAGCTTGTAATAATCGGAGAATTTGGTAACGTATCCTATCAGTAAGCTGCGCACATCAGTAAGCTGCGCACCCCACCAA